>OZ010611.1:17639308-17936808 GCA_963932145.1 Acanthosepion lycidas | reverse complement strand
ACATTCCATCCAGGGATAACACTAAGCCTGTCTGTTGCATTTGCTTATTTGTTGACAAAACAAATGCAGATCAAAGAAGCCATTCAAAAGCACATGAAAGATCCAAGCAAGGGGCAATCTATGAAAATTGTCAGACTCAAAATCAAGTAGACAGCCGTCATATATATATATATATATATATATATATATATATATATATATATATATATATATATATATATATATATATATATATATATATATATATATATATATATATATATAATATATATATTAGAGATGTGTGGTTTAACCAAAAAAACAACTTTTTTCGGTTTTCACTTTGAAACTGCATCGAAATTTTTTACAAAATCAAACAAATTTTGGTTTTGTTCTTATATTGCTACTGAATGACTATATGCAAAGAAACACTATTGAAAAAGACTTTCAGATGTTAATAAAATTAAATTTTATCAACATTTATACCATTGTAAGAGAAAAAGATTGAACAAAAATATGTTAAAAACATTTAATTGACTAGTTTTAGTAAATAAATGTGAAATTAAATTATTTGTTTACAAAAGAAATGAAGAAGAATATATATATATATATATATATATATATATATATATATATATATATATATATATAAATGTTTATTTTAAAAAGAACAGATGATACTTGCAGATTTGGAAATCTACTCATTCTAAAAATGAAATTAAAAGCTTTTAATTATTTTTAATATTTAATTTTAGATGTATTTGCTAGGTAGGGGAAAAATAACTCATTGATTTGCCTTGTTTAAAAGAAATTTATTTGCAAAATCCCAATAATAGTTGACTGGCATACAAGAAAATTGCTTTTTTTTTTCTTTTCTTTTTTTTTGCTTACTTTATAATTTTTGAAGGAAATTGCTTCCTCGAGTCAGAGAAGAAATGAACATCTTCCTGGTTGTAGTTTAAGTTGTCTTCTAATTGAGTGTACAATTTCAAGAATATTGATAAAGATTGGGCACTTTAATTTTGTGAAACAAAGTAATGTCTAAAATTTAGTCTAAAAAAAATCATTTTGCATTTTCAGCTGGTCAAAGTAATACTGTTTTAACTCACTGTGAAAAATAATTCAATGAATAAAAGCACATACAAATTACATATTTAGAAAGATTATATTATTTACTTTCCAGAAATACATGAGATATTGCAAGTTGAATGGATTAAGTATTATTAACCACAAATGAAATCAGATATTGGCTGGAAATGATAGAAAATGAATTGCTTCCTTAGAAAGAAAAATGAATGGCTTCCTTAGAAAGAAAATGAATGGCTTCCTTAGAAAGTAAAAATACTTAAATTAAACTAATGAAAAACTGAACTTAAAAAAAGTGGTATCAAAGAAAACAAAGCCGGAAACTGATACTGAAACATAAACTGTCAAATGAACCAACTCTAAGATATATATATATATATATATATATATATATATATATATATATATATATATATATATATGGGTGGATAGATATGAGCTTGTGACCCTGGGTTTCACGCTTTAGCGATCGTCAGACAAACTGATTAATTTTTTAGAAATAACCACAACATTGTACAGGCTGGCACATGAGTACATACATGCAGGCAGGTGCATGAATGCAGAAGTGCACACACACACACACACACACTATAAAAAAAGCCAACCTTGCACCAATGAAAAGTGCAATAAAAGAAAAAACAAGAAATATCAATAGTCAATTGATGATATCACTTGACAGATGAATGGCATGATTACTGGAGGGCCTGTCTATGAATCTCTGGAGTCAGGATGCTGAAGGTAACACCAATCAGCTAAGTGAAAAACTTTATATTTGTATTAATTATATATATATATATAAAGATAGATAGATAGATAGATAAAAGAATGTTTCTTTTAAAAAGCTATAAACATCTCACCTATGTACTGAGCACTTTTTAAATTGGCTAGAACTAATCCATTTCAGAATTGTTTTTTCTCTGTAATTTATTAAAGTGAATGAAGATTTTATATACACACAGACACACACATGTATGTATGTGTGTGTGTGTATATATATATATACATATATATATATATATATATATATATATGTGTGTGTGTGTGAAAAGTGTGTGCATATAAATATAAATAAATATTTATATATATATAATTATTTATATATTATATGCATGGTACTTATTAGAAAGCGCTCAATATCAGAGATAGAGCTAACATATATGGTTGGATAGATGTGAGCTTGTGACCCTGGGTTTCAAGCTTTAGCGATCGTCAAACAAACTGATTAATTTTTTAAAAAATTTTGGTTTTATGTAGATTGCGTGTATTGGTGTTATTGTGGAAGTGGTGGGGGAAACTTCGTCGTTTTTTTTTCATCGTACTGACGCAAACATCGATATATGCAGATACATATACATACTTGGTCGTCCGTCGGGACTCATACATATATAAACATATGTGGGCAGTTTCAGATATGACATATGTATGTACACGGGTGGTGTTGTGTCTATACATACGCATTTGTATGTTGAAATTTAAAGATTGGGAGTGTGGCGGAAATGTCTCGTGAATGTCTCATGAATGTATACATGTCATTTTTTTTTTTTTTTTTCCGCTGAATAATATTTCCTCACATGTATGTATATACGTGTGGTGGGGTTTGTGTGAAATTATGATAGGTAAAAATTATTATTATTTATATTTATTTTTAAATTTTGAAAAAAATGGCGGTTTATTTGTTATATTTAAAACTGGTTATTTGTTTGTTTTTGACTGTGTATATGTAACAGGTAGAAATTTGTAATCCTTATTGGTTATTTATATGGTGATGTGTAATATTTAATATGCTGGGTGAGAAGGTAGTTTGATTTAATAACGGGTCTATATGATATGATGTGATAGTAATGTTGCAAGGGATTGGAGGCAATGATAATATAATTAGCTAATAGTTATTGTAAATTGGTAGAAATTGTAAATTGGTAGAAATGATTAGTAACGGTGGTGGGAGAATGATGAAACCATGAATGTAGTTATAGTGGTGGTAGCTAAAGAGTGGTTGTTGGTGTTTTATTTTATTTTATTTTATTTTGTTATATGTATCAATTTATTTTGGTATAAATCCTGATAATAGGTATTCTGTGTAAAATGGTGCTTTTTTGCTATTGAAAATGTGTATGTTAGATGAGTTCTCAGATAATCTGCAGCTGATTGAATTTGGTATTTGTTTGATGATAGAAGGTGGATGGTTGGAGGATGTGTGTTGGGGTGTCATTTTCTTTTTTGTATGGTTCATATGTATTGTTGATCAGGTTAAGAGTGACGTCAAGGAAGTTTACTATTGTTGTGCTTGCATTTATCTCTATTTTGAATCCAATATTTTTTAGGGCGTAACAATGGTAGCTACGATGGAGCTGAAATATTAGTAGGAATACTCATCCTATCATACCTGGCCAGAATCCTGGAGAGAAAAGACACAGGATTATACAGAGATGACGGTCTTATCTTAATAAGGAAATCCAATGGCCCCAAAGTAGACAAATTCAGGAAGAAGATAGTGAACGCCCTAAAAAATATTGGATTCAAAATAGAGATAAATGCAAGCACAACAATAGTAAACTTCCATACAACGAAGCACTAAAAGCAAGTGGTTACACACAACAACTACAATATATACCTCCACAGCCAAAACGCAAAAACAGAAAGAGAAACATCATCTGGTTTAATCCACCATATAACAAACCGTTAAAACGAACATAGGCAAAATATTCCTAAACGTGATAGAAAAACACTTCACTGAAGCAAACAAATTATCAAAAATATTTAACAAAAATAACGTAAAGATCAGTTACAGCTGTACAAAAAACATAACAGAAATAATCAAAAGCCACAACAAAAAAATGACAACCTACAAAAATGAAACCAAGGATCCAATATGCAACTGCAGAAACAGAACAACATGTCCACTCCAGGGAAATTGCCAACTTACAAACACAATATACAAGGCCAAGGTAAGTGCAAACAACAACATTCAAGATGAGGAATAACAATCACAAACTTTCATTCACCAACAGGAAATATTCGAACAGCACGACACTTTCTACATACATATGGCAGCAAAAAGACAAAAATATTACACCAACAATAAGTTGGGAAATATTGAAAAAAGCCCCTGCCTACAGCAACATTACAAAAAAATGCCTACTTTGCCTACACGAAAAAGTAGCAATAATATCACACAAACCGCAAAAGAACCTACTAAACAAAAAATCAGAGATAATCTTCAAATGTAGGCATGAGAACAAGTACCTATTATCCGAATTCATACCAAACGGATAAAATAGACAAACCACCAACAATCACAATTTAATTTCAAGATACCATCAAAATAATTGCATCTATCATTATTATCATTGCACCACCATTAGTAATCACTTTTACCACTTTACAATAACTATTATCTAATAATATTATCATTACCACCAACACCCAACACCATCACTTACACATCACACATACTATTATAAATCCTCTACAATCTTTAACGCATATTACCCCCCCCCCTCCCCAGCATATTTAACACCTTAAAACAATAAGATCAAATATAATTTCCATATATAACCATGAGAATAAACACCCATTACCAGGATTCATAATAAATAAAAATAAACAAATAAATATAAAATAAAATAAAACACCAACAACCACCATTTAGCTAACACCACAATAATTACATTTATAGGTTTTATTATTCTCCCACCAACATTACTAATCACTACTAACAATTTACAATAAATATTAACCACTTATATTATTATTGCCACCATCCACCTTACATATTACTGTCACACCATATCTGCCATTACCATATAATCCTGCCATAATTATTAACGTATACTACCCCCTCTCCCAGTATATTTAATACCACCATAAAAATAACCAATAAGGATTACAAACTGAAATTTCTACCAGCCATATACACAGTCACAAATAAACAACGAAATAGCGAGTTTTAATATAATAAACAATAATATTTTTGTAAATTAAAAATTAAAAATTAAAATATTATAGCAATCTTCAACTACCATAATTTTACACAGAATACCTATTATCAGGATTTATACCAAAATAAATTGATACATATAACAAAATAAAATAAAATAAAATAAAACACCAACAACCACTCTTTAGCTACCACCACTATAACTACATCCATGGTTTCATCATTCTCCCACCACCGTTACTAATCATTTCTACCAATTTACAATTTCTACCAATTTACAATAACTATTAGCTAATTATATTATCATTGCCTCCAATCCCTTGCAACATTACTATCACATCATATCATATAGACCCGTTATTAAATCAAACTACCCTCTCACCCAGCATATTAAATATTAAACATCACCATATAAATAACCAATAAGGATTACAAATTTCTACCTGTTACATATACACAGTCAAAAACAAACAAATAACTAGTTTTAAATATAACAAATAAACCGCCATTTTTTTCAAAATTTAAAAATAAATATAAATAATAATAATTTTTACCTATCATAATTTCACACAAACCCCACCACACGTATATACATACATGCGAGGAAATATTATTCAGCGGAAAGAAAAAAAAATATATGACATGTATACATTCACGAGACATTTCCGCCACACTCCCAATCTTTAAATTTCAACATACAAATGCGTATGTATAGACACAACACCACCCGTGTACATACATATGTCATATCTGAAACTGCCCACATATGTTTATATATGTATGAGTCCCGACGGACGACCAAGTATGTATATGTATCTGCATACATCGATGTTTGCGTCAGTACGATGAAAAAAAAACGACGAAGTTTCCCCCACCACTTCCACAATAACACCAATACACGCAATCTACATAAAACCAAAATTTTTTAAAAAATTAATCAGTTTGTTTGACGATCACTAAAGCGTGAAACCCAGGGTCACAAGCTCACATCTATCCAACCATATATGTTAGCTCTATCTCTGATATTGAGCGCTCTCTAATAAGTACCGCGCATATAATATATAAATAATTATACATATATATATATTTATTTATATTTATATACACACACTTTTCACACACACACATATATATATATACACACACACACACACACATACATACATGTGTGTGTCTGTGTGTATATAAAATCTTCATTCACTTTAATAAATTACAGAGAAAAAACAATTCTGAAATGGATTAGTTCTAGCCAATTTAAAAAGTGCTCAGTACATAGGTGAGATGTTTATAGCTTTTTAAAAGAAACATTCTTTTATCTATCTATCTATCTTTATATATATATATATAATTAATACAAATATAAAGTTTTTCACTTAGCTGATTGGTGTTACCTTCAGCATCCTGACTCCAGAGATTCATAGACAGGCCCTCCAGTAATCATGCCATTCATCTGTCAAGTGATGTCATCAATTGACTATTGATATTTCTTGTTTTTTCTTTTATTGCACTTTTCATTGGTGCAAGGTTGGCTTTTTTTTATAGTGTGTGTGTGTGTGTGTGTGTGCACTTCTGCGTTCATGCACCTGCCTGCATGTATGTACTCATGTGCCAGCCTGTACAATGTTGTGATTATTTCTTCTTTTTATTGTTTTTCTTGTCACTTTATCAATTTGATTTTATTTTGTGCCTAATGATTACCATGGGCATAACTCAGATTTGTACCAAAAACAATGAGGAACAAATATATACTTACTCTTTTAGTTCTGTTATTTTATATTGAGCACTCTTTTATTACCACTGGCTCTCAATGTAAGCAATTTTTTATACACACACACACACGCATGCACACACACACACATATATATATATATATATATATATATATATATATATATATATACAGTATATTTAAAAAATGTATAATAATGTAGTATTTCTTATATGTATCTATTTAGTTACTTGAAAGTCATAAGTTCAATTCCTGGGTCAGGCAGTGGAAGTTAGATGCTCCATTTCAGTCAAAAAAAAGCAATGGTCTATTTAAAACAAAAAGAATTTACTGATACAAAATATCTCTCAGATGACAAAATGGACAATCTCACCTTATGGATTGAATAAAGAGTTATGGTTCAAAATTTCCAGAAGTTTTGTAAATGTGCCAGATATCTGAAAAGGGCTGAAGGGTACAACAGCCCAAATATTGTGACTATAACAACCAAGATAGGTCATAAGTTCAGTTACTATTTGATAATGATAATTCCTCACCTCAGAAATTCAGACAGAAATTAAGGTTGATTCATTTGGATTAAATTAAAAGTAAAATTAGATTAAAGTTCAGATTGAAGTTGAGAGTTAGTTTATAATTATTTTGCAATTGTAAGCTTCTAATTGGTGGCCCTCTTTACTTTTAAGCATCCTAGTTTTTAGTTTATTCTAGACAAACTCAATTTCAAATATATCAAACCTTGATATACTTTCATCACTTAATGAGAAGATATGTTTCAGTAAAAAGGAACAATTAAGTAATTATTCCATTTTAGAAATTTCTTTATGTGGAAAACCAGAAAATGATATTAAGCCTAAAAACTGAAAAGTATTGATAATTTAAAAAAAAAAACTGAAAAGTATTAATAAAACTGAAAAGTATTGACAATCTACAAAAGGTTAAAAGTATTGATTTTTTTAAAGTAAAACTGAAAAGTATTGGCATTTTATAAAAAATGGAAAAGTATTGACAGTTTATAAAAACTGAAAAGTATTGAAAATTTGCAAAAACTGAGAAATATTGAAAATTTACAAAATTGAAAAGTATTGTTAATTTATAAAAACTGAAAAGTATTAACAATTTACAAAATATGAAAAATATTGATAATTTACAAAAAGTGAAAATTATTGACATTTTATAAAATCTGAAAAGTATTATCAATTTACAAAAATTGAAATGTATTGAAAATTTATAAAACCCTGATATAATTTTGAATGAGCCCAAAAGAGAAAGGTGAAAAAAAAAAATACAAAAATGTTTGGTTGATTCATTAACTACTTGAATGTAAGTTTATTCTTTTATATATTGTATGTTAATTAAAGATAAATTTGAATGTTAATGCTATGAGTGTTTCTGTAGGTAACTTTGTTTTAGCTTATTTCTTTACAGTTAAATCAGTTTCATATTTTCTGTTGAACATATAAGAGAACAAGCTGTACCCTACACACAAGCTGCTAGTGGCAGCCACTGGTGGACTTCTAGAGATCCGCCAGTGGTAACATTGCCAAGACAGTGGGCGACCTGCAGTAAATGCTAGTGGCACACAACCCAATGGCAGATAAGTGGAATCTTTTCTCAAAACATGTATAAAAAACAACCTAGACAATTATACATAGATCTTTAACATTTTTTTTACAAATAATAAAAATAAATTTTCTATACTATTGCCTTTGATTTTGCTGGCATTATATAGGTGGACTAGCAGTTATAACCAATTTGGTACCATTGGTCACAAGTACCTGTATTTATTTGTGTTTTTATATTTACAAATTTGATTTTTGTTGTTCTTTTCAACGTTTCAAATACAAAAATATGTACAAAATTTTCTGCATATACACAAAATGTTTAATTAAAAATATTTGATATACGTCCAATTTCTCTGAGCGACATTTTGGTGACACAAAATGAGACAAACACTTATTTTTACATCAGCAGACCAATGGGAGAATTGGTGCTGATTTAAAATTTGCAGAAATTCTCAGATTGTGAGAATATTATTCTTTGTAATCTGCAGTTATATCTCTAGTGGAACCTTGGATTTTTATTCTTTGTCAAAGCATTTAGTCATCAAGATGTAATAGTTGATCAAGATAAACTCTCTCACTATCTATATATATATGTGTGTGTGTGTGTGTGTTTCACAAAAAGCGGTCAACAGGGCTATTTCGAGAAGATAATATTTTTAACAAATTCAGTTTTTGTTATAATGCTTGATATCAAGAGATATTTTAAATAAAATTAAGTGTTCACTTATCTTGTTACTACTCTGAGTTCCACAGAAATTACATCTATTCATTAGAAGATTTCATAGTAAAATTGTAATTTCAACTTTATAATCAACTATCCTGACATTTTGATGTAATCTCTACCATGGCCAACTATTATTATAAGGTTCCCCAAGTCATATAGAAAGCTGAATTATAACAGGCCGATATAATGTAAACAAAAAAAAAATGTGACTGGCCACTTAGAAAATTCCTAATCTAAAAGGGAGGTAATTTTAAAAATTTAATTCTTAGAATGTAAATTAACAATGTACAATTACATTAGAATTTATCAAATGTTATTTCAATTCCCTAGACATGTTTTCAACACTAAATGCATATTTACACCTTTATTTTGTTAATCCATGAATTATAAATGGCTGTGAGTTACCTCACTTTTATGATTTTCAATTGCATATACGGTTCATTTTGCAAATGAACAGTATTAGGTAAATTTTCTACCTTGCAGTCCATTGAATTTAAAGATTAAATTATAAAGTTTGTTGTGATATTTTGTTTAAAAAAAATGGTTAACAAATGTGTTGCATTTGGCTGTTCTAGTGGATATGTTACTAACAGTGAAAAAGTATCAAAATTTTCTTTTCCTCTTGGAAAATCGAACCTCGTAGAAAAATAGATAAAATTTGTTAATTGTATTGATTGATTTCCGATGAAAAATTCAGTTCTCTGAAAGAAACATTTTGAAGAGAAATATATTTTGAAAGGAAAACAAAAACTGAATTGGATTTACACCCAATACCTAAAATACATTGAGAAAAAAATAAGAAAACCATCTCTTTTACAGAATATGAGGGAATTCAGAAAGTCTGCAAAGCAAAGACTGTTTAAACTGATGAATTACATGATTTTATTTCAGCTGATATGATAAAGGATTTTACTCAATTGGAAGAAGCAAAGTGTTGTCCTAACAGTTTTGAATTTAAAAAAAAAAGGAAGATTATATTCTAACTTATAGAATAGTCTTTGACCCTGAAACACATTTTCCATCTATAAAAAAATGTATTTGCATTGACCAAAACCTTCACACCCAGATCCAGTGTGATGGAACCCCTATAATGTTACCACAGTGGTTTATACATGGACATAATGCTAAACTCACAAGATTTAGCATGTTAGAAAATTTTCCAAACTCCATACAAAACTTGGTGAAATAACAACCACACCCAGTTCTAAAAGAATTACGAAAAAGACACCATTACCAAATAAGGTCGTCCTTGATTTTCTGCAAAACTAATATGTTATACTTTACTACTTCACTATATGTCTCAACAAGTCTACAAGTTACTTTTTCAAAAATTTCTATTATCATCTTTTTCTTTATTAGAGAAAATTCAATAAAATTAATTAAATGTTTTCAATGCAGAATGTGTTCCCTGGTCATGGTAGGCAATGCTACAGGGAAACACTACTTCGACTTACTTTCTTGAGGAGGTCTTACGGTTCCATCTAACCAAAAGGCAGAACTCATTTGTGCTTGTGTTGCTATACTTGATTATGCAGATAAATCTATTGTAAAGAAAGAATTTTGGTAACTTATTCTCCAAAATATGTTTTTACTTGTGAACAACGCACTGAAAAAGGAATTCACTTTGCAGCAAAAATTATTGTGAATATATTTTACAACAAATGAAAGTTTTTATTGGATGAAATTCAAAAAATAATATAGAATGTTTTAAAAAGGCAAAGGTCAAAAGAAAATTGATTTATGCAGTAACCATTGGTAATTTTTTTTTACCTTTATTTGTTATGTATTATTGCTTAATTCTTTAATAACTTTTTTGTTTACAAACTTTTATTATTACTTTTCTGTTTAAAAAGAGAAAAAAAACAACCTGTTCGTGTATTTCTGGATAGTTTTAACCTGTTTTAGATAAATAAAACAGACATAAATTGACTATAAACCAAATATGCCCATTAGAAATTAGCCTGAAATGTAACATGTGGGGCCGTATATATTAGTAAGCCATGTCTCTATAAAGTTCAGGGTAGGAACAAGTGAATATGTAAATTTATTTATCACTATACATATGTGTATGTATAGAAAGAGAATTATATTCTTGTGTATATGTTAATAGAATATATATACATCTTCATATATTTATTTTCATTTTTGGATTTGTGTTTTAGAATATGTGCATTCTTTGGAGAATGCTTTAAAGGATTTGAAGAAAGAAAACAGGGCGCTCAAACTAAACCTGCCTAATCCAGACAAAGAAGTGTCACCTGAGATCAAAATGCCTGGAGAGTTGAACCTGGATCAAATTGCAAATGTCTCAGACAACACAGTCATTCGAACACATATTCAATCACTTAATCAAGCTTTAGGTAAGTTTGGATTAAATTGATTGTGGAAAGTTTATACAATCTGTTTCAACTCTGTCAATCCTTTTCTCCCATATATTGTGAAGGTACATCTTTTGGTTGATTTTCTATCTTGTAATCAGCTTAAATCTGAGTATAGTCACTTATTATTAGATAGAGTAAGTTCTTTTTCCACTAAACTATAGCCTGATACATTCTTGATTATTACTATTGTTGTGGGTTGTTCTGTGATGTGTCGGCCTTGTTTGAATGTACTTTTTTTTTTATATATATATACAGTTGTCGACAGAATTATTCACTCCAACTGAATATTTGTATATTTTCTAAGGAAATGTGAATATTTGCAACTATTTACTGAATTGAACATAAATAATTGATTCTGTATTTAGTTTTGATTAATTCATTAAATTTTTAGAAG
The DNA here is from genome assembly GCA_963932145.1 of Acanthosepion lycidas. Classification (NCBI taxonomy): domain Eukaryota; kingdom Metazoa; phylum Mollusca; class Cephalopoda; order Sepiida; family Sepiidae; genus Acanthosepion; species Acanthosepion lycidas. The sequence continues at coordinate 17,925,016 of OZ010611.1, read as the reverse complement.
TTTCATATTTATAGTTACAGATTTTTCTAAAAATTGGTGCAGTCCAAAATTATCACCCACCAACACTTATGGAAATTATAAAATAATAATGCTCTATGGCAATTGTAAGTTTTTTTTTTTCTTAATTTTACATTTAATACAAACACTCTTTGAAAATGAAATAGTATTGACCTGATTCTATAACATTCTAAAATGTAATGAAGGCAATATTTGAGTGCCATATACAGTGATAAATCATTTGTTCTGTAACCATAACAAGGATGGCTGAACTTGACAAGAAGTTCTAAATAAGATAGTTGATATACAACACTTTCTAAATGTTTAAATGTTCCTGGATCTACAATTCATAGCATTATCAAGAAGTACAAGTCTTATTGTATTCAGAATAAGACTGGCAGAAAACAGTTAATTTCTGAGAGAATGGCAAAGAAAAGTGTAGAGATAGAATTCCTCACTTAACAACAAGGGACTTTGTCAATGATGTAAAGACATCAGGATTGAATGTATTGACGAAGATAGTCACTAGATTCTTTCATCGAGCAGGACTTCAAGCTTGTTGCTCAAGGAAAACTTCCTTGCTTAAAGCTAAACATCTAAAATGCAGATTAGCTTGTCTTAGAAGTCATCTAGAATATGGGAATCAATATTGGAACTCTGTTTTATGGTCAGATGAAACCAAACTAGAATTATTTGGGCAAATGAACTGCTGTTATGTATGAAGGAAAGTGAGTGAAGCTCACAAACCAAAAAATACCCTCTCTACAATTAAGCATGGTGGTGAGAGCATTCTGCTCTGGGGTTGTTTTACTGCTTCTGGACCATGAGAACTAGTACAAGGGTATCATGGATAAAAGCAGTATTTGGCTATTCTTAAAAATAATATATTAAAAAGTCCACAAAAGCTGTCTTTGGAGCATCACTGGACATTTCAATATGATAATGATCCAAAACACATGGCATGAATTGTTACAAAATACTTAGATAACAGCAAAATTAAGGTATTAGTGTACCCTGCACAAAGTCCTGACCTAAACCCTCATTGAAAATTTATGGGCATATTTGAAGAAAAAATTAAGAGAAAGAAATCCTTAGAAAGAACTAGAAGTTATTGCCAAGGAAGAATGGAGCAAAATATGTATCAGTATGTGTAATGATCTTGTAAGGAACTATGAAAAATGATTAAAGGCAATAATCAAGAATAATAGTTGCACAATTGATTATTGAATCAATCGGGCTAATAATTTTGTCCTATGTTAAATGTTTTTTGGGTGTTTTTTTTGCATTATTGTTTGACAGTAAAATAAAAATTTTGTTGTGGGCATCACTGAACATTCTTTCAAATCTATTATTTCATCATTTGTGAATAAAAGCACATGAAGTTTCCATGAAAATTTGAGATATTACAGCTTTATTTGTAATTATGGAAGGCAGGTGAATAATTCTGTCCACAACAGTATGTAATTTTGTTTGGGGGTTAAAAGGACATCATCAACCCCACAACAGAAATCATATTCAAGATACCACACAATAAGTGTAAACAAAAACAATAAAAGGCTTTTCGTATACATTTCAGAGAAAATATTGTATATTTTAAAGAACATATAGGTATACACAGATAAAAAGGTTGTACTTATCTGGTAGTCACCACATGTCCTGTCAGGGAACTGTCCATCAACATCTGCTTCATTTCACTATTGAAGATGAAGAGAGAAAAATTTTTTTCACTTGGCAGCAAAACACCTGTTCTGGTGCATAATGGGAGTTTTCATATTTAACTAATTTTTTATAATCTAATTTCTATTTCTTTATTGTTAATTATCATTCTTATCTATATTTTAAAGTAATTTTATTACTTAACTTCTAATTTTTTTTATTATTAATTATTTATTATTTTGGTTTCATATTCCTACATAGTTTAGTTCTAAGGGTTAGAGGTTATTTAGTGATTTATTTGTTGCTAGCACTACACTATTATTTTATTACTATTTCCACACCATCTAATTATTATTGTTTTTTTGTCACAACACCTGGTATCAATACATTATTATTATTATTATTATTATTATTATTATTATTATCAGCAGCAGCATATTATTAACACAGTTTTTGTTTTCATCCCAGAGATATTGCATTAGGGACGTTCTTCGTCAAGTTGTACAACCTAAGACAGAGAGCACCTGCAGAATATTTGCAGTGCCAAGTAATGTAGACTTCTAAAGCAACAGGGTTTATCAGGCTTTATTCTGATTTTGTAAATGTAGGACTTCAAATTTGTTGGTATAGACCCCAATACAGCAACAAGAACTGGGACAATAGTGGCCTGAACATCCCACACTCTGGCAACTTCAGTCTGAAAGTCAGCGGGATATCATTATCCATTACCTGAAGTCTTTGCTATAATTTAATGATCATGGGCCTTGTCATTTCTTCAATTCTTTACTTGTTATTACTATATTACAATTTGTTTCACTAATTCCGTTTTGCAATGTGTACTGATAAATCATCAGTTATCTCCCTTTGAGATCTAGGAGGTATAAAAATCACCCTGTAAAATCTGTCAGTAGACAAGTAGTCAGAGTAAAATGCAATAAAGCTCTGGTATAAGTTTATTCACTGGTTCTGTTTTTACTATAATTTATTGCACTTACAATGGAACTTTATATGCAGCCAGAACGATTTACCTATGATTCAGAAAGTGAAGCAGCAGATAAACGCTGGACACACTGGCTCAAAACTTTTATGAACTTTGTTAAAACTCTACTCCTTGAGAACCCAAATCAGCTTATTAACAATCATGTTCTTCTGACTGTGTGTCTCATTCAATCAACAATATCAAACTTACGAAGAAGCGATAGAAAGATTACACACAACCTACATGAAACCCAAAAATGAACTATTTGCTTGACATATACTTGCCACTCGGCAACAGGAATCTGGAAACATTGGATCATTTCCTAAACACCCTTCGAATATTAAGCAGGGACTGCTTTGGAGGCACAAGAAGAACATATTCTAGACGTCTTCGTAAATGGCCTATATAAATGTTCAGGAAAGGCAACACCTTCTTTAAAATAAGACCCTTACCTTGAAAGCTGCTTATGAACAAACTTATACTTGTGAGCTTGCTATACAGCAATCCAGCTCGTATTTTCAAACCGATACTGTCGGTGCTGCTCTCTAAAACAACCTGTTCCTATTATCCCTCCTCTCTTTGACGATTCGACTTACTCTCCTACCCAAGATGTCCCACCTTTAAACACCTCAGAACAACCTGTCACTGCTGCATCAACCAAACAGACATGTTACTACTGCGGTCTAAATCTACACTCACGACTTTCATGTCCTGCCAGGGAAGCTTATTGCCACAAATGTGGAAAAATAGGACATTTTTCCAAGGTATGTCGTTCATTTAAAAATATCTCTTACAAAATTAACCATCCTGTCAGTTTGTTATCATTTTCTGCAACATTAGCTGTGTTCTCTGACTGTCTTTCAAAAACTATTATAAAAATTAATGGAGTCCTCACCTATGCATTATTAGATTCTGGCAGTTCGGAAAACTATATCAGAGACAGTCTAGTAAAAATTCACAAATGGCATTATGTTCCCTCCCCCAATAGAGTAACAATGGCGTATACAGCTTTGTCATCACACGTAAGTGGATATTGTTTGGCTGACCTACATTATAACGGCATTTCATATAAAGCTGTTAAGTTATTGATAATGAAAGACCTTTGTTGTGAGGTAAAAATAGGCCATGATTTTTTTCAGCAACATTCTAGCATAGAAATCCTGTTTGGCAGAGATAAACCTGTATTAAAGACTTGCGAACTGACTGCAGCCAACATTCTGTACCCCTCACTTTTTGAAAACCTGACAAAGGACTGTAAGCCAATAGCTATTAAGAGCCGACGTTATTCGCGTGATGACAAACAATTTATAGGGTCCAAAATAAAAAGAATGCTTCAAGAAGGAATAATTGAGCCAAGCACGTCACCATGGAGGGCCCAAGTATTAATAACAAATGCAGAAAACCAAAAAAAAAATGGTTATCGATTACTCCCAGTCAATTACCCAATTCACTCTTCTGGATGCTTTTCCATTGCCACACATAGATGAAATTCTATGCGAAATAGCTAAATATAGTATTTTCAGCACGTTAGATTTGAAAAGTGCTTATCATCAGGCGGCCATTAGGCCAAAAGACAGACACTACACTGCATTTGAAGCAGTTGGCCGGCTGTACCAGTTCAAGAGGATACCTTTTGAGGTAACTAATGGAGTAACCAGTTTTCAAAGAATAATCGACAAAATCATAATGATAAATCATCAGTTATCTCCCCTTGAGATCTAGGAGGTATAAAAATCACCCTGTAAGTGTGCTTTTGCTTATATTAGATAATATATAACTATAACTATATGCGGCCACAATCAAAAGGACCCGACAAAAACTTTCGACAGTTCATGGACGGCGTAAGCAAATATAACCTTACACTAAATAATGACAAATGCTTTGGCTGGGCAACAGAAAATCAATCTTTTTGGCTATACTATAAGCAACAGGGTTTGACCCAGAGCGATTAAAACTTTTGCTCAGATTGCCATTCCCAGATAGTATAGGTGTACTGTGATGAACTATGGGCATGTTAGCCCATTATTCACAATGGATTCCCTCTTTCTCAGAGAAGATACATCCATTAATACAAGTATAATGGATGTATAGGTGTACTGTGATGAACTATGGGCATGTTAGCCCATTATTCACAATGGATTCCCTCTTTCTCAGAGAAGATACATCCATTAATACAAGTATGATCTTTTCCCTTATCTTGCTCAGTAATAGAAGCATTCAGAAAACTCAAGCAAGACATTGTAAAATCTGTAATCACAACTATATATCCTTCTGTCCCACTGGTAGTTTAAACTGATGCATCAGTTGCTGCTACATTAAGTCAAGCTGACTGCCCTGTAGCCTTCTTTTCAAGGACTCTCTCTCAATCTCAACGATGGTATACGGTGATTGAAAAAGAAGCCTACGCCATAGTTGAGGTATTAAGAAAATGGAGACACTATTTAATCAGATGTCACTTCAGATTCAAATCTGTTTTGTTCATGTTCAACTCAAAGGCTACCAGTAAAATAAAAAATGTAAAAAATAGCAAGGTGGATAATTGAACTATCTTGTTTCTCGTTCGATATTACTTACCAGCCGAACAAGAAGAATCTCACAGCAGACGCCCTGTCAAGAATATGCAGTATAACTCCAAGTACAAAAGAACTCCAGACACTATTCAAGAAACTGTGCTACCCGGGCATAACATGGATGGTTCGCATGGTAAGGAGTAAGAATTTGCCTTATTCAGTGAAGGACGTTAGGAAAGTTACAAATTCCTGCCGAATGTGTGCTGAGATAAAACGGCATAGCAGATGTAGACAAAGGCAGATGATGGAAATTAGTTACATTCCAATTGAGACCAAAGTTGAGAGAAACCTTGGTGCTTCTATGCTTTACTCTTCTGCTCCCAAACTACAACATGGAAAGAAAGGGAAAAAGAAACTAAAAGCAAATGAATATTGGTTACTTTACATAAGATTCCCAGAGCAAATCTGCATCAGTATTTGGTGACATGTCCTTAGTTGATTCCCAACATGTTACTAAATATAATAGAAAAGTCTTTATTAATTAATTTTATTGATTCATTTATTTTCTCAGGTGATTTAAAGAAAGAGAAAACAGAATTATTGGCACATGCCAGGAAGCAGCAAGTTCGGATTACTTTCTTGGAAGAACATTTAAAAGCTTCTACAGAACAGGTAAAGAAGTACATTATCATTACTCATTACTTAATGTGTGTGTGTGTGTATATATATATAAATTTATATATATATATATATATATATATATATATATATATATATATTTCACCCCAAGCAAGGCAGTAAAGCCACTATGACACAAGGAGTTACTGGGTACGGAAGAATTAGGAACAGACACATTACTAATGAGCGGGAAGAGAAAAGAGTGATCAGGAGGATAGTAGATAGTGATTGACATTGCATTTAAATTTTTGCAGATTAAAGTTGGCTGGAAAGCATGGTGCCAGAAGGGAGTTCCACAAGTGAGAAGTGTGAGAAAAGAAACTGTTAGCATAGAACCTACAGCTACATCTAGCCAGTTCAACTGTAAATTGATGAGATCTCGCCACCAGTCTAGTACTGCGCTTAAATTCAAAATGTCTAGGTAGAGTAGCAAACAGCCATCTTAACAGCATTATGGGCCCCTGGGAAAACCAGTGTGCCAGGTCCCCTAGGCAAACCAGTGTCCCAGGGCCCCTACAATAACCACTAACATGAATAAAAAGTAAATGGTTGATAATATTAAACATATTTATTTTATTGGCACTTCCACAAAACTGGTGTTAAAACATTAAAAACGTGCTGTACAGTAGCAACTAATCAACACGATAAATAATTGGACTGTACACAAGGCTTGAAAAACACAATAATACTCGCTAAGCCACACAGATCAGATGGCACAGTATGAAATTACTTCAAACTTCTAATTATAACAAGCATTTGTGGCATTTCTTTTCAGAGAACTGCTTTGTTATTGGTTTGAAGTCAAGGGTCTTCAGGAATAGGATGTCATTTTCTATACACATCAGAAAAAAACAGTTCAAATGATGCTACCCCATTGTGTTACAAAGTAGATTTTTTTATAAGTTTCAATTTTGAAAAAGAATGTTCTCTACAGTTGATCACCATAATGCACATGAGCACTGAGTGTAAGTTCAACATTCTGGAATATAGATTTCAAATTGTCCAAAATTATTTTTCTGTACAGTGCAGAGAGAGTCTAACAATTTTCTTCAAGAGTCATGTAGTTCTTGAGATTGTTATAAAATAAAATAAGACATATCTTGGCTGATTTGCAGGCAAATAAACTAACATACTCAAGAGCGAGAGCCAGATGTGAATGGGACAAGGTCCCGTCACAAAATGACTATTATCGTGGTTTGCTCATAGGCCCGACGCACGAGTTCTAGTCGAAAAATAAAATAATATTTTAAAGTGTTTCTATTTTTTGACCAATAAAAATGCTTTCCTCCTAATTATACTCGTGTCGTTTTTTGAGCCTGTTAAGCCATAAAAAACACCATAAAAGGGGTCACACGGGGAAGTACTAGCAGTCAACAGGAGGCCAGAAACAAGATCTGTCACAGTCAGTCTGGGCAGTCAGCAGGAGGAGCGCGACGCCAACCAGTGAGAATTACTATGAGAGATCAACCCAGATCGGCAGCCGGCTTATGAACTATACCACAAGGTAGCTGTCCCAAACCCTCACGTTCATATTGAAATAAATCATATAAATCTATTTCTGCTGTTGTCGTATTTCTTTCTTGCAACCATACGCTTGTCTATAACCAGATGCTCATATTCCTTTAAAAGGTCATCATAATTCAGGTCTTTGGGATAAATACTTAGCCAGTTGTTAACACTTTTTCTTTAGTGCATCAGAAACAATGGTTTTAATTCACTGAAGAAAGAAAAGCCTCTTCACATTTTGTCAGTTCAAAGATTAGAATGTCCAGAATAAGGAGGAAAGTTTCCACCTTGAACTTTTCAGTTTTACTGAGAAGTACGTTTTCTGCTGATCCATCTTATCTATTAAGACACACATTTCGTTTTCATTCCCGTTTTCTCCCATCACTGTAATCTGTATCTGGACATTTACTCCTGGCTTTGATTTAATATTTACTAAATTTGTCTCTAGTTTCCTGAAGATAGGTTTTCATAGACTCAAGAAGATTTGTGGCAACAAGGATGTTCACATCCCATGATTGCAGGACCTTGCTTGTTTTGTTCAGTTTTTCTAGCATGTCATGAATTGTGAGAAAGATTGTTTCCAGGTTTTCGATTTTTTTGCTCAATACTACTGCCTCCCACCTTGTATTCACTTGCTGTTCATTGTCAGTTGATAGAGAATACAATGTATGTTTTATTTTCTCAAAACCCCCATACAGAGTATGAACAGTATCAAAATGTGCTGACTATCATGTGTCAGGCAGATGCTTGACCACAAAATCTTTGCCTAGAGATGATGTCAATACATTTCAGTGATGAGTAGAAAAAGCAAAAAATGAATACAGATGCTGAACAAAGTCAAAGAATTTTACATTTGTATCAGTGACGCTTTAGTATATGTCCTACCGATCATTGTATCCTACCACCAAATTTTGTATCCTACATTATCTAACGTAAGGGGAAAAGCGAAAAACAGAAGGAGGATGCCATTTATTGTGGGATTATAAAATTTAAAATAAAAAAATTATAAAATAAGAAATTTGATTGAAAAGTCATAAAACAAGATATTTGAATTCTTTAATTAAAAACATTTTGAATGTCTTTTAACATATCGAGAAAAAATGGGGACAATGCCTTAATAATGTAGGATACAAATGTGGTGGTAGGATACACACTAAAGCAGATACTGATCAGTAGGATACACGCTGAAGTGACACCCAACACTGCTGCTTTTACTTAATTTAAAAGTATTCTGTTGGGGGATTTGTGGAGGTTGACATGCTTGTGTGTATTTTTTTTAGGTGAAGGTGTATGTTCTATATATAAACAAAGAAGATAGAAGAAGCATACAAAATAAAACTATGGATGTTTATTCCTTTCATGTTGATTGTATTGAAACAAAGTTAAAGGTCTCTTGAGTTAGTCCATTTTCCTTTTTGATTCAGAAATTATTTATGGAAAGTAAGGATACAAATGGGTAAAGATGGTCAAGCTCAAGTCAGCCGCATGCTGAGTTGGGATTGCTGAATCTTTACTTCATGAGGAGGGCTGCTGTAAACATGTTTGAACGATCTTTTTGGAAAATGGAAAGAGAGCTAATCCAAACAATTACATGAAAGTATTTATATATTACAAGGAGTTATATATATATAATAAATGATATGAAATAATAAAACAAAGTATGTAAGAGAGGATACATGAAAACCTGTTGGATGTTCAAAATTTTTGTTTTTTGTTGACACTTTGCTTCTTTTATATTAGCATTATCAAAACATAAGTGAAAAAATCTAAGAAAAAATCATTGATATATAGTGGTAACTATAGTAAATTTAAAGCCAAAGTACTTGATTCAATTCAATTCAATTGTAATTCAATGAAACATTAGATTACTTAGAATATTTCTCCTAAATGTTTAAGATTACTAGTAGTTAAAAAATTAAATATTATATAAAAAAGGTACTTATGCTATATTGGTCAAGTAATTTTTACAGATAATAGAAAAAATTACACATGTGACCAAAAACCCTTTCTGCTTTCTTAACTTGCATCATAGGAAAATGCATTTATACGTTTTTTTTTTTCTTTATTATTATTTTCTTTATTGGTTTATTTCATTTTCAAACAAATTCCTAAATTAACGATACTCTTTTGAGTGATTCTTAATCTGATATTATTTCTTTTGGAAGATTCCTGAACAGTACTCATCTGTGACATAACTTCTTTTGTCAATTCCAGCCTCAAAAGAAGCAAATTGCTTTAGACCAACTGAAGTATGAGTTGAATGTGAACATGCAAAGATCACAGGCTGAGATAAACAGCCTGAAGAAACAGATTGCAGAACTTGAGTTACAATTAACAGAAGCCAGAAGTGCAGCAGATGAATATCATCGTGCTAACCTAGAAAACAATATTGAAATTACAACTTTAAGAAATGAGGTAAAGTTATGTTTACACTTGGAAATTAAAGTCAGCCTTTTCTTTTATTCTTTTCTTTTTGTTTGAATAAGTCTTGTTCTTGTGTCCATCGTCTTTGTCATGTTCAATTGATGTTAATTATATATATTATATTTTATGAATATGTCCTGAAGATGGTTTATTAAACCGAAACGTCCGACGTTGACATATTAACATTAAAACAGCATTATTGCATATAAGGATTTTTGTTTGTTTTTTCTGTATATTTTTCTTCATACTGTTGGCTCTATATCCATATATTTGCTTACATATATATATATATATATATATATATATATATATATATATATATATATTATTAAGTTTCTAAATAATAAAAATCTATTAAACAATAGACATGAGTTAACGGTTTTCTGCCAACATCATCAAATTTTTGCATTGAATAATTAACATAAAATTTTTTATAATCCATGGTCCTAATAAATAGCTTAAATACCCTACAAAAAAAAATAACCCTTTATGAAGTCGTCAAAAAACAAATGTTACGGCAGTTTTTTTTTTTTTGTTTTTTTTATATATACACAAAACCCTTTCAGAAAAAATAAAATAAAAAAATAAATAAATCTCCATAGACACGTAAACCAGACTAAACGTAATCATCTTCTGTTTTAAATTTAGACACCCCAACCTTACCCTGACTTGACATCTATGAATGTAACTCTATGCTGATACAAATTATTAACACCCTGCCCCCCTTTTATATATGAACAATCGCGCTGGCCGTTACCATGGAAATTTTGATTTCAATGATGAATAGGCTATTAAAACACGTAAATTTCAGAAATAAGTTATTCCCAAAAAAATTTTGCTTGAAGATAGAACAGAGCTTACTTTAATTCGATTTAATTCAAATAATTATATTGAAGTTTCCGGCTCTTGTTTTGAAACATGAGAACTCTTATGTAGCGTGTTGGAATCATATGTTTAAATAAATAATTATATATATATATATATATACACACACACAGAGTGTCCAAAAAATTGACATCATTTCTAATAATATGTCTAATAACATTGCCAATTTTTGCTCAAATGATCTCAAATTGTAACAAAATGTGTAAAAATTAATTTGACTGTACAAACTTATCTCTATGAGAATCCTACCATGAAGATGCATCGTGCATGCCAGCGATCATGACAATGTGCTGTTGAAATGGCCACCATATTCACCTGACTTGACACTTTGTGATTTTTTCTATGGAGCTATGTGAAAGGACAAGTCTATATCTCATTCCTACAAGCTTTGAGGAACTTAAGCAGAGAATCACTGAGGCACTAGAGAATGTTACAGAAGACATGCTACAACGTGTTTGGAAGGAGCTGGACTATTGACTTGATGTGTGTCATGTCACAGGTGGTGTGCATATTGAACATTTGTGAAGCTTTGTGAAATCGGTTATGAAATTTATATCCTTTTGAATATCTTGTTCAATTTTAATAAATAAATCTTTTATTGTTCAACATGAAGCCTATTTAATTTTGTTTGCGTTGGACGTGTAGGTACTTACATATTCACATTTTAAATGATATCAGTTTTTAGGAGCACCCTGTATTAATATGTTGTAATTCCCGAGAGATCAATTTATCACTTAATAACAATAAAAGGCTGATTCCCTATTTTATGTTCAGTAGAATATTCTCTTGAGGTTGTTCAGAAAATAATGTCCAATTTCAGAATAAACCTTTTAATTGTTTTGTAATATATTATCATAATAGTTGCCCCAAGACATTACTCATTCCTAATTATTTGTTCATTTTATATCAATCACTTTCAAAATTTAACTTGAATATAACACTCATCTTGAATATAAAGAAAGAAGAGACACGTTTACTTGTTCAAGCTTGATCATAATGCTTCAACTGCTGCCAACATTAAAAGAACATGTGGTGAAGATTCACTTGTAATCGGACAGTATGGCACTGATTTCCACAGTGGGAATACGAGCCTTAAGTTCCACAGTGGGGATACAAGTCTTGAGGTCCGCAGTGGAGATACGAATGTTGAAGATCAAAGTGGTAGAAGATGTCTATCTGCAATTGACAATCGACATTTGAAAGTACGAGTCAAACAAATACAAAGTGTCATAGAAGTATTTCAGATAATGGTTGTCAGTATTTCAAAAATATCGGACAATCTCAAGAAAATTGGTAAGGTAAAGAAACTGGATAAATAGGATCCACATGAACTCAGTAAAAGTCAAAAAGTTTGACGTTTTGAAGTGTGTTTGATACTGCATCTATGAAATTTGAATGATCCATTTCTTGATTGAATAGTGACTTGTGATGAGAAATCCTTTATGACAATTGTAAATGTTCATCTCAATGGCTTGATTATGAGAAAAAAGACCCCAAAACTTTCCAAAAGCAAAATCTCACCAACAGAAGATTATGGTGACTGTTTTGTAATCAGACATTGGCGTTATCCATTACAGCTTTCTGAAATATATACCAGAGCATCACTGCCAAGGTTTACTGCCAGCAGCTGGATGAAATACACAACCATTGAAGCAAAATGTGACTGGTGCTGGCAATTCTCTGCTGCATGTTGCCAGGATGACACTGCAGATGCTCACCAACTTGGAATATGAGACTTTGCCACATTCAGCATAATCCTCTGATTTCTCATCTACTCACTACAACTTTCTCAAGCATCTTGAGACATTTTAAGCTGAAAGATACTCCATTGCAAAGAAAATGCAGAAAAAGTATTCACAGATTTTTTGACATGAAAACCTTTAAAGTTTTACCATAAAGTAAACTTGTAACTCATTGGCCAAAATGTATAGACGTTCAGAATTCCTATTTTGACTGATTTAAACATTGCTTAAATACATCAATTCATAATTAAAAGTTGATTATAAAATCATACATTATTTTCCAAACAATCTAATACTGTTTACACTATTTATATTTAAATTTTGTTGTTATCACAATGTTTCGGCTGTTGTATTCACTGGAACTGAACCCTTTATTTAATCTACAGGGGTAGACTGTTCTTATTCCCACTGCTCATGTCTAGAGATATCGTCTAATTTTGATCTTTATTTAGTTCAGTTATTGCTTGCCTGTTTCTCACCAAATTCACAAACTAAAGCTTTTATCCACTAGGCCATTGTTCCATAGGACTACACCTATAGATGTGATGGTTAATCAGAATTCCCTGTAGATTACCCAGGTCAATATACACCTGGGAAAGGCTAGGAGGGCACAATGGCCAATACCCCTCATCCTAGAAATTCAGACAGAAACCTCATACTAGTTTACCTATAATGACAGCTTTCTTTGTTCTGATTGTTAGGAATAGTTAAACATTAGTGTATGTGTGTGTAGCATAACAGTTATTGGCATGGGAAAATGAAACTGGCAAGCCAAGTTCAAATTTTAACCTTGTCTGCTGTGTTCACCTTTACCTTGGAAAAGCTCTTCTCCCTAACTTTTCAGCTATGGATTAAATAGCAGGGTAAACTTGGCTCTCTATCCTTAACTGGCAGAGAATCTAGGCAGTGATGGCGCTAGGATTGTTGGCACCCTGAGCACAGCTGAACTTTGGTGCCCTTACAAGTATAATTTTTTTTAAATTTTCACAAGGAGTAAAAATGAAAATTTAGAATAATGAGTTTATTACAATATACAACTTAATACAAGCTAAAGAAGACATTTATTATCCTACCTAAAAAAAAAACTTTTCTAGCCTTAATTATGCAAATCTTTTCATGGCACTTTCTACACCTAGCTTCTTTACAAGATCATTTTCTATTGATAAAATAGCCAAAGAATTTAATCTCTATTGAGTTATAGACAACAACAAGTATGTTTTTATAAGCTTTAGTTTTAGAGGATCCCAAACACATGACATGGCGGCATGATGACGCCCTTAGCCTTGATAGTGCCCTTGGCCTTGATGGCTGCTTGGGTGACTACCCAAGATGCCAATACCTTGAGCTAGCCCTGACTCTAGGAGAAAGATTACTTTAAATTTCAATGATAATGTTCTTTTTCCCAATTTGTAGTAGTATGCAGTTATCAATGACATAAGCACATTTTCAAACTTGATATTTGTAAATAAAAACAAAGTACAGATAACTCTTTAAAAAACCAGAGATCGACTTGATACTGTAATTATATTACAAACGAAATAACTCCCAACTTCTCAAATCAATATTTTTCCATTCTGATAAATGTTGTGGCTTGAGGAAGGTTTGATGAATGTTTATCTACAAAAATTGTCAAAAAAAATTCTTCCCTGTTTTTTTTTATGATCAGACCAGTTAATTTAAGTAATACCCCAAAAGGTTTAGAAGGAAATGCCCATCTGTACCCTGAAGAGCAATAACAGTGGACTTGAGAAGTCTAATTTACTGAAATGCTATTTTAATAAAAAGATTTTATAAATTTCAACCGATATTAGCGTAACTGCTTGGTGAATTAATGGAAGATGTTTCCTGTATGGAAATGACTAATTTCAACATTACCATTTTAACAAACTTGACCTCTTCTATATTTTACTATTCTTCTCCTTTACGTGCTGTGTTCGTTCAGGGTGTAGACGATCATGGCTCTCCATAACTTCCTGTCTATTGTACCTCTTAATAAATTTTGTCTTTTTTTATTTCTCCTAAACCTTGTTCTGCCATCTATTTACTCAGACTCATTAAGTATGTTATGCATTGTTTTCCTCGATCCCCGTTGCCTTCATTCTGCCCTGTGATTATCAGATTTTACAAGCCCTCCTTCCTCATTATTTCAACTGTCTCCTACCTGAAGTTAAGTATAAGTTTCCTTTTTGTTTCCATTTTCTCTAACATTTCATCATTTCTCACATGTTCAGTCCATGGTATCCTCAGCATCATTCTGAGTCTCTTCTTCATCTTTGAGGAGATTGTCCAGCACTCATTGTCATACAGGAAAACAGATATCATGAAAGTTTAGTACACTTTTCCTTAAAATATTTTACTATTACTATCTGTCCGGAAAATATTCAGCTAATTTGAATATCTCAATAATCAATAATGTGATTTTGATGTAATTTGGCAACCAATCAGAGGTAACCTCACTGTGCATGTGTAGACAGAGTATGGTTGCCAAATTGATCTACTTTTGGAAATCTGTTACTACTAAATCTTTTAATTTTACTATTTGTAACTTTTGTGGCTATTTTTAAAATAAGCTGGGCTGAATTGCAAGAAGACAGAATGCATGGTTGTTAGCAAAAAGATGAGCTCAAAATACAAATTACAAATTGGAGATAGCAAAGCCAAACAAGTAGAAAAAATTAAATATCTGGGAAGTGTTCTAACAGAGGACGAAAAGTGTGACACAGAAATCCAAAAACATATTGGGATAACCAATGATTCATTCCAAAAGCTAAGCAGAGTATTAAGCTAAGAGACAGAAAAACTTTGTTAGAAACAAAGAAAATAGTATTGAACCTTTACATGATATCTATTCTCCTATATAGCAGTGAATGCTGGACAATCTCTTCAGAGATGAAGAAGAGACTTGAAGCAACAGAAATGTGGTTCTACCGAAGGATGCTGAGGATACAATGGACTGAATATGTGAGCAATGACAAGGTTTTAGAGAAAATGAAAACAAAAAAGAAACTTATACTTAACATCAGGAAGAGACAGTTGAAATTTCTGACGTACATAATGAGTAAGTAAAGTTTGGAAAATCCCAGAGTAGGATTGAGGGCAAGAATGACAGGAAAACAATGCATAAGATACTTGATGAACTTAAGTATATGGATGGTGGAACAGGCTTTAGGAGAGATAACAAAAAGACAAAATTTATTAAAAGCTACAAAGGACAGGAAATTGTGGAGAGCCATGTTCTGAGAGGATATGGCACATAAAGAAGAAGAACTTGAGCTACTAACAAGGAGAAAATCAATTCAAAATTTATTACTGCTGGACTCTCAAATATAGGTTAGTTCACTACTTATAGCCAAATCTGGTTACCTTGGAACAGGCACTCTCCCATAGGGTTACTTAGTAGTAAGATGCCATTGAATAGATTTGTGTATGATGTGATCATTACATTCCTTATAACAATATGCCTGCCTATTCTTCATTATTTGTGCAAGGTTTTATTTTAGCAAAACATTGTATTACCCAGGCTTGTCAGCCCTCTATACAATCCAAATTTGTCTCCTTGCAACTTCCAGATTTTCCAAATGCTACAATTTCTATTGAAAATGAGATTTTAGATGGTGGATGAAGCAATCCCAAAACAAGATTTTTCAAACTCTTTTGAAAAGTAGACCAGAGGCTCAGATAAGTGTTTAAGTTCCTAAAATGTACTACCAGGTGTAACAGCAAAATTGTCCAATTGTTAGATTAAGCACTGAATGATTAAAGATATCTTACAGGAATTTTCCGAGGTTTTTATAACACTATTGATTCTACTTTGAACAATAAGAATGTATAATTACTCTCTAAATTTAACAGAAATCGATCATAAATGAAAATGACATGTTCATCATTAATTAATCATAGCTAAGGATCAGAAGCTCATGAATGATTGAAATAAAGTTCAAATATATATATATATATATAATTCCAGGATCATTTTTCAACTTATTCAAGATGATCTTTGCTCACTTTAACCTTCTAACTTTCTGTCCTGGAGTAACAAGGTACCCCACAGGTTTCATATATGATTTCATTTTCAAGTCTTTTTTCACTGCTCTTTGAACTGTCATAGCAGAAACTCCTCTCACACGTGGCAAGCATCTTATGAATTGAGTTGGATCTTTTCTAATTGATCTCTTTAGCTCTATGTTGAAATGATGATCCCTCTTCCTGTTGTGACCTCCTGATCCAGTTTTCCTCTCTACTGTTCCGTCTTTTTTTTAACTTACTGTTCTCTTGATTCTTGAATGGACTTTGAAGATGGAAACCAGAGTATGAATATTGGTACCATTACTGAAGTCCTGAATGATCTTTTTTCTCTCACCATTGCTCATTTGTGAAGACAGTGGGTCTGACAAAAAATAATTTTAACCTGCTCTCTTTTAAGCTGAATAACTCAATGGGTTTTTCAGTGATTCTTACAAAAAATGGTGTCAAGATGGCTAAATGTCTCATCTGAAAACCTGTAAAAAAGAAACTCAATTAGTTTAGTGTTTTTTAGATATTAAACATTTTGTGGGATGGATAATTATGTTGTAGCATGATTTGGACAATTTTGCTGTTACACTCGGTAGAAAGAGACTAAGGTACCATTATTGTTAGGTTATTTTTTCATTAATATTAAATTACTGAATACTTAGCAGACAGGCCTTGTGTAACGCTGTGTCTAAAGATGACTCTGAACTGAAGTAGGCAATTCTTTGAACTGAATGAATTCACAGTACCTTGTCTCCAACCAACACTTTAACAGATAAATGCTTTTCATCTTCATCTACCACAATCTTTTTCACCCTGGTTTTAATCAGCTTACAATTTCCTTTCTTAGTGCTGACCAATGATAAACTCTCACTAACAGTCACTTTCAACTTGACCTGAAACTTGTCAAGACAGTAAAGACATTATATTTATCCAAATAATTGCAATAAACTTATTTTATTGTTATTTTACCTTTTTCTTTTTTTTTTAAAAAAAAAAGCCCAAGAGCCACTCAATGAAGAGGGTTGTAAAAGCCCAAGAGCCACTCAATGAAGAGGGTTACTGTGTAGAGTTATATTAGGGTAGGAAAAAACAAGGGATATAGAGCTGAAGTAGACTTTAAAAGGAACTGGAAACCCAATCCTAAACAGCAAGTTCAAAAGGCTGAGGAGGAGTGTGAACCAGACAATAGGCAAACCTATCTACTACTATTAAACTGGTGCTAAGAAGATTTTTGTTAGCCATTCTAAAAAATTCGAATGTCATATTGTATGTAAACTTTAACCTCATCTAAAGTTAAAATATCTTAAACATAATGAAAATATTTTTTAATGTAAATTTCATCTTTAGTGTTTAATTGGTCAACACAAATATCTTTTCAAAATTCTATGGATTTGTGATAAAAAAATGGAATTATCTTTTTATTGAAATGAGCTAGAAATAAACAAATTTTTTACCTTTAATAATTTTAGCTTTCAGAGTATTAAATGACTTTATAAATCCAAAAAGCAATAATTATTTTATATTGTCGTGTTCAATACTTTGCATTTATCTTGCTGTGTATTTTGATCACAATTAAGGTTTTTGTTTTGTCCAATATTGTCACTTCTTTTTTATATGTGACCTCAATGTTTACATTTCAATTAAATGTAGTTATTTACCATATCTAATTGTTTCTAATCTAATTTGTGTTCGATCACAGTTAATACATTGTCATAAACTATGGAGGATTCTGATTTTAGATTGAGTTCACAAAAAACAAATGGATTTTAAATGATCAAATCTAAATTTGATTAGAATTATCTATCTCCTTCTTTCTCCCTATATATATATATATATATATATTTTAAGACATTTTTATGTTTATACATTCTTTTTATAGATACAAATATTTAAGTAAATGCTCTGTTTATAATAAACAGTATTAAACAACATTTACTGGCCTGAATGTCCGAGAAATTTTCATAGAAAATATTCGTCCTCCGACAGGATTCGAACCTGTATCCTATACGGAACCATCATTTCGTTTGAAGTGCCTTTACCGATTTGGCCACAGAGGAACATTCGGTTAGCAAGGTCGAATTTACTGTATTTGAACTTCAATCTTCCATGAATCTCTTATGTACATTCATATCCGCTCATGGCGTATCAAATGTAAACAAATGACGTCACACATTATGAAATGGACAAAGTCCGACAATTATTTTAAGACATTATATATATATTAGGGTTTTGAGTTTTGGCTATTTGTAGAATAATTGATTTCTTGTATCATAATCCAATGAACTTTTGTTCAAAAATAAGGAAGGGTTTAATTCAGCTTATTTTTAAATAAATGCCCCTCCCCATCACAAAATTTCTAAAATTGTACATAAGTATAGTAATACTATTATTTTTGGAGCTGTCTAGAATTTTTTGTTTATTTGTAAGGTTGTATGGTATGCTTATAGCTATAAACTGTTAAATCGGTCTAAAAAATACATAAGTACTCTCCAATTACATCATTAAGAAATTGAAAAATAAAGCTTCTGCAAGTTTGCAATTTTTGTTTATTTGTAAAGTTGTATGTTATACTTTAGCTATAAACTTTTAAATTCATTAAAAAATACATTAAGTATTATCCAAGTACATCATCAGCAAATTGAAAAATAAAGCTTCTGAAATATTTTGATTTTTTTACCGTTATTGTACATATGGTAAAATCAAAGTTTCATTTTGGTGGTGACATTTTTCAAGAACTAAAACAAATTAATGCCATTTTCATTACTTTTGAACAAAAGTTCATTGATTTATGACACAGGAACATTGGGTTACAAAAAACATAACCCTAATATATATATATATATATATATATATATATAAATTCATACTGAAAACACTGTTTCTTGTATGATCCCTTAAGCCTGGGTAGAACTTAGAGGACTATTTGAGAACACTGGGTACCGTAAACGACCTCCTCCTGCAATCTGCTTAAAATAACTCTGAAATTGTTGGTAAGCCACAAAAATCAAATCAATCATTGGCTTCCTTTCAGCACAAAATTACAAACATGGAGCACCCAGTAAGAATTAAATCACTATTCAGTAATATTGTTAATCCTTGCACTATAATATATAGATTTGATTTTTAAGAAGATTTGATTCTTGAGAAGAACTCAAAAGTCTATCGCTGCATTTAAGTATTGCATTAATATTTAAGAGTTTAAAAGTTCAACAATAATTCTTCTGCCGCCACTTAATTTAAAGATAATGTACATAGGTTCTTACTTTACATACAAACAATTATTTTTATTTCATGGGTGACTTTCGCAATTAATTTTAATTATTCCCAAATTTTATTCCAAATTGCTATCCTACAAAAAAATTTGTTACAAAAATCACGTAAGAAAATCGCAGTAAACACTTGCAGTTAATGAAAACTTGAGAATCCAAAATTTCAGGATTGCAGCTTTAAATCTAGCCTGGAATGTTTTTAATTTGCTCAGTGTCATCCCGATTCAAAAATGGTATGATATGTTGGGCTACAGCCTCTACAAGTAAAGTTGAAAAAGTGTGACACACTGACATTTGCATATATATATATATATATATATATATATATATATATATATATATATATATATTAGATGTGGAGGAATTGGAGAGCTGAGTTCAAATTCAAGTCAAATTCATTACATTCCCTTATGTCCTAATACCATTAGGAAAGGCATGAATCCTCTTCTTCTCCCTCACAGCTATTGGTAAATAGCAGGACAGACAGTTCTATAGTCTTGGGTGGCAACTGGTCTAGGAGAAGGAAAACTCTGAATTCAAAACTGGCCAGTGTTGATCTCTATCAGTCTATCTTGGCCAAGAAACACCACTTCTTCTGCAGCTGCAGTACATGTTGTACCCTTATGACCCTGACGGGTCACAGGATTCATGATCACACAGTATATAAATATATTAAAGCCATTGGTGTCTGTTATATTTTGAATTAGTCTACTAAAAGTAGAAACTTTAATAAAAGTGAAACATATTAGATTGATGTTTCCTACTTGTTCTTTATCTTATATATATATATGTCTAGACACACTGATGAGCTGTGATACAGCAAAACAGTCTGTTTGTGGATGACTGTATATATATATATATATATATATATATATATATATATATATATATGTGTGTGTGTGTGTGTGTATTAAAGATATTGGTGTCTGTTGGATTTTAAATCAGCCCACTGATCTCTGACTTTTCCTCTATTAGCTTGTACATTTGTACACTGTATTGTGATATTATTGCTCTTGTGATAATTGGTGATATTATGTAAGGTCCTGGTCTTAAATTTAGTCAAGAATTGTGAGATTAGCACACTTTCAATGCATATTTCTTTTTAGTGGATCCTTTTCTCTCCTTCCAAATTGGAATTTCTTAAGTCAAAACTGTAGTCAGATGTATATCCAAAGTAAATTTGTAAATAACATTGGTTCTCTACAAATTTACATGTCCCTTAAGGAGCTGTGTTCCTGACCAATCCAAATTTGTAAATAATTACATTGGATATACTACAATATGTTTTACAAGACTCCTGTTACATCTCTCTGACCATAGTTCAATTAAGTCTCATTTAAATACACATGGAGACCTACCAAACTCTATCAACAACATACTCATTGATAATACAAATATAATAGCCTTATCCACAGTTAGTTGATTACTCGTATTGTTTTTTTTTTCTTTGGGCTTTGGACCTGTATGCTGTACGATTATTTTCAACAGATGTTCATGTTCATAGCTCTTTCTTTTTTTAAAACCTTTTTTCCTCCGAGATTGATTTGACCATTAGCAAATCAAGAAACCGAAGGTTTTCCGAGATGAGTGTAGTTACCTATATATATATATATATATATATATATATATATATATATATATGAGCTGTCAGTTTAGAATCTCAATCTTATTTTTCTAGTATGTAGTATACCAAGACATACAGCTTAAGTATAAATATTTTAACTGTTGTCTTTTGTAACTAAAACACATTCAGTCAAACTATTAAGCCAGTGTTTTTATTGTATTTGATCAATAGAAAGTGTCAGCCAATAAACAATTGTAATTGTTTTTGTATAAATTAAACATTACTGTTAAAATATGAAACTGATTGTCATTTTTCTGAAATCAGCTGTTTTCATTTTTTCTTTTTCAGGTGTCTTCATTAAAAGTAGAATTGTCAGAAAAAAGACCAACATTAAATTTTGGTGCTCAGGTAAGTTTTGTTAAAAAGGTAAAGTAGGAGGAAATTCTGGCTTTAACTTGAAGAATCTTAAATCATTTATTCAAAAAGATATTGAAAGCATTTCTTTGGCTTTTTTTTTTGTGAAATGGGAAATTATTATGGGATACATGACACTGATTTGATGCAAGCTGTATTTACCAAGTAATATTTACTGAAGCTGAGCAACTGAACAGAGCATTACTAAAAATGTGGTTAATTATCTGAATGTGTGTAGAATGTTGTTTTTCTTACCATGTTTAATTAGAATCAACCATATTTCCACAAATCATTTTTTGTTTTCGTTAAGTGAAAAAATATTTGTGTGTGCATAAGTATTGTTGCAATAGATGCATATTAAAATCACCTCATGGTCACCAAAATAAATGAGTCACTAAACTGTTGTGGGCAGTTCTCCAAGTACTCCTAAAAGCAGTGGCAACAATATTTTACACATGTAAACAATGAGTTTAAGAATACAGAATGAAATTCAACAAGGTGATATTTTATATTTTCTGTTTTTATATAATTGACTAACAACAAAGAGAAAATACACAAGTATGCATGGAAAAGAAAGAAGATATTATGTTGGTTACAATCAGCAGTAGGAATGATTACAAAACATTTTCCACTTAACCAATTTATAGACAGAAGCACGCAAATCCATTCTGGGATTTCTTCCTAGCCAATAAAATAGGTTCATTCTCTGTATCATCTGACTCAGTCCTGATCTGTCTTGCCTTGAAATCAGAACGATGTTTTCGATCATCCAAATTTGTTTTTATGTGTCAATCCCAATTCTTAGTTTGTTACTTTTTTGCCATATTAATGTTGCTTTGCCTTATTACTGTTAATTTGCCTTGTATATATTGTTTGTTTGTTTGTTTTATATTATTTTCTGTCCTGTTCTTTTCTTCTTCTTTTTTTCTTGTAATTGTTTACTAGAAGATTTGTCAAATCTGTTTATTGGGCAGTTCCCCCATTTATTTATATTTACTGATGGCCACTCACTCTACAAATTAAAAGTTAGCAATTATATGGGTGATACATGTATGTGTGTGGGGGTGGAGAGAATAAAGTTCAGTCACTGAAGGGAGAAAATATACCCATGCCTGGAAAGGTTTTGGTTGGCGTTGTCAATTCTACAACATGCTAGAAGCAAAAGAGAGACAAGTGTATGAAGACAGGAAGTGTCCCATTTTTATATGTGATTGACAGCACCATCTAATGAAATTGGTGAAGCTATGTGGGGATAACCCTCAATATACATAAATACAATTTACTATCCAAAAGTCAAGTAAATCTGACCATAAAAATTACTTATGCCACACCTTCAATTATCAATTTAACTTATGCAAGTGATGTAATGAATATGCATACACCTGGGTTCCCCCTCACAGTAATATGATTGGCTGGTGTCAGCCATAAATACGGACTGATGCGGAGGTACATGGATGATGACTATTGTCTTCGCCTATTGCCTACCACTACAATGAGGACCAGTCCATTACGGTTACCTGCTAGAGTGTCCTAACCGGTTATAGTAGTCAACAACCACTTGACTACTTCAAACAAATATATCCCTTTCCGGGACATATCAGCAGGGTAGTTGATCATAAAGGGTAGCAGCAAAAATCTATGCTACATTTGGTTCATACATGTTCAAATTTTGCTCCACACAAAACAATCAAAGGGGTTACAGTCTGGTGAGTTAGATGGCCAGATGTAAGTGGTGGTGTCACAGAAATTGTCTGACAGCCATGACTAGGTTCTCCTGCTTGTGTGGCATGGTGCAGAGGTCCTGTTGCCATACATAGGGTCTTCCAGCAGTCACCCTCTTCATCAAGGGCAGCACTACTTCCTCAAGGCACTTATGTAGGCCACCTTGTTAAGTGAGGCCCTGTTGGTAAATGAATGGAGGCATAATGTAGTCACCATTAAACTCATCCAACTTTTTCTGAATCCTCTGCGCTGTCCTTAGATTGACACCCAAACACTTTGAAATATTCATATTGGAGCTCCTGAAATGAATAATATAGATAGAAAAGAAAAGAACCTTACATTGTGACATCTTGAATAGAAGCAAAATATCTTTACATAACTGGAAAGGAGAATGAACTGTCAACAAAAATCATTATAATTGTCAACAACTATCTTGCTTCAAAGTAAATTTCATATATATTAATTCATTCCAGGAACTTACCATTCAGCAACTTCAAGAAGAAATCCTTAACCTTAGGCAGCGTGCTGCAAAGCTCACACAGAATGACCAAGAGCCAACCTACCAAAGATCTGTCTCAAGTGATAATGATTCTCATGCTTTAGTAGCCAAACTGCAGGCTAAATTGTCTGATTCAGTCAAACATATTGCTACAATTTCTCAGGACAGACAGCGTTTGATTGATCACAGTAACCGTTTGCAATCCGAGCTCAACAAAATCAGTAAGTAAAGATTTTATAAATTATGATTAATAATAACCAATCAATTTTCATCAGTAATTTTTGGAAAATTTGTTATTGTCTTTGTTATTTACCCCTGAGGATGATCTTGGGGGAGATTGAAAGTACTTGGGTAGGAAAAAACTATGCATTTCATCTTAACATCAAGAAACCCTATTACGGAAATGGAAAGGATCGTTATAAAAATAAATAGACATAATATGTCTATATTATTCAATAAAACATGTTTAAATGAAGATCTGCTTATATATATATATATATATATATATATATAGGACTGCAAAAGTAGGTATACAATAAGTATTATCCTAGTATTACCAGTATTATAACAGTTGTTTTAGGATTCATTTAATATGTTTTATGCACATATTTTGTTTTCATTACAGTATACTTACTTTTGCATATTGTTTAAAGTTTCCTTTATTTATATTCAATATCAGAAATAGTGTTTGTCGACATATATTCCTATTTAGCTATAAGAATCAACATCAGTTTTATGACAGCTCTTTGCTGCTTTCAGCATAAGTATAGAGGGACAGCCATTTTGAAAGAGGATTATGGGTAGGAAATAGGATAATTCCATAAAAATTTCTCCTGGGTATTTTATGGTTTATAGTTTAAAAAATCCCTAGGAATTCTGACTCATGAATATTTTAAATTAGATTAAAATAAGCATTACTTTTTGACTGATCCTTATAGTTTTCTTAGTAAATATATATGTGGGGGGGTGTAAAAGTAGGTATACAGTAAGTTTGCTGGATTCCCCCACTCCCAACACAATCAATTTCTTTTTTGAAGTGACTGTTTTACCAGTAAATATTTTTTATTATTATGAAGGCAAGTAATGTTAAAAATAACAACACCCAGATTTAACACAGTTTATTTATTTTCACCTTCAACTGTTAAGACAATTTAAAATCTTTTCCACCATCATTTGTTAAAACGCAAGTTAAAATCACTTGTTCATCATTAGTTATTAAAAGAAATATAGAAATCTCTGAATATTTTAAGCACTTCAGGCATAATAGTCTCTGCAAATCAAAAACTTGCCCTTGGGCATGATTCTCATGCCAATGTACTTTAGGTGCCTACAACAGTCACAGACCACAGAATCCATGTTGTCTGAGTTCTGCCTACACAGCTCACACAACCACTGCACTGACAATCTAAAATATAATATAGTCTTAGTTCTAAAACACTGTTTATATTTACCTGCAAAATAGCATTGGGGCCTATTCGTTTCTTTTCCTGGAAATGTGTAAAGGATATATGTTTTGTTTTTCATTGCTATATACCTACTTTTGTACGACCTGTAAACAAGTCTGGTCTATATGTTATGTTATGTCCCTTGGGCAGGAAGAGAAGTAGTGGCAAAGATGTGGCCATTGTCTCAAAGTTCTTATCAACATCTTATCAACAGATTACCAATAACTTTAGTTTCTTCAAATTTGGTTTCTGATATACTTTTTTGTGTCAATATATGCAAATAAAAATTTTATATTCTTTAGAAAATTATGCTTTTTTTAATCTAGAAATGAACTATGGTTTATTTAATAACAATCAAATTCCTGCCAACAATGGACTCTCATCTTTGAGGTCACCTGGTGATGTAGAAATAGCAAATGGACGATTACCTGAGCTGGAAGATTTGCATTATAAGCTGACAAAACAGGTGAGTTTTAATGTTACGGTTTTAAGAAGAATTTATAACTGTATGCTTCATACCAACTCTCTCTCTCTCTCTTTTCAGGATATAGGTGATTATGACTCTCCACAGCTTCCTGTCTTTTGTTTCTCTTACTGATACTTTCTCCTTCATGTCTCTCTTTGTGGAATTTGTTACTCTATCCATTTGCTCAGACTTGTCTACAAGGTTCACTCTCTTAATGTGCCATGTTCCTTCCAAACATGAGCAATTATGGTTCTCCATAGCTTCCTATTATTTTGTTCTCACACCACTACTTCTTCCTGTATGACCCATCTTTGATGATCAACAAATTCATGCTTGGTTGGGTATGAAATTTTATGGTTGATATTTTTAATCTGTAAAATATTAATTTTCTTTTAATTTGTAAGGTTCAATCTCAGTTGGAAACTTTTGAGAGACTGACTAGAAATTGAAAGATGAAATAAAAGGCTTCTGTCTATATTTCTGAGATGAGGTATTGTAACTATTTACACAATAGTCAAGTTTGTTATATTTATTTACGTGCAAATACCTTTGGGTAAGGTATGAATCTTCTCTCCCCAGCTATAGGTTAATTAGTAAGAACTTGTATCAGTAAATCGTTATTATTAAATCATTATTATTTAAATAACCTACAAAAGGTTTGATAAGCCATTAAAAACAAATGAATCAAATATATTTTTTGTATCAACTGCCAATGCATATTTTATGTTGGCTATCAATAATCTCTTTTATAAGCTGTCAATACATCTTCTCAGTTTTGGGTAGGACACACTTGTTGGAATTTACCATTTCTTTTCACCCTGCTTCCTAAAAGAAATAAAACTGTCTCATCAGGAATTTGAACTCTACACTCCATTCCTTTGTATAGAAAAAAATGAACAGTTGAAAATCAAAGTAGTCACACTTCCAAGCAGTTCTCTCTCAGTTGTCAAAAGCAACAGAGCCAGTATTTACTTGCTTTCTCATGGTGGCAGGATGAGACATTCTTTGGAGAGATATGAATCCATCTCTTTTCCTCCAGCTATGGGTTAATAGCAGAACAGTCTGGGTTCTCTAGCTTTGGTTGGCAACTGGTCTAGGAGAAAGACAACTCTGAATTCAAAACCATTTGGGTGTGGTGATAGCAACTCCAACTAGTAAAACCTACTTGTAGCATAAACCACAGCAACAACAGTACTTAGCTTGGCGAGACAGTTGCTCAATAATACACAGGGAGTCTACAGGGCTAAAATATATCTCTTTTATTAATACAAATTGTTTATGTACCCTGTGTTATCATGGGTAGGAATTATTAATACTTTGAAGCCTATTTCTTTTTCTCCCTCTTTGAATTACTTCGCCATCTGTTGATCAGTTTGGATACTAAACAAAATGATCATTTCATACCTAAATTAATTTTTTATTTAATTCTGGATTCTATCAAATTAACATTGGTCAATCAAGAGTATGTGGTTTCATGTCTTTCTTTGAACATTCAATATTCTTGCAGGGGTATGAGGGATTCTGCTACTCCCTCGTAGACAGTAGCATACAGAAGTGGGGGCAGAGAATTCAATGACCCCAGGCATCCATATTGGGAGGACATCCAATCAAAGAGTGAAATAAAAATTTAGTTTATATTTAATTTAAATAAAGTGTTTATTTCATGTTTCATCTGTTTTTACATATTTAAAATGTCTTCCATTCTCACATTTCTCAGTACAGCACTAAGCCCTATAGGCCTCCACTACTTGAGTTTTAGGGGCATACAATCAAGGAGTTGGCCCCAGGCATCAGCAAACATCACCAAACCTATTTGTAGGTCAGGCATTTATATAACTTCTAGTTGCCTAGTGTGTGTATATTGTAAAGTCAGCGAAATTAATTTCTTGTTTATATTGGTGCACTCACAGACACCTTTTGAGTCCCACGACTGCACTTGGTGACTTTGAGGTCACTTTCTAGGTCACTACTCAAAGCACCTAGGTATTTTGCCGTTCTGAAGTGACATCAAGTACAAAACATATTTTGGTATCTCTTATGGTGAACTCAGTGCATATTGAGATCACCACAGATCAAAGATTCTTGATTGATGTGTGCTGGTGCTCCAGCTACATATCTCGAGATTCTTAACAAAATCCAAAGAAGCATCTATAATGTTATTGGTCCTAACCTGACTTCACAACTACACTCACCACTCATGATATGGCTTCCCTCTATCTTTTCTATAAATATTTTCATGGCAGTTGTTCTAACAAGTTCTCTGCCTTGGTACCTCGACTGTGTGAATTTAAGATTGGCTACCAGGTCTCAATGTTTTGCTGTTGAAATAGTTAGATATAACCACAAGTTCTATTCTAATAGTTTCTTTTCTCACACTTCTCACCTGTGGAACTTACTTCCAATTTTTTGCTTCCTTTAAAAATTTAAATGCAATATTAGTTCTTCCTGAATCCCGTCTTCCTGAAGCCTGTTCTTTTATTGTCCTTTCACCTCACTAAAATCTTCTCATTCTCTTTCCCTCTCAGTAATTCCTTGCATCTTATCAGTGTTATCATCTTGCTTGAGATGAAATGATTAAAAAAAAACTTCAATTCAATTCAAACCTCTAGTATTCTGGCTTGAATCACACATTACAAAGTATTAAGAGATAAAAAATCCTTAGAAACAGGTGTTAAATGTCAATGTAATAGCTATTCTCCTATATGTCAGTGAATATTAGACAATATTGAACAAAAAGATATAAACTTATTGCTTAAATTTTGAATCTTGCACAATCACAGAAAATATATGCAAGTAAATAAAAATGATATATGTTGGAATTTCCAAACAAACCCTTTATTTAATCTAACTGGATTGATCATTCTAGTTCCACATGTCATGCCTTTTCTGGATATCTCAGTATAAGTTATTTCCCTCAGTAACTCAACTCTCCAACTTTTTTTTCAATTCTGCTGTGGCTAGGTATTGAACTCACAACTCTTTGGGTTAAGTAACTGGATTACTTCAACCAACGCTTTTATCCACTGGGCCATGTGTCCTGATAAAAGCATTGGTTGAAGTAATCCAGTGACTTGACCCAAAGAGTTGTGAGTTCAATATTTGGCCACAGCAGAGGTGAACAAAAAAAAAACTTATCTAAAGTCAAATAGTAAAAATGTTTTATTTAATACATTTTATTAAAATATGTTAACTTAATGTATTTTAGAAATTCTAGATAAAATACAGAGAATTTGCAGTATTATGGGACCTGGCATCTCAGCCTTTTCAGCACTTTTTTTTATTTATGAAATAATAAATATTAATAAGAAAAAGGAACACGATATTGATTTACAGGAGTTAAATGCATTGAATAAGAACCATATCTAGCTCCAAAAGTGCTAAATTGGAAACTCTGCATGGTATTTTGATGAGTATATTGATGTTTAAATAAAAATTAAATATTGCTGCCATATCTGGTCTGGTGCTTCTGCTATAGATTTAGAGATTCTTGATAAAATGCAAAGAAGAATCTACAATGTAATTGGTCCTGAACTCGTATCTCAGCTTCAGTCACTTTCCCACTGCTGTAACATAGCTCCCCTCTGCTTTTTCTATAAATATTTCAGTGGTAATTTTTCTGATAAGCTTTCCTCTTTGGTACCTAGACTTTATGAATGTAAGTGCAGTACTAGATTGGCAGCTAGGGCTCATCATTTTTCAGTTGAAATGGTTAGATGTAAACATAACTTCTATGCTAAGAGTTTCTTCTCTCGCACTTCTTACCTGTGAAACTCTTTTCTAGCTTCTTGCTTTCCAGTTAACTTTGATCTTCAAAAATTTAGATGCAATGTCAATCATTTTCTTCTGTTTTCTTAATTCCTGTTCTTTTATTGTTCTCTCTCCTTCATTCTCTAACACTCAGTAACTCTGTTCATTTTAGTGGCTTTATTGCCTTGCTTAGAGTGAAATGATTAAAATAAAAAAGTGTTATTGGTGTGAAATTACTTAAATTCCTAATTTTCATCTTAAAGAAAAAGAAATAAAGCTAATGGATTATATTGTCTGTTGATAATCTTTATGCAATTTAGTAACAGTTTGTGATTATTCATTTCTCTGAGAAAATAGGTCACTGCTTTAATTTGCCCTTGCTGTTAATCATTCTTTCATGTTATGGTCCAGATAACAATTTTTTAGATAAGTAAAAACTTGTCATATGCATAAAAATGAAAATATATGAATAGTAAATAGAAATGTTGACTAATAAATGTGAAAACGTTATATTTGACTGAAAAAATTGCCCTCATCTATTCTAGCAGTTTCTTTTCTCGTACTTCTCATCTATGGAAATCTCTTGCTTTCCTGCCACCTACAATCTTCAAAAATGTAAATGCAACATCAATTGCCATCTTGCCTTCCTGAACTCTGTCCATTTATTTGCTTCTCCTCATTAAAGCTTTCTTTTTCTCTTTCACTCCCCGTAACTCTCCCCCACATCTTAGTGGCATTAGTGCATTGCTTTGGTTGAAATCATTAAAGAAAAAAGGTGGTGGTCTCCTGTAGGCTATTTTTTATCCCCAAATACTGTAGGCTATAATTTTACCTCAGAGTTACCTAGACTAACCCCATAATTTTACCTTAGTTTGCACAAATATTTTCTACTGCATCCTCTCTTTTATGTTTCTCTTGCTCTATCTGTCCATTTTTGCCTGCCTTCCAATTTTCATTAGTATGTCATATAGCTATATCTTTCTTTCATTTCCTCTGTCTTTATATATATATATATATATATATATATAATTATTTATTTAAAAATATGATTCCAACACGCTACATAAGAGGTCTCATGTTTCAAAACAAGAGCCGAAAATTTCAATATAATTATTTGAATTAAAGTAAGCTCTGTTCCATCTTCAAGCGACATTTTTTTTTTTGGAATAACTTATTTCTGAAATTTACGTGTTTTAATAGCATATTTATAATTGAAATCAAAATTTCCATGGTAACAGCCAGGGCAAATTGTTTAAATAGGGAGGGGTGTTGGGTGTTAATAATTTGTATCAGTATAGAGTTACTTTCATAGATGTTAAGTCAGGTGGGGGTGTCTAAATTTAAAACGGAAGATGTTTTCGCCTAGTCTGGTTTACGTGTCTATGGAGATTTATTTATTTTTTTATTTTATTTCTTTATGAAAGGGTTTTGTGTATATAAAAACTGCCGTAACATTTGTTTTTTGACGACTTCATAAACGGTTATCTTTTTTGTAGGGTATTTAAACTATTTATTGGGGCTATGGATTATGAAAGTTATTTTATTGTATGTTTGTTTTTAAGCTAATTATTCAATGCATAAATTTGATGATGTCGGCAAAAAAACGTTAACTCATGTCTATTGTTTAATAGATTTTTATTATTTAGAAACTTAATAATGTGCAGTTTCTCATGGAGAGGCACAAAGGGCATGGGTCATCCCAAGTTTTACAAGTTCTAGTCCTGTTTATAATTTTCCATTTTACTTTAGGTGTCCTATTTATTTCCTTCAGATGCCAAAAATATTTAGATAGAGATGTCTGATTTCTTTTATTTATATTGTTGAAAGAGCACTTATGCTGCCTCCATCTGGCTTTAAATTCATTCGTTGTGGACCCAATGTATATCATATTAGTATTAGGACTCTCAGTGGATGAGATAGTACATTGGTATACCACAGATTTGAGGCAGCATTTATTTTCTAATGGGCAGTCTTCAGGGTTTCTACAATCACACAATTTTTCACTGTTATTGTCTGATTTAAGTGTAGGATTTTTATTAATACTATTCAGACATGGGGGTTTGTTTAGGATTTTATTATTGTGTTTTTTTATTATACTTTCTAGATTTTCAGTGCAGCTGTAACTCAATTTTAGGGTGTTCTTATTAAATATATTACTAAGCCTACTATTGGTGGCGAAGTGTTTTTCAATTAAAGCTAAGAATTTCTGTCCTAGTTTAATACTAACCATTTGGTTGAACGGAGGGGTATACCAAATGATTTTTCTTTTCCTGTTTTTTTTCTTCTGGCCAGTGCAATTGTTTCTATAGTTAATGTTTTCATTTTTGTAACCACTATTTTTTAGGGCAGCGTTATAAAAGCTATTGTGTTGTTGGAATATTTCTTTGTTAGCGGAGTTAATGCTAATTCTATTTTCTATTGATGAGGGTACATGTTTAATTATGGATGGAGGGTGGTTTGACTTCGGGTGTATATATAAGGGGTTAGTATTTGGTTTCCTATAAGGTTGGTATGTATTGCTTGTTAAATCTAGAGTTACATCAAGGAAGTTTACCCTTTTCAATTTAGTACAGACCATTATCTTTAAGTTTAGTTTTTTAAATTCACTAAATATAATTTTTCTGATTTTCTCTATTTTAAAACTAGTAGAACTCCTCACCACCATGAGCCCGTCATCTCTATACAGTCCGATGTCCTTAATATCAATTTCACGGTGCGCGGTTAAGTTGTACAGTATTAAAAGACCAACAAGGTCAGAAGACTCTGCAGAGTCTAATGATCCCACAGTGATGTCAAACAGGTCATTATTGTTTTTTATCCATTGGTCCCCATTATGAATTAGGACAGATTTTTTTGCGCTGAGGATTATATCTGTTTCTTCCTTTGTCAGGTTAGAATACACAGCAGCAAAGTCCAGGGCAGTCGTAAATAGATCCTTCGAAATTGACGGGTAGTAATCCACGATATCGAACTGTATTAGGGTGCAATTCGGTTTATTATCAATATTGTTAAACCAATTGATGACATCTTTAGTATTGATCCATAATTTTAATCCAAGCTGTTTTTTTATTTGGCAAGTAATTCTTTCGAGGATTCTTTTACTGACCTTTCCTATGTCGGGCCGGGTAGGGTTAATTATTCTAGTAGTAGGGTTTTCCAAAAAATCATGTTTATGGTCCTTAAGAGTTATGTAACATTTCTTTTCAGCAAGTTTGCCTACTCTATCACTAATTTTTAATTTATCAGTTATTATTTTGCTTGCTCTGTTTATGCTATTAACCATATTTATGTTGTTGTTGCAAGCTTTTTTATAAGTCCTGGTTAAGTTTTTTTTAATTAAGTTGTTGTAGTCATCAACAGCCAATTTGTAGAAGTTGCCAGTTTTGTCAGACTTAACTAGTATTTTGTCACAATCATTTATGCTTTTAACTATTTGGTCTAGATGTTTTTGGAAGTGGCTTTTCCTTTTTTTGAAAGATGTTGTTGATAATGTTGAGTAAGTCTTTTTCAAATTCGTATAGCTGTTTGTTGAATGGTGCAACTTTTTTACTTTTAAAGCCGTAAACTTCGCGTTCTTTATCGGTTGAGTTATTCCCACGAAAGTAGAAGTATGCTTTCCATCTCATTCTTCTAATTAATTCCTATGTTTTTTGTAAAAGTTTAACGAAATAATTCCGTTTGTTTGTTTGTGGAATGTTTTTCAGAGAAATTCCGAAATTTACTTTTTCCATATTCAAATATATATATATATATATATATATATATATATATATATATATATATATATATATATATATATATTCATATATATATATATATATATATTCATATATATGAATAAAATGACAATTGGAAAAAAGATCTTAGATTTTGCCAACGCGTTTCGTCTTCCAACTTTTTCAAGGCAAAAATGAAATCAAAATGTTCTTGTTGTTATAGTTACATTAAAAAATTCAAATTTACTACATCTCTTAGTATAAAGGTAATTTACATTAACCAGAAAAAAAGGCTTAGACAGAAGCGTCTATCTTTTTAAATTTGGATTTTTTAATGTAACTATAACAACAAGAACATTTCGATTTCATTTTTGCCTTGAAAAAGTCGGAAGACGAAACGCGTCGGCAAAATCTAAGATCTTTTTTCCAATTGTCATTTTATTTATACCAATCTCTCTTGTCCACAGAATTGATCTGGGAATTTAACTATATTCATATATATATATATATATATTCTTTGCAGAAGAAGACCATCTTTTCATTTAGTAGCATTTTTGTGTTTTTCATTCAGAATATTATTATTTCCATCATTTATACCTGAGTTAATGTTTTTCTATAGGCCCATAAAGTGGTTCTTAAGGTCAGCATCACTTTTTTTTGCCTGTCTGTGTACAATCATGTGACGTCTGAATCCTGCAACAAACTTTACAAAACTTGTCCCAAAACTTACACAAGTGACCTGGTCTTTCTGTTTGGTCAGATGCAAACTCCTGTGAATAAATATTTATATATATATATATATATATATATATATATATATATTTTATATATATGTATAGAGAGAGAGAGAGATTTTCCTTTTACCTGTTTTTCTTTTGTTTTTCTGTAACTTATTTACCTACTTTTCCATCTTCATTTCCTTCCAAATTAACATCATTATATGGGTTCCCCAATCAAAAAGCATAACTAACTTCAAATCAAAATTCCCAGAGATTGGTTGCAGATACTACACTCTGATCCTAGCTAGAAACGTATAACATTGTATACTGAAAGTTCTTGATCTAACCAATATGACCTTCGAACAAAAACAATTTCTGATTGGCCATTTGATCAGATTTTGGAAAATGTCCAGGCTAAGAAATTTTCAGCACCCCTTTGTAGGAGTGTATCAAATTTCAATAAACTAGATTTTAAATTATGCTAATCCTTGTGAGTTTCATAGGCTGAGGAGTAAAATTAAAAGCACACACGTTATTCTCTTTTAGGCTCAACATATGTTTATATCTGTAAACATTTTTTAGTTACTGGCTTTTATTAAATGTTACTTTTGCAAGATTTAACAGTTCATCTTTTTGTCAAAATGAAAAACTCATGAAACTATAGAATCAGCTACCATATTTTATAGGAGGTATGGTGGATAGCGGCTCGGATTGAGGAATTCATTACATTCACTTACATGGGAAAGGTATTAATCCTCTTCTTCTTCCTCCAGCTATGGGTAAATAACAGGGCAGACTGGGTTCTATAGCCTTGGATGGCAGCTAGTCTAGAAGAAGGACAACTCTGAATTCAAAACCTGCGGAGGGTTGTTTAGGGACCTTGTGGCATGTAGTGCACCAAGTCTCTGTATTTAGCCCTTGAAAAAGTGTGGTTGGTTCTGTACAAAATCTTCACCACCATAATAAAATCACATGTGCTGGTGTCTTCCTGTCGGTTCCTAGGAACTGAGCTGCTTGACCCTCATATGTCATATACAATGGAAGAGTCCGCCATATATATATATATATATATATATATATATATATAAATTATAACATGCTTATGTTATAATTTTTAAATAAGTATTATTCGCTCTGCTTTATATTGAGCACTTTTCTTTAAAATAATGGTTTTGGTTATTGGACATTTATTCCATTTATACCAACCCTGTATATATATAGAAGGATTACTGCCAAAATGCATATATATATATATATATATATATATATATATATATATATATATATATATATATATATATATATATATATAATGAATAAAGACTAACGGAAAACTTATCTTGACTGACACTCTCGTCTTCTGAGGGACTTTATCAAGATATTTGCAAAAATTTTATTGTGTGACAAGTATTTATATATAAGAGCAAAAATGTTATTGGTTTTCCAAATTTTTAAATTTAAGAATACTCATCATCAGGTTAGCTGAAAAATCATACAAGCTATGGAGGACATGATGTGACACAATTCAATATCTAATAAATGAAAATTTTTTTTTTAATACATAATCCCAAGCTGAAATAATTTAAATACTAATTTGCATTTAAAAAAAAAAAGTCAAGAACATCATTTATACAGTTTCATTTATTAGACATTCAATTGTGTCACTTGGCAGTACTGGCTGCTTGGTCAATGAATGCCAAAAGTTTCCTTGTAGAGAATGGTTAATATTATCATTTTGTGATCTGTGTATGTTTTTCTATTTATACTCTTAATACTTCAGAAAAAAAAATCTAATATGATTCAGTCATAATGAACAGTTTCACTATCAATGTGGCTCTATGCTTTTAATGTCTCTTGGATCTCAATTGAAAAGTGCAATAGAAGAAACGATTAGCATAGAACTTACACTTACTTCTAGCCATTTCAACTGTAAAATGGTGAGACCTTGCCACCAATCTAGTCATATGCGTAAATTCATAAAGTATAGGTACCACAAAGCAAAGTTCATCAGAACAATTCCAATGAAAATATTTATAGAAAAAGCACAAGGAAGCTACATTATGGTGGTAGGAAAGAAACTGGAGCCAAGATGCCAGGTTAGGACCACTAACATTGTGGATTCTTCTTTGGATTTTAACAAAAATCTCTAAATATTAGGTTGGTGCAAAAATAATGTCGTTTTTGACGTTAAAAAATACGTCAAAATCGACATTATTTTTGCACCAACCTAATATATAGCAGGAGCATGAGACCATATGTGGCAGTTGTTAGGCATATTATATTATCCTAAGATATTATATTATAATATCTTAGGGAATATTATCCAGGCAACAGAAAATCTCTTCACTCCTGAATTACTCTAATAAGAATTGACCAGGCAACTGAAAGTGTTTCCCCATCTAGAGAAAAATAATTAACTTAAATTCAGCTACTTGGGCTGAACCAGCAAGGGAGACAGATTAATCCAACAAAGCATTAGTTTTTATTACAAGGAGGATGTAAGGTCAATCCCTATGCTGGCTAATAAATATTGTCCATAGAACAGAACTTAACAGCAGCAATATTCTAAGTATGGACAAATGGTAGACTTTTAAATATGTAAGATTGATTCTAGCAAGAAAAATTGTCTAGCATGACATGCTGAACCAACTTTCTTAGCGGCAGATTTAGTAATTGATTCAATATACTCTTTCTACTTCTTGTCATCTGAAAACATTAAACTCAGAAAGCACAATGAGTTACAATCCTGGAGGTTAGCATCAGCCATGCTGATGGATGGTAAAAAGGGTTCTTACTTATATTCAATCTATTGCCAAAGATGGTGGAAAAATGGTTGACTCATTTTATTGCTTCAGAAAGTATCCAACAACTTCTTCTATGCTTTATCTTTACAGGAGTCAGATTTGGCCCTAAATAGAGTATTGCTGCCATATTTGTGCTGAACTTGTTCAATCCTCAATTTCCAGCTTTGATAGAGTTTAATATTGTTTATGTGACAATGATATTTTCCACTCGGAAATCTCTTTACCACAGATACAATGTTGCAAGCTTGTCACTACTCTATCCCTGTTTTCACAGCAAAAGTTCAGATGAACTCCATTTTTTATTGTGTGAAACTGATCCAATCTCTTTCCAACTGACAAAGTCTCTCCATACAAGCAACACCACATTCAAAAAACAAACTCAACTATAATCTCTCACATTGTGATTTTTATGCCCACCTGATCTCACAAAAAGTTTGCACCCACTCTCACAAATTTTCCTAACTCCAAGACCATGTCTTTTTTAAATTAAGGTGTCAGGGTGGCCATATTTCTTTTTCCTTTCTTTCACTCATTTTACATGCCAGGCATATATGTGCTCGCTTTGCCACACGTGGTAAATCGTCTTCTTTTCTACAAATTCCACCAGTTCAGACCTTTACAACACTTAGGACATGCCATGCTACTTCCACAGAGTTGAATCATTCACGTTTCCCTTATATTCCAAATATACGAAGAAAGTTCCTCTCAGAATGTTTTTTCCCAAGAACAGTCTCTTAGTAAAATCCTGCAGAGTTGCTTTCCTGCACTCTTTAATCTTAATCACTTCAAGTCAAGGGTCTATTGACATCTTTCCTCATTGTCCTCATAATTTTCATTTCCTGCAACTGTCTCATCCATTCATATCACGCACATCCTTCAGTTTACCATTCTGACTATAACGCTCTATCTTGAGTGACTCTCAAGTCTTCAGTTGGGTGAAATTTAGTAAATAAAAACAAAAAAGTACTATATACAATAGACAGGCCTATTGGTGGGGAGTGGTGGTCTCCACAGAAAATCATTTGTCCCTCCAATCCACCCAAAGTTCTGACTTAAAGGCTGCCTCCTCACCATTCAAAACATTCTGATGAAATGCCTGACAATAGAAGTTTACATTTGAATTATGCTGTAAGATTTCTAGTGTTACTTTGTCTGTTTCAGGAGTTGCAATATGCACAAAAGTATCAAGAATTCCCTTCCAAACCTTCACAAATAAATGACTTGCCAGTTAAGGATCAGCCAGTCTTATATTCTGGTAAGTTACTCACACACATTTTTATGTTGCTTCTCTATTTTTTCCATCAGAAAATAAAGCAAGGTGAAATAGATCACATTAATTGTCACCTGTATTTTAGAAATGATTTATAAATTTGCAGAATGGCCATTTGCCAGACTAGAAATTGTCCGCTCCCTTTGAAAATGAGTCATACTACCAATGTTTCATAATAGCTGTAACATTCAGTGTATAAAATCCGTATGTCCATGTAATTATTATAGAACAGAAATACTGTATATACTTGTATATAAGCTGACTTCAGGTATAATATGACCTTTGAATTTTTTTTTGCATGAGTTTCAAACCCTACAGAAATAAATTTACCTGTGTATACTGCAACTGGTCACTTAAAATGCATGATTTTTAATGTCTTCAAAAAGATTACCTGTGTATAGTTCAATGCCCCTCCATATTTTGCGCATGAAAAAATGATCATAAAAACTGACACTATATTTATGTATATACAGTGATAGTTCATTTTCTTTAAATAGACTTTATTTTTCATCTTTCAAAATCAAAACCATTAATTTGAAAATATCTGCTAACTTAGAAGATAATGGATTTATTTTATGAAAATAATAAAATGAAATTTTATAAAATTATATAAATTTTATAAATTTCATTTTATTATTTTCATATTTATATAATTCATAAAATGATATAGACATGTCTATTTCTGGTTTTATAGTGAAATGAACTCACTTGCTGCTGATTGATAAACAGTAGCACGAATAGGGTGAACTTGTTCAACCTATACAGCGAGGCAGTTCTGATAGAATTAGAAGTCCTACCAGGATTTATTATTGGCGGTCACAATCTTAACAACATAAGATGTGCAGATGATACAGTTGTGTTAGCGGAGACACATAAAGAAAGCTGTAAAAACTCCAACAGAAGGTAATGAGGAAAACCGAGAAAGAAAGATTAAACATCAACTGTAAGATGACAGAATGCATGGTTGTTAGCAAAAAGATGAGCCCAAAATGCAAATTACAAATTGGAGATATCAAAATCAAACAAGTACAAAAAATTTAAATGTCTGGGAAGTGTTTTAACAGAAGACGGAAAGTGCCACACTGAAATCTGAAGGCACTTGGGATAGCCAAAGGATGCATTCTGTAAAATAAGTGGAGTATTAAAAGATAGAAAAACTTTGTTAGAAACAAAGTACTGAACTGTTACATGATATCTGTCCTCTTGTATGGCAATGAATGCTGGACAATCTCCTCAAAGATGTAAAAGAGACTTGAAGCAACAGAAGTGTGGTTCTACAGAAGGATACTGAGAATAACATGGCCCAAACATGTGAGTAATGACAAAGTTTTAGAAAAAAATGGAAACAAAAAGGACACTTATATTTAATATCAGGAAAAGACAGTTGTAATTTCTAGGGCACATAATGAGGAAAGAGGGCTTGGAAAATCTGATACTCACAGGACAGAATGAAGGCAACAGGGACAGAAGAAAACAATGCATAACCTGCTTGGCAAGCTTGAGTAAATGGATGGTGGAACAAGATTTAGGAGAAATAAGAAAAAAAACAAAATTTATTAAGAGCTACAAAGAACAGGAAGAGCTATGATCACCTATGTTCTGAGGAGGCATGGCACAAAGAAGAAGAAATAAAGGCATAAGATGTCTGTCTTCTTTTTTGACTAAAATAGTTACATTGGAAAATATGCAATTATAATGCTGTTTTATCTTGTTCAGTTTTTAAATGCAAAATAAATTTCTCATTGAATTTTATGTTATCTTCAAAATTATAAGTAAAATAGGGTGTTTTGTTCTGAAATTTG
This sequence comes from Acanthosepion lycidas, assembly GCA_963932145.1. NCBI lineage: Eukaryota > Metazoa > Mollusca > Cephalopoda > Sepiida > Sepiidae > Acanthosepion > Acanthosepion lycidas. The sequence goes on along the minus strand of OZ010611.1, from coordinate 17,885,188 downwards.
AAGAAACAAGAAGATTAAATGAAGAAACATACAGAGTTAAGAAGAAAAACTAGCCTCTGTGCATGAGAATTCAGCATTTAAAATTTGTATCCCTGATGAGGTCAATGAATTTGGCAAGTTGTCAGGTACCACTACAAAAGAAGAGATCAGAGAAAATTCTAGTTTTTACTTTTATATCTTCAAATGCTTTATCCTTGAAACTGAGTACACTTCTGTAAATATAGCAAATTTTAAATATATATATATATATAATCTCAAAAGGATGTTTTATACTCTGATGGACTTTATAAAGGCAAATGTAAGGATTTTATTTAGCAACACATATTAATATAATACTAAAAGTATGGATATACCATATATTTCTGTGTATAAGGCAACCTTTAGATAAGATGAGAAAAATACAGCAACTTTTCATTAATTTATCCTATACGTGTAGTATAAGGCGACTGCTTATTGATTATATAAAAATGATGTTATTGGAAATGTTGCTACTTACTGTATCCTTAGAAATTGAAAATAAACAAAATAACAAAACCAATTCTATATCATGTTTTTCCTACATGTACTCTAAAAAGGAATCCATTGTTTTGTTTCTTCATATGATCTCTTGCAAATACTAGTGATTCTTCTTCCTCTTCTTTTCCTATATCTAAACCATTACAAACAGCCTCACCATTTACTTATACTTCATCGACAATCACAAAATAATGCTAATAACAGTACAATAATAGTTGATTTCATTGATATGAAATTATTCTTTGAATAGGCAAAATTTATTATGAAGTTTTGCCAGTAATATATCAGGTAGAAATGGATTTATTACTTTTATTATCAGTTTATTTGATAATGTGAATCTTTTCATGTATGATATTGGTTATCACACTGAGGCTGCGGTTAGCTTACCAACAAACATCATTTAGAATTTAAAGTTTCTTTTTTAGAATTGTAGTATAAGATGACCCCCAATTTTAAGGGTGATTTGGGGGATTTAAAGGTCATCATATACACAGAAATATATGGCATATATAACAGCAAAAAAAAAACAGTCCTTAATTTAAAATCCAACAATACCAAATGGTAATAGAGATCAAACAAACAAACAGGCAGACAGACACTTTCTTATGTGTGGACATTGGGTGGTGATAAGCTAAGGTAATTTAATTTGATTTATAATTCCCACTTATTCTCAGAGATCATCTTAGAGCATTTTCCTTACACACAGTTTTATCTCTTCTTTTATCTTAGCATGAGAAGTCAAAGAGAACATACACTGTATGGCGAAACACCTGTCATTAATAAATTTTCCTTTTTGTTTCATCATCTTCATATATATATATATATATATATATATATATAATTTATACATTAAGCTGTGCTAGTATCTTTGAAAATGTAGTTATATTTTTGCATAAAAAATGTATGAGGGACATTTGAATGTAATGCCTCCTATTTATTTTCAGGGAAATGACAACAGAGGGAGCACAATAACACTATTAAATAGAGTTAATTTTTCACTGGAAAATACTATTTTTCCACCTTTCACGGTAGCAATGTGCTTACATCCACTGTTTGGTCTCCACAAACATTCAGCTACTGTTGAATGTTAATGAGAAGAATTCATTGGCACACTTATGCTTCATATGCACTTCCATGTCATGTCCTTCAGCCAGATTGCCACTCAGTTGCTATTTGTAACAGGAAAAAAGTATGGGTTATTGGTAGGAAGGTTTGACCTCTTCTGACATGCCAGCAACATTTACCTCTGACACCATTAGCTAGTTTGATAAAATAGGAATCATTATTTTTTAATGTTTTATAGAAAATTTGAATACTTGAATTTTCATCAAGTAAACTATTAACTTTACCTAGTGATGGAAATCTGAAATTTAGCTGTTCAGTAAACAAAAAAAATTCAATTTTAATTAATAAAAATTCAATTTTAATATCCTATTATAATTTTGCTTGTTTTTACCTTCATTAGTTCACAGCACCACTACATGCTGCCAATACCTCAGAAATAATGAATTATTCTGTTTTGATCACGTGGAAAAGATAGTACATGGTTTCAGTGAGAAAATGAAAAAAAAATCATATAAGAGTGTTTAATGTTCATTTCAGTGAAATGAAAAAAGTTGTCAATTTTAAATCTATTCATTTGTCCCCCCCTTACTTCTTAAAATAAAGATCAGCATTCATATTTATGATCGTTATTGCAATATTTTCTTAAAGTTGCTAAGTTCAAATATTTAATGATGCAGCAGAGGAATTTCTATGGATATTTTAATGTCATAGAACTTGCCATGAGCTTATTCAATCATTAACTTAAGAATTAAGATTTATCAGAATAATTTAAATAGGAAAACTGTGAAATTAAACTAGTCTAATTTAATACTTTTATCTATCGATATAATATAACTAAGAAAATTCCCTAGCCAAGCTCTAAGAGTTTCTAGGGATTACCCCACCTTGTCTACCAGAATTGCCCACCAGGTGGCATTCTATCCAAAGCTATAAAAGCAAAGGAACATAAACTATACTGATTTTTTTTTTTTTTTTTTAGTGGAGGACTTTTCTCTGTGGAGGGGATTTCTTTAACCCTGTAAACTAACTAGTTAATTTCAAACAAACCACATGGACATTACACATACACACAACTGCTAGGAATGCAAACATTTTCTTTCCTTCTTTTTTACCTACCTAAAGATAAAGAGATAAAGATAATAAAGAGAAAATTATATTTATGTGTATACACACATAAATATAATTTTCTCTTTCTCTTTATTTTTTTATTTAAGTGTTTCACCCCAACCAAGGCGGGAAGCCACTAGGACGCAAGAGGTTACAGAAGATTTGGAGCATGATCAGATAGGAGTGATAGAGGAAAGGATGAGGAGAAGGATAGTGGATAGATCAAGGCAACTGGCGATGTCGATTGACATTACATTTGAATAGTTGGAGATTATAGCTCTCAGGGAAACTGGAATAGGGAAAAGAGTTCCACAGGCGAGATGTGCGAGACATGAAGCTATTGAAGTAGAAGAGACAGCTACATTTAATAGTTTCAACAGTAAAAGGGTGAGAGCGGGATGCCAGCCTCGTAGGGCGCTTGAAGTCATGAAGTCTGGGAACCAGTGAATGCAGCTCCTCAGAGCAATTGCCATGAAAGTATTTGTAAAAATGACAGAGAGAGGCGTCTGTGAGAGAGTGACTGTAGACGAGATGCCAGAACAGGGCTAATTATATTGCATATCCGCCTCTGATCTTATCAAGAACCCCGAGGCAAACAGATGGGGCTCCAGACCATATATGGCAGCAATAAAATCCTTCCATATGTTGAAATTCCTTTCTTTTCAGACTTCTCAATCTCTTTATCACAATATATAAACAACTGCATTATTACAAAGTGGTACCTCCTGCTAAAAATTGGTAACCAACTGTAATCGCATCCATTTCAAACCTGTTGTGGGTGTCAACACAAATTATTTTTTTTAATTATGAAGCATATGAACATATAAGAAAAAAAACTTTGTTTTTAACAATTTGGCTTTCATTCAGTAATTCAAGTTTGGTTTAGTTTTGTTTATTATGTTTAGCAGCGTATCAACTTCTATGGATTATTTAATGCTGAAATCTAAATATTTTGAACATAGTTTTATGGATTCAACTACAGATAAAATGTATTGCTGGTCATTTGGCTTTAAAAATTTATTGTTGGTAATTCTACTATAAATATGTATTGTTGGTATTTTTATATAAAAATGTATTGCTAGTATTTTTACTATAAAAATCTATTTTTTTTACTTTCATAGTGTTTGGGGGTTCACTATTTGCCCATAACTGGGACCCTAACAGGTGCTATTACCCCAGGTCACAGTGAACCTTGGAACAGCAATGAAGATATGGTTCCACTCTCCTTGATACCTCCAATATCCTGATCAGAGACTTTGCTACTACATGTAGTTTATTGTCATATCCATAACTAAATAATAAATACAACAAACACTGTAATTTTATTATTATAGCCTACCATACAACTAAAAGAAAAATTTTCAGGGGATTTTGATGCCATATTGCTATAAAATGCTTTACTAAAATCTTTGCATTTTTCTTTGTGATAGATTTTTGGTCTAAATGGATTCATGCTTTTTTTTTTTTTCAACTCAAATGGATTTTTTGTAATAAATGTAACAAAAGAGAAAATCACCTACATTAAAAAAGAGTTTGTGTTTTGTATGTGGTCTGCCGAAGGAAAAATAAAGAAAAGTGTTAACAAAAACCTGCCACTTTAAGTATCAGAAGAACTATGCTAATATTCTTTCCTGACTTGTGTGGCAAATCAGAAAAATTGCTCTCTGAATAAAGGCTGTTGCTTTTGATTAACGAGGAGAGAACGATTTTTGAGCTTGATGAGCAAAAGTGCATTTCCTCTGTTGTGAGTGGAAGGTTGGATTTTTGACCCCATTTTTGGTACTAATTTCCTTGCTGGACTTTGCTTTTTGGACTTTTTGATTACAAATTTGCAATTGAACTTATTGTTGGCACATGAATCTTTTTTTTACTGAACTCATTGGTTAATACTCAAGCAATAAATGAAGCTATATTTTGTAAAAAAAGCTTAATTTTTTATTCAGATTGTTAAAGTCCTATTGATTTTTCTAGCAATTTTTTTTACCTATCCTTGTTAAATTTATATCACTTTTAAGAGGAATCTCATTACTTTTTAATATATAAAAATTGTTTTTTTAATAATATTCATTTAGCATTAATGATTTTATGTTCATTCTTAATTTCAATGAATTTTTCTTTCTTTTATTCTAGATACACTAAAAGTGATGGCTGATAATCAAATACAGCAGCCACGCTCATGTCTATTGAGATCTTCATCAGAGGGCGGACAGTCTCTTTTTGATGTATGGAAGTTATTAGAAGAAACATCGACTATCAGTTCTGTGCCTCCAATACAAGCTACAGGTAGTGATTAATGTCTGAGAATTTTACAAAAATATGGAAATTGTTCTATAACACCTTTTGCTGCTGTGTACAACCAGTGGTGTAACCATGTTTTAGTGGTCTGCTCCTCAGGGTGTTAGAATGACAATTTAGCCACTGGGCTAACTCTGTGCAGGCCAATGCTGATGCTGGCTGTCTCAATCCATACCAACACTGCCCACACTAAGCAGTGGAAAATCAAAGTCTTGCAGCGGTGTTTCAAGCTGTGGTGGGTACTATTAGGTTGGTGCAAAAATAATGTCGTTTTCTCACATATGTTACTATGTGAGAAAACGACATTATTTTTGCACCAACCTAATAGTTAAGGACCAGTTCAACCCTCAGAAAAGAGAAGCCGCTGTATTCTGCCCTTGGACAAAATCAATAAGTCCCCTATAACATACCCTTTCTCTTTCTTTCTCATTTTTGCACCAACCTAATATATTAAAAAAAATATCTTCATAAATAAAACACAAGATTTGTTGGGATAATCTTCAATTTGTTTATATAACTTTTGGTACAACAAAAATTAACTCTTCACACATCAATATTTATAGTGACACTGGGCCTTGTCTGAACTGGAGTAGCTGGATTCACTGTTTTGGAATCAGGAAATCTGTTGGCAGCTGATGTGGATTTCAGAGGCACAATGCAAGATCTCAGCCCAAAGTCTCCAAGCACCCCAAAGTCATCTGCTTATATGCACTTTGGCCCAAAACTGGTATGCTGGGTGTGATACACACATAGCAATCATGTATCTGACTTACTGATACAGTTTGGAGTTGGGTGTAGCAAATGTAGACAAATTATTCCTGGAGATCTGAACATACACAAAATTTGTTCCAAGTGTTTAGTAATGAGCAGAAGGAAAGACATGTTGGTGACAGCAGGTGGATGGTTAACAGGCATCAAAATTGTCCCTCACCCTCCCTACAGTCCAGACCTTGCTCCCTTTAATTTTTGATTCAGGAGCTATCATTTTGGAAATATTGAGAAGATGAAGGAGGCTGTGTCAGGAGTCCTGGACACCTTCACTTTGAATGACTTCTATGGAGCCTTCAAGTTGCTGGAGTGCTATAAACAAGTGCACTGAAATTAGAGGATCCTACTTTGGAGGAGATTAGAGTTTTGTACTTCTTTGAAATTCATAAATGTCTCTCCTGAAAAAAGTCTCAAAACTTCTAAAAGGCACCTCATATATAGATAAAAAAGAGTGACATTTTTCAAATGGATGTAACAAAATCCAAATTATATGGTTTACAATCTGTAACCTTCATGTCAGCAAAAAAACAGTATGTCTAAAGGACAGTTTTTCCCTTGACACTGCTATTATTTTAACTACCTTCACTCCTTGGAAACGTTTGTTTTAAAAAGCAAGGAGTAGAATTTTAATAAAACCTAAACAGATATATGATGAAAGTGAATTTATACATTTTCTTTGTTAAGTTTGCAACAAAAATAATAAACACTATTTATTTATTAGTTTGTTTATTTACACTATTTATTTATTATATTGTTTATTGGGGTAGTTGGCAAAACATCAGCTAATTGCCAAATGGCTCAAACTTTATAAAATGGTAAACAATAAGGATTTCCCTATTGTTGATTTATAGATTTTCATAATTTTGTAAATGTTTGTAAATGTATGAATAAAAATTGTTTTTATATTTATTTCTTTATAAATTGCTAAATGATAAATATTGCATTGCATTAGTTTTAATACAATTGTATTAGTTTTTAGAAAGTTGTAAATATAAAAATATTATTGTAAATAAACAATCTAATAAATAAAGAGTATTTAATATTTTTGTTGTAAATTCTCAAGAATGTTTAGGTTTTATTACAATTCTAATAATTGTTTTTTAAAACAATAAACATTGCCAAGGAGTGAAGGTAGTTAAAATAATAACAGTGTCAAAGGAAAAACTGTCCTTTTGACACACCATTTTTGGGGGGTGCAGGGCACAAAGTTTAAAGATTGTCTTATGTGTTTAGTATAAAAGTTTCAATATTTGTTAATTAAAATGCCTTTGAATATTTCATTTTGTTCTTTCTAATTCATTTTTAACAAATATTTGCAGAAATTCTGGTTGCTGATGAGGAAGTTAAACATGCAGAGAAGAGTAAAACATCTTTTGGTTCAAAGTTAAAAAAGAAAAGCCAAGGCGGCAAAAAGACACAAAAACTTAAAATAAGGAATTACAACTTCAAAGATGATGATGCACTCTAATACAAATGAAAAGACTTAAATATGAAAACAGTTCTTTATACTTCATGTACAGAAAGTGTAAATAAATATTATATCTATATTTTCTTTACTTCTTGGTGATTTTTTTAATTTTCCTACTTTAACAAATGACAAATTTTGTTAAGTATCAATAATGGAAATATTAGTCATTTCCTTATAAGGAAATATTAGTCATTTTCTTATAAGGAAACATTCAGCATTCATTGACTGAACTGTCAGTGCTATATTTGGCTGAAATTAATAAAATCTTTGTTAAAACAATTATTCAGGAAAATAGCTTTCTCAGGTCCACTGTTATTACTCTTTCCAGTATGGATGGGGGTTTCCTTCCTAATTTTTTGTTTGAAGTAGTATCGAACATCAACATCTTGATTATATCATTATTTTCTTGTTTACATGTGCTAGCCATTTTAGTTGTTTGCTGCTGTTGAAAGTCCTAGAGTATTGTAATGGAATGTCCCACATTCCCTACTGCCTATGTAGACTGACTATATCAGTAGTAATATATAGTGAGCACAGGATATAGCTGGGGCTTGCTTCGAAATTACTAGCCTGCCACCCGATTCCCTGTCTTTCAGTAGTGTATTCTCTTTTACAATAAACCTCTCTTCTTTCATCTACACACGTGTTGCTCTTCTTTCACTTGAGTACCATCTTTGTCTGTTTGTAACCTCTTTACGGATACAACATATAGTGATGTGGTTTTTTTTATTTGTTAAATTTTTTTGTGATTCTGTAGCAGCAGGTTCAAAGAAACAGGATCCTCAATAAGTTCTCCAGGGTTCATTCACTCAAAGCCATTTTAACTTGTTATCTGAGGAAATGATTGTATACAGTTTTAGATATTTCTGAATGGATTTTGTGCCATGCATGACATCCATATGAAAGTCTTGATCTGATGAGACTATTTGAGTTTTTAGGTTTAATGCTTTGGTTTTGTTGGGCAAAACTACCCCTAGCATATATTCAATGTCCTTCTTTTCTATTAAATTTGTTATAATTAATTCATATACTGAGCTATTTCAAGAGTTTAGTATTTACTAACTCCACATATTAAATTTTTATGATGGATTCAGAGTAGGTACGATCATTGCATTCATTCCAATTCCAGATCAGTTTTTAGAATATTTTTAAAATAGACTTACAAAGTACAAGGCAAAGAATAAGTAAAAATAAGTGTTCAGTTTATCAAGCAATAAAGAACAACAAAATTTTCTTTAAGCAATGTTAGTACTTTCCTCCTGGTGAATATGTAGATATATTTGACTTTGTTGCTAAGAGGACTGAACAACTATAAGAAATTTCAGTGAAAATTAGCAGATAATTGATTAAATTTGATTTATTGGTATCAGCAAAGATTTCAAGGCAGATTGCATTTAATTAGTTTGTTTTCTTCATGCATATTATTATTATTATTATAGTTAATTTTGGCTATGACATATGATCGGCTGTAGAAGAAATCTAGTAGACCAACATCTTTATAAACCCATATGCTCTGAAAAAAGTAAATATTTCTCTTTCTTTACCTTTGCCAAAAGTGCTTCTCTCCAGCAAGTTGTTTTAGTCTTTTTTTTTTTCAAAATATAAACACTTGGATTCTCCTGTCAAAGTTTTATTATTTTATTTCCATCAAATAAATGTTACATAAAATTTTAGTCTTATATTTTGCTTTCATTCTATATAATTACCTCAAACTAATACTACACTATCTTTATGGAAAAAGTGGGTCTCTTTTTCCATTAATGTGAATGAAAAATTTCAGATCAGAGTTCACAACTCTACACTGCAATTAATTCTGATCTCCATAATCCTTTTCATGGCAATATAGTATGTGTTGCTAAGGCTACATGACTTGAATTTAGAGTTGCTCTTCTCTTAGACTGGTTGCCAACCATAGCTACTGAGCCCAGTCTACCCTGCTATTTAAACTATAGCTGGGAGAGAAGAGATAGATTTATACCTTTCCCAAGAGTATTTGTGTGAAAATGAATGTAATAAACTTGATTAGAAGGAAGAAGTTTTTAAGACTTTTTAAAAATATACATTTAACTCTGTGTTAATCACATGGGATGATTTTTTACCCCAAAATTTTTAAAGTACTCATAATTCCTAGTTAGCAACTTGACTTTTGCTCCCTTCCATTGCTCTCTTGAATCCGAAATGTGTAATACACGGTGAGATGCAGTTGTAGCTATCGTGGGAGGCAGTCACCAGGAGACAAGCTATCGTGGGAGGCAGTCACCAGGAGACAAGCTATCGTGGGAGGCAGTCACCAGGAGACAAGCTATCGTGGGAGGCAGTCACTAGGAGACAATCCATTTTCAGAAATCCAAGATGAATAACAGGATTAAAGCTTAATTTAATGATTCTGCATGAAATCTAACATTAAAGGCTAATTACCTTTAAGCCCACCAACCACTCCTTTTGCTTACAGAGAGATGGCTGGTAGGACTTAATCTATACTGATTCCAAAACCTACAAGTGATAATCAATATTAGTCTTCTGCATTAAAAATTTTGTACATATTTCAGTGTGCAAACTATACCATAGTACCAAGGATTATTATTGTTGTTTGGAAAAAGAAGATATGAAAGAAAAGGTATGTAAGAAAACTAGAGGACTGTGGCAAAAGAGAAAGTCAACAAGAAAAAGGGCACATGTATTCTGTACGATATAGTGAAGACAAAATAACCAAAATAGAAACAAGTTATATAAACTGTTGTTCAGTGAAAATATCCCTTTTATATGGATTGGGGAAAGTAATCGTATATATCTCAATTTATGTTGGACTGCAATGTAAGTAGCTTGTAACATATTTTTTTTATTTTAATTATTTCACTCCAAGAAAGGTAATAAAGCCACTAAGATGCAGGGGTTACTGAGTGTGAAAGAATATTAGAAAAAGAAAACATTATTAAGGAGTAGAAATAATAAAAGAACAGGAATTAAGAAGATAAAAGATAACAATTGATATTGCACTTAAATTTTTGAAGATCAAAGTTGACTGGAAAGCAAAAAGCTGGAAGAGATTTCCATAAGCGAGAAGTGAAAAAGAAGAAACTTAGCAAAGAACTTATGTTTACATCTAGAAATTTCAACTGTAAAATGATGGGCCTTGCCACCAATCTAGTAATGCTCTTAAATTTGCAAAGTCTAGCTACTATAGAGGAAAGTTCATCACGACAATTGCCATGGAAGTATTTATAGAAAAGGCACAGGGAAGCAACATTATGGCAGTGGGAAATGAATGAAGTCAAGATGCCAGGTCAGGACCAATAACATTGCAGATTCTTCTTTGGATTTTATCCAGAATCTCTAAATATATAGCAATAGCACCAGACCAGATATAGCAGCAATATTCAATGCAATCAACAAACATCAAAACACTAATCAGAATAATGTGCAGAATTTCCAATTTAGCCCTTTTGGAGTTAAATATGGTTCTTTGGCTCCTGTAAATCAGAACCTCACTCATTTTCTATTATTTTCAATTATTTATGATTTCATAAGAAAAAATGCTAGATGCTAAAAAAGCCAAGATATCATATCTAAAACATGTATTTTAATAAAATATATTAAATAAAATATTGTTTCTAATTAACATAAAAAGGAAATGGAGATCAGAATTAAGCAAGTGTGGGATGCAGTAAAAAAGTGGAAATAACCTCAAAATAAATTTCTTACGAGCAACACTGGAAAATGTGCTGCTCTAGGCTGTTGAAAAGTTAATCTTAACAAAGAAGGAGGATTACAGCCATGTCATGTTGAAACACCGGTTCCCATACAAACACTGAAATTAAGTAACATTGAGCCTGGTCAGTATCTAGACGGGTGACTGCTTGGTAATATCAGCTGCTGTAAACTTGGATGTGTAGGTGGTGTAACGGATAATAGCTTGGAATTGGAAATCAGACAGCTGAGTTCTAATTCCAGTTGGGTTTGTTATATTTACTTACATGCAAATCCCCCTGAGAAAGCTATGAATCCACCTCTTCTCCCTGCAGCTATGGGTTAATTAGTAGGACTTGTATCATTGTTATCTCCCCAAAATTCTTGATCTTTCTCAGTACATTTAGCTCTTGTAAATTGCTCTTTTTTCTTATTAATATTTATGAAAAAGTGCTAAAAATGTGCTAAACACTAAAGACATTGAAACGATCTCATTCTGGGAGCATTAAATTGGTTGGTAACTCTGCTATCTATGAATGATCTAATAGAAAAGATTTAGCCAAATGATCTTAAAAAAAATCTCTCATGATTGAAAAGGTAAAACAAATGTCATAAAATCATCCTTTAAGTTTAAGGAAATTGGGCACAAAATCTGAAAATATAAAAAAAAAAACGAATTTATTTTCAAAGAAACATATCTTCAAAATATTCATCAAATTCTTCCTCTCTTGATTTTTCAGTAAAGTCCCCAGACTTTTTTTTCCAGACTGATTCATCATCTTCTTTCTCAGTCTGAGTTTGGGGAATTGATTCTTCATCTGAAAGGGCCTTTTCTTTTGCAGAATTATCAACTGTATCTTCATTTGCGTCCCTTCCCTTAGAATTACTGCCTTCTTTCTTCTTAGTCACTTCTTTCCTCTTATGATGGTAGTTGAGTTTGTAGGAACAGTCAGGGCACAGTCGGACTTTTACTAACGCATTTTTTTTCTGACCTTCCTCTACATATCCAAAGTTCACTTCCCAGCTTCTTAAACCTTCTATTTCCTCACAAGTCTTATTGGCACATATAAACTGTCCCTTCCCACTTATCACCTCTTTTTCCATCTGCCACCGAAAGGCGACTTTATTTTCTTTGTAACGGCTTAAGTCCGTTATACAATATTCCTTGAATAATTTATCATAATACTTTTTAGCAAGCCGCTTTTCCCATGATTTTTCTTCGTCTTCTTCGTTCCATAGAAATTTGTGGTTCTCTCTTATGATATCCAAATCAGTTTTATCTTTAGATGTGTCCCGTTTATAGTCACTCCGGCTACCTCGGTAAAACATCATGTAGTCGTTAATAAATTTTTTATGTCTCGAATAGGCATCCATACTTACAATATGAAATCGTTGAGTTCTTGATTGTTCTTTACAGAATTCTTTTTCTACTTCGTTCTTTTTTGCCAGTCCTTTTCGTTCTTTCTTCATTTTCTTTTTCTTTGATGAGGATGACCACGAAATAGAAAGTTCGTCGTTGTCATCTTCTTCATGCTTTCTTTTCTTTGACTTGTTTCGTTGTTGTCCATGATGATCAAATTCGCCTTCACTATCAAAATCTGAATCGTAGTAACTACCTTTGTGAACTGCAACAAAATTTGTTATCCTGTCTTCAGTCATGATTACTTTTATCGTTAAATTATAAATAACAATTTAAAATTCTAAATTGTTAAATGTAGAAAGACGTGTTTACGTTTCAACATAGCGAAAACCGCGACTGAAAAAAATACTATATTTTTAGAGAGAGTTAACTCCCCACGGTGAAAAATTTTTTAAAATATCTTATTTAAATAAGTCCGTTCTCCCAACAAGCTATTTCAAGAATTCAAATTTTCTTATTTTTCTCTGTCGGTCGAGTATAGAATTGAACATCATATGAGAGCATTCGACCAGGAACAAACAAACATTTAAAGCTATAAATGACACCACATCAGTCTCTAGACTCTGGTGGATAACTTAAGTGTTGCAGTTTACTTAGTAGTCAGGAGTTCAATCCGTGGATCAGGCAGTGGAATCCATTGTCTGGTTTTAGCTTTAGCAGAATGAGTAAGATTACATAAGATAAGAATCATCAATATCACCATTGTTATGGGCAACTTTTTGTCATAGGTGTATGATAAATTTGAAAGGCATTAGCTACCACCACGAAAAAACTGGAAAAAAAAAACATTTAAAAAAATTTAAATGTCTTCTTTGAAGTTAAATTTTGATTTTATTTGAAAGAATAGCATAAAAAGTAACTAAAAACTAATCTGTAAGAAGAAAAAAAAGAAAGAAAAAAGAATTTTGCGTATTTTAAATTTTTGATATTTTGAAAATATTGACGCATTCATTTTAATTTAAAATTTATCACTCAATTCATCGAACCTCCGTTATTGATGGAAAATAAAAACAACGAATTTAAAATCTCTTAAAAAATTAAATATTTGTGATAGAAATTTGTTTTAAAGTAGATTTAAGGATTAATTTAAACTGATTTTCATAAAAGTAATGCTTACTTCATGCTTCTTAAGTTCAAAAACATAACAAAAAAATAACGTTTAAGCATGGTAAAAAAAAATAATCGTCTACTACGGTCACCTCCACCCTGCAAAGTGAACAATTGAACATCTACTGTTCCTGCAAAGGCAAAGCACATCTAAAATCTAAATAAATATGTATGAAGAACCAAAAGTACTACAATCTAGAAAGTATTGTTTATGTTTAAAATTAAAAATAACCTTACAACCAACATTTTATTTTTAGTAATATAATTTTTTAGGATTTTATGAAACAGTAGAATGGATTTTTAAAATTTTTATGCTACAATACATTTAGAAGTAAAAAGAAATTAATTAAAATCTGGTTAAATGATACTCTTGAATTTAATTCCTTTTTATTTTTTATTATTTTATTATTTGTTTGATGTTATAAAATATTCAATTACACCCAATATAAACTAAATTTTTATTTCACTTTTTGATGCCCTCCCAATATGGATAACCGGGGCCATCACACCCTCTGACACAGCTTCTGTATGCTACTGACCCCAAATGTAAACGTACACACGAGGTATCAAAAGGAGGATTGAAACTGACCCCAAAAAATATTTCCAGAAAGTTTTTTAATAAAATAACCGATTCAGTATACAATTCATTCATTAATGAATAAGTACTGAAAATTTCATTTGAATTGGATATTTCCCTGAATTTTTAAAAATTTTAAAAACTGGGTAGTAATATTTTTGCTTTCATTTCAGAAAAACACATCCATTTTTTTAACATGTACAAATAAGAAAAGAATGAATAAAATGTTACAGTGAGATCTAAAAATAAAAGACATTAATAATATTTTTGTATCTTCTCAGAGAATTAGATATATTTTGTCAGTAACACTAGCTGTAATGTTTTTCTTCTTAATTTTCAAAGCCCAGCATAGAAATCTTTTCTATAATAAAATTATCTTCAATACTTTAAACCATTAATCCTATTCTGTCAATAAACCTTGCTTTTATTCCTGACTAGTGATAATCTCTTTTTCTTGTTTTTCAAAGCGTAACATACAAATAATTTCTATAGTAAAATTATCTGCAATGATTTGCTGCAGTAAAACCATTTGATAATCCTTTTTTTAAAAATGTTTATGTGTAACATACAGTTTGAGTGCTGGAACTTGTTAAAACAAATTTTAAAGGAAATTTCAAAATTCCTTGCTTAATCATCAAATTTCATTTCTCTGCTGCTAGAAATATTTACTTAGTAAATGTAAAAAATAACTCAAACTAAGTATGAATTTTTCAGAATAAAGATAATGTCGGTAGATAGAAGTAAGAAAAGTTGAAGCCATGTTTATCTATAAATAAAAGTGACATTAAAATACAACCATACTTGTTTTATTTTTCCCCTCTACCACTAGAGTTTGTTGTGTCACAATTAAATTATTATAATTGCTAGAGTGACAAATGAAAGTTTTAATAAATTATTAGAATTCTTTTTGTCCCACCATTACTTAAAACATCCATCATGTAACTTATGAATGATGAACTATTTTGTTTTGATAACATGTAAAGAGAGAAAAAACATATCAGAGACACTGCATGGTTTCAGTAAAAAAAAAAGAAAGAGAAGGAAAGAAACGTTTTGACTGTTCTGTTTTGAATGTGTGAAATGATAGAAAAGACATATCAAAGACTCCGTTTGATTTCAGTGAAGTAAAGAAAGAAAGAAATGCCCTGCCAATACCTCATAAATAATGGACTGTTCAATTTTGATCATGAGGAAAGATGCAAAAGACATATCAGAGACTGTTTGATTTCAGTGAGAAAAGGAAAGAAACACCCTGTCAATAATTAATGAACTGTTCTGTTTTGATCTAGAGGAAAGGCAGAAAAAAAAACAAAGAAACAAACAAAAAAAACGCCCTGCCAATACATCATAAATAATGCACTATTCCATTTTGATCATGTGGAATGACAGAAAAGACATATCAGAGATGCCATTTTATTTCAGTGAAAAAAAAGAAAGAAATGCCCTGCCAACATCTCATAAATAATGGACTGTTCCATTTGATCACAAAGAAAGATGGAAAAGACATTTCAGAGGCACTGTTTGATTTCAGTTAAAGAAATAAAGAAAATTCAAATAGGAAAGCTGTGAAATTTTCATGGGTACCACTAGTATGATATGATTTAGTAAAAAATATGATTAAACATTCAATTGAAAATGAAAGTTTTAATATATTTGATAAATGTGTTGAAGATGAATGCCCACACAACTCGATTGAGAATTTTCAAAGACATTGAATTCAACATTTTCAAAAGGAATAAATTTCAACACATGGTGGAATTTTACCTATATATTTATATGTAAAGGTTATACTTTGATTTCACTAATGCCACCCTAATTAAAAAAGAACATAATTCTTTAAGGAAAAAATACATTGAAAAATCTAATAACATTATTACCAACTATAAACATAAGCCTAAAGTATTACATTACATTGCCATCTTTCTTTGAGTCCATTCTTAAAGAATGTAACTTATATCTATCTAATACAAAATATACATTCTTAAAGAGGTCACCTATAAATTAGAACCTTCTGACACCACTGTGTGAGCTGACCACACAAAGGTGAATATACCAGAACCCCCATTAGACAGACATATGCCCACAATTACAAATACATATTACCATCTGATGCCTACTTAGACAAGAATCTTCACAAACCTACATACATATAGAATTATTTAGGGTTTTAATACATGTGACACATGTCTGACCAGTGGAACTAAACTAAACATAACTGAAAATACCAGTGTTTCTGTCGATTTGTCTATTTACTCTCAATCTCCGATGAAGCTTTAATAAAAGTGAAACATGTTAGATTGATATACGCTTCCTATTTGTTCTTTATTTTATCATCCTGTCAGATTTTGATCCATATTTTGTTTGCATTTGATTTTTAACTCATATATAGATTAACTATACAAGAAGAAAGCTCTTATACTTGTGTGTAGGGTTAGGGTTATCAACCCTAAAACAGGCGTGACAATATTTGAAAGGCCTTCCGTTTTTCTGTTTGACTTTTAGATTGGCAACATACATTCCCTTTCACTCTGATAGACACAATTCATATAAATACTTCAGAGACACAAATTGAAGATTGTATTGAACTGTTCATAACTTCAACTTTGTTTCTTTTTTATCCTTTTGTAAACCTGTCTTCTTAATAAATTTATTATTTGTTGTTTGAATTCCATGTTTTACTATTTTTGCCCAGACTCACATGAGTCCGCTAAATATTGTTTGTAGAACAAATATACCAGGAGGCATAAAATGATGATACTTTCTATTCTCAGAAAAATATTGTAAGATTTGCTGCCAGAAAATGTGAGTAAGTGTGTGATGTAAATTAAAATCTAGTAAGTGTGTGCGTGAAATAAACCACATGGGCTGGTGAGGCGATTTAACACTGAGTTGGAAGTTTGGAACTCACAGTTTACCTTCTTCTAGTCTGGCTGCCACCCAAGACTATAGGACTCAGTCTGTCCTGCTATTTACCGATAGATAGGGGGAGAAGAGATGGATTCATACCTTTCCCAAGTGTATTTGCATATAAGTGAATGTAATGAACTTGACTGAAATTTGATCTCAGTTTTCCAATTTCACAATCCAAACTGCGATCCATTACTCCACCATTTTCTATCAAATATTGAATTGTGATCTGCTGTTAAAAAAGTTGCTTTACTGTGTCGTGTTGGATAACTTTTTTCCCCTGAATCTATCTTAGATATTTATAAGTCTATCATTTATCCATGCTTTGAATATTACTACTACATATGGTCCAGTACTCTGCTGTATATTCTTAATAAAATCCAAAGAAGAATTAGCAATAGAATTGGTCCTGACCTGACATCTCAGCTTCAGTCACTTCCCCAGCACCATGAAGTGGCCTCCTTGTGCCTTTTTTTAATAAATACTTTCATGGTGATTATTTTGATGAAATTTTCTCTATGGTACCTAGAATTTATGAATTTAAGTGCAGTACTATATGGTTCAAATTCTAGTCAAAAATTACATGCTAATACTCTTTTTAAAGATATGAATCCTCTTCCTCTCCCCCCAGCTATGGATAAATAGCAGGACAGACCGAGTTCTATAGCCTTGGATGGTGACTGGTCTATTGCAAAAATGGCAACTTACTGTGGGAAAAAAATCTGCTTCATCAGTCATGTATCAAAACATACATGATCACGTAAGCGTGTATCATGCATGGCACATAACTGACTGATTATATTGGCAGCAAAGTCTAAACATTTTACAGTTGAAATAGCTATATGTTGCCATAAGTTCTATGCTAACAGTTTCCTCTATCACACTTCTCACTTGTGGAACTCTCTTCCAGCTCTACGCTTTCCAGTCATCTTTGATCTTCAAAAATTTAAATACAGTAGCAATCATTACCTACTGACTTCTTGATTATTCTTCTATTGTTCTTACTCCTTAATAGTGTTCCTCTTTTTACTTATTCTTTCACACTCAGTAACCCCTTGTTTCTTAGTCACTTTACTACTTTGCATGCAGTGATTAAAAAAAATAAGCTAATTTTAAAATATAAAGTACAAAAACCAACCCTTGCAAAACATGCTTATAAGCAAGCAATATTTAAATAAAAAAACTGTATTCATCTTGTTCATGTTTTAACTGAGACCAAAATATTTCAATAAATCTCCTAAAATATGTTTTTGAAAATTCTCTAAACAACACAGGTTGCAATGCAGATGTAAAGAAGGCAAGAAATTCTACCACTTAATGTGCCAGGGAAGCCAAGTAAGTTAAGTCAGATTAAATATGTAATCAATAAAGTGAATGAAAGTGTTGTTATGTTTGATAATTACTACCTGTGGTATCAAGGTTTAAATAAAAATGATAAGTATCATTAATAATGATGGAAATTTATATAAATTAAAATTGTATAAAACAAATGAACTTTATAAATTATAACAGACACATCATTAAAATATATTTTATAAGTTCATCAACTTCAAACAAAATAAAAATTATCTTCATTAAATATTATTAACAAAAGATGAAAAACTAAAAAGAAAAGTTGAAATAAAATAGATTAAAATTTACATAAAAATAAAGTTTACACATTTAAAACTTATATCAAATTATTATGTTACAAAGTTTTATCACCTAATATCTATATTAATTAAATACAATATTATATATATATACAGCCCTGTCGACTGGGGCTTTAGAATACGCCAACTGCACCTCTGTAGAGGGGTAAGACCCCCCCCAATGAGGCGTCCTTGGTATGACATTAAAATGCATCCAACAGCAAGGCCTCTGATTGGGAGGTTTTGGGGAGTGTGGAACCGCCTCTTGATTGCTCGTGTTCCCAGGTCCACCTTGACCCAGGGTGGTAGCACCTGTTGGGGTCCCAGCTATGGGCAAATAGTAAACTCCTAGTTTTTCCAAGTCTTACACACGTCCTGGGTATGACGATAAACTACATCTGCGTCCTGGGTACGGCAATAAACTACATCCAACAGAAAGGCCTCAGATAATGTTTTCGGAAAAATAATGTTGCCAGCTATACGTTTTTGAAACAATAATGTTGCCAGCTATACTTTTTGAAACAATAATGTTGCCAGCTCTACGTTTTTGAACATCCTGGGTATTGCGATAAACTACATCCAACAACAAGGCCTCAGATAATGTTTTCGGAAAAATAATGTTGCCAGCTATACGTTTTTGAAACAATGTTGCCAGCTATGCATTTTTGAAACAATAATGTTGCCAGCTATACGTTTTTTGTAAAAATAATGTTGCCAGCTATACGTTTTTGAAACAATAATTTTGCCGGCTATACGTTTTTGAAACAATAATGTTGCCAGCTATACGTTTTTTATTCCATACAAAATAGGCATTTAAAATTCATATAAACTGGATTTGGCATTAAATAACCCACAGTGGTTGATATGCCATAAAACCCAAACAAACAAATATATACAGGGCTTTATGGAGCCCTCCAAAAAGGAGTGCACTCCTTTTTACTGGAGCAAAAGAGAAGAGGGCTCTTTTTATATTCAATCAGAGTAGAGTGTGAGCAGCTCTATTTGGGACTAAAGAACGGGGGTTTTTGCACTCAGCGAGGCTCCTCGTTACAAAATTACTTGAATTTTTTTTTAAACATTATTAGTTTGTATTCAATGATAAAAATAAAACAAAGGAAAATTTAAGTTATTTTTTTTTAATTATCTGTGGTAAATGCATGCGAGTATGTGTGTGTGTGTGTGTGAGAGAGAGAGAGTTTTCATTTTCATGTGTAACTATTTCAGCTTCTACCCGGGTTTTGGTAAAGAGGCAAGTGACTTTGACACCTAGGTTTAACCATTCTGATGTCCGGGACATTTCTTTTAAGTTTCAGGAGACAATGTAGAATGTTTTTTATGTCATTTTTTTATTGGATATGTATGTGTGTGCTGTGTGCAAGTATCGGTGAGAGAGAGTGTATAAAAGCTGTCTGTAGATATTGGTGTGGGGGAAGAAAGGTTTGAACATTTTTTGTTTTTATGACAAATTTTCATTGCTGAATGAATAAATAAACCAACGTTTTCTTTTTAATTTACTGACAATTTACTTTTGTACACAATTTTGCCATTATTATTATTATTATCATCATCATCATCATCATCATCATTATCATTTAAAGAAAGTTATTAAAAATTAAATGAAATCTTTACAGATAATAACTTCCATTTGATTTTCTTGCCTTTTTCCCTCAATATTCATCCAAATGTTGAATAAAATTGATTCTTGGTTTGAAATGATACTTTCTGTCCTGAAATAAAATTCTAATTTACCTTTTAATGTATATAAATTGTTTCGTTTAAAAATTTCTTAAAATTGAAAAAATGGCAGCTTTTAAGAAAATTTTCTTAAATTGGCCAAGAAGTTGAGATTCCGATCTATATAATTTTTATTTAAAATACACCAAAATATTTTACTAACTGTAAATGGTAAATTTAATCATTTAGCTTTCAATTAATGCGAAAAAAATGAAATCTTCAAGGATGCTTTTTCATTTTGAAATTGGAGAAGGTATTTTTTGAAAAAACCAGTCACAGTGTGAAAGACAGAAATTTTGAAAAACAACTATTAAAAAGTTAAACTCCAGTTTATGATAAAATAATATTTGTAAAACTGAATTTGCTGTTTGTTGAGGTAATTCTTTTGGAGTTAGGAATGACATATGCTTTATGAGGAAGTACATTTGGGTAACTTTGGTATGTTTTTGTGGGTAAAGGATATGCTGACAGGCTAAATTTTGGTTCTTATTAAACTTGAGTACCAAAATATCTCATACCCAGCTTATTAATTGCAAAAATATCTAATGTTTATAAAAGAAGGTACATTATCCCTATGGATCGCCAAAAAAGAGCCGCTTTTTTTTAATGGAGTTGGAGCTGGAGCAGCTACTTTTTGAAAATGGATAGCATGAGGGTCCCAGCTCCAATTTTGGGTATGGGAGCAGGAGTGGGAGCAGCTCCAAAAATAAGATTTCTATTCAACATATTATAATATATATATATATATTTAATGTATTATATATATATATATATATATATTTAATGTATTATAATATATATATATATATATATATATATATATATATATATATATATATATATATATATATATTTAAAATAGATAGGTTGGTTAATAAAACAAGTGAAAAGGAAAAGGTACCAATGTGATCAGCGTGAAAAGAACTTATTATATATTAATTGTTAATCACAAGACAGAAATGAAGCATGGAGATTAATGTTATTAGTCCGGAATTTTCGAGCACACCTGTGTCCTTCATCAACAGTGTGAGAAATAAACAGAGAATGGGGGAGACTCGCCAACAGTGTATTTTTGGGGCTGGTGTGAACTCGTTGTAGATGGTATAATTAGTACAAATCCAATCCCTTCTTTATTCTTCGCTTGCAAAACTTTTTTTAATCAGGGTAAACGCATTTGCTGGTTTTGTCTTTATTTTGACTATCACTCTTATTTTGTGGTAATGTTGTGTTTAGACAACTGTATTTATAAAAATATGTACGTTATGCACATAAAAAAAAAATTCAAAATTCTTTTAAAAATATTTAGGGGTCACTAAATTGTAATAAGCATTTCCTGTTATAATTAGTAAACATAGTTCTTGCTTAATAAAAATATCACCTAATCTCTACAAACTAAGACAGAATTTTAAAAGATTTAAAACTTCATAAATTAGAATTAAAATTTTTAAAAAATGAAACAATTTTTGTAAAAATTCATTATTCATATTCATTGAAAAATTCTTTTTTTCTTAGGACAATAGTTTCCCTAATATATCTTATTCATAAAAGCAATTAAAAACTTTTCTAATTAAGTAATGTCTTAGTTTTATACCATTTTTATTTTATGATTCAGAGCAGATTTTCCACATCTGTGGTTCCTGATCTACAAAAAGAATTTGAGGATTTAAATTTTCTAAGAAGTTCTGTTTTTAACTAGTATAAACATTAAGTGAGACAAAATTTAATTTCTTGAAATTTCATAAAATTAAGTTAGTGGTGGCTATCACACGCAAAAACAAATAATTTTACCAAGATTTTCTTAAAAAAAACCTTTCTAAAATAATTTCATTCATTTATGAATAAGTCCTGAAAATTTAATTAAAATCTGACAATTATTTCATTTTTGCAAGAATTTGCAAATCAATGTGTTTTTCACTGCAAAAAGATGCTGGAATTTCTTATACTAATCTTTGGTCCCCCACTGACACAAGAAAAACAAAATTGTTAACCAAAATTTTGAACATTCTAAAAATGATAAAAAAAATATAATTTAATAATTCAAAAATCTTTTGGTCTTTCCTCTTAATAATAAAATATTTTGATGATAAAACTGTGTTTTTATTAACTTTAGGGCATTTTTTCATAATGGTATGCTCATTTTTTAGTCAATCTGTGGAGGTAACTAGTTTTTATATAAAGATTATTTTATTCAAATTTAAAAACTCTAGGTAGACAAATAAATGCTGACTAGTGTTTATAACAACATCAATAATGTTAATTATAATTATGATTATGATTGTAAGCACTTTCAGTCCAACTAGGTAATGCTGGGAAAAAAGTAGCAGTTTGAATAAAATAGTTGTTAATGTTAAATTTATCAGGCTTGTGTCATGTTTGTGTTGATTCAATTTTTCAGTGGCCAGTCTCATATAATTTATCTTTCCACCCAGTGGAACAACTAGTGTCCTAAAAATAAAAATAAAAACTCTTACCTTTTATATGCTGAAGTGATGTCAAAGTTTTTAAAGCAACTTCAGTTTGTCAGTGAAATCTGAGAGAAGTCTTCTCTAAAATTATGAAATGAAAATGTGACAATTCCAATATTCAAGAAATTTTTTGTTACTACTCTTTGGTTTTATGGCATTGTTGGAGAAAGATTCCATGGGTTACTGTTGAATAAAAAAATGAGAGAAAGATTGTTGCATGTTCGAATAAAATGATAATATTTATTTAAAAGTAAGATACACAAATTTTAACTGTAATTAGTTATCATGAAATGAAAGTTAGAAAGATCTTCTCTTTGACTGTAAGGAAATAAACATGAATAGTCTTTCAGGGAGGAAGAGAGAAAGTGGGGTTGGGAGACAAGATCAAAGGGAGTCCACTGTTGCTTTAGTGAGAAAGACAAGACTCATGTCTCTTTACTGCTGTCAGTCCTTCTGTCAAGTTGAATGAATGTTTGGTTTTTCTTGTATAAGCTCCAGAATCCTGTGTTTATTTATTGGCAGGAACTGATTTTATTGGCTATTGTTATATTCTGTGCTAATAGGAATATATACTTGAAAAACAAGGTGGATAAAATAAGTAAAGCTTTATTGTACAAAAAAAAACAGTACAATAAGAATAAAAGGTAACAGTTATGCACAAGGTCATCGCAAGTCAATCCAGTAGTGAGTGCTACTATTGGAAGGTCGGTAGTTCTCACTTAAGTCTGAGTCATACTCAACAGATCCCAGCTAGTAATATTTACTAACCTCCCCACGGTGTAGGATGTGGCACAAGGCTGAATTTAATGTGGAGCAATCCGAGCCCATACGCTCGGCCCAAAATTCCCTGTAAACCCTGCATAAATGGGTTCGGGTCTGTCTACCCCACCCCGGACGAGACTATGCTCCTCCCTACCCGAAGACAGAGAGTTCGACAACAGCTAAGAGCTGTGTAACAGATCCCAGCTAGTCTCTGTAGTCCATTGACTTACAGATATATTGTAAGTGCAAGATTTTGTCCAAGAGTCTTTGCAGCACAAGCATCTGCTCTTGCTGGAAACATGGTCTCATGTGCATAACAGAATGCAATGATTGTAGGTGTAATACCAGTAAAGATGTTGGACTATACACAAACCATGTGGCAAGAATCAGGCTAGTATCAAATAAGAAATTAAATGAAATAAAAATAGCTAAGAGAATTTTGAAACAATCAGATACATTTCAAGTATTAATGACATACCAGGGTATGCCAATTGAAGCCAAAGAAGTCAGTCCTACAGAATTAATTATGAAAAGGAAAATAAGAACCACATTAGCTTTACATCTAAAGCAGTTATTACCAAGATGGCCTGATTTCACATGAATCAGGGAGAGAGACAAAATGGCAAAAAAAAACAGAAGGGAAAATAATTTTAACAGATTCCATGATGCCAGAAATTTACCAACTCTAAAAAGAGGAAACAGAGTTAGATTAAAATTAAAGAAAAATACTAGAACACTGAAAGAACAATCAAATCAGCAGACGCTAATAACAAGTTGTATATTGCGGCAACTAATGAAGGGGATTTCTGAAGAAATAAGAAATATATTTAATTTCCAGGTTTTGAAAATAGACATTTGAGAAAGAAATCAATTAGTGATTATTATAAGGACTCTTCAAACAAATAATAATACAAAAGAAAATACTGAAAAATCTTAGATCTGACAGACAATACAAACAGCAAAACATTTGTTTGATTTCACAAAGTGAGTGAGTTACCGCCCTTCGATTGTAACCAAAACAAACTTTGATATCTAATTACTTATTTTGTAATTTGGAAAAGTTAAAAAATAAATTAATAAAGAAAATAAATTACCTTAGGAAGGGGGACATTTATAACAGCATCAGTAATGTTGATTATGATTATGATGATTGTAAGCACTTTCGGTCACATGAGGAAATGTTGGGAGCAAAAGAAATTGAACAGAAGTTTTTTTAAATGTTAAGTTTACCAAATCTCATGTTGTCTTTGTTTTGCTTCACTTTTTCAGTGACCAATCTTATATAATTTACCTTTCCACTCTAAGCTCAGTGGAACATATATGATAAGATAAAGAACAAATAGGAAATGTTAGATTGATAAACATTTCCTATTTGTTCTTTATCTTATCATTCTGTCAGATTTCAATCCCTATTTGATCTATATATTTGATCCTTAACTCACACACACACACACACCGGATGTAACAACAAAATTGTCCAATTCTTAAATTAAGCTTTGAACTGTTGTATCTTAGAAATGATTAAAGATATCTTACTATATATTCACCAAGGTTTTTATAAAACTATTGGACGCTACTTTGAACAATAAGAATGTATAATTACTCTCAAGCTTAACAGAAGAATCATGATGAAATTGATTATAAATGGTAATGACATGTTCATTATTAATTAATCATAGCTAAGGATTGGAGGCTGATGAAGGATTGAAATAAAGTTCAAATAGAAGCTTAAATACCAGTATTTATTTCTAATTGATAAGAACAATTCTGGCACAAACCCAAACTGTTAGGCATTAAGAGCTGCTCTGTCTTCAGCAATGACATCCTCAACCCTCTTCTTGAATGCACTATTGGAACTGTTGGAATGTAAATTTGAAGGGATTATTGATCTTGCTGGGGGTTTGGTTATCTCTTGCCTCAGAATATTCAGAAAATCCAGGTTTTTATCTCTTTCAAAATTTGAACGGAGCAAACTCTTGTCAGTCTCTTATTCTTCTCAGACATGATCAATGGCATCTTCTTGCCATCAGAGGCCACACAAGTAAAACCATTTTACCTTGGCAGGGTTTTTGCTCTTGAAAGTGACATTCATATCTCTCTTCATTTGTGCTTTCTTAAGTGTGATACCTTGTTGCAGGTGACAAAACTACACTGACAGATGAAATTTGTTAAATCAGGATTTTGATGGCATCTCTGCTTCAGAGCTTGATGAAGCTGATCACGGTGCTTTAGTTCAGTCTACTGTCTTCAAAACCCTTTAACTTAATGAAACAGGTCTTATGTCACTCCTTTCAGTTTGATGCTTGGGCATCCCAAGTTTTCAGATCAAAGTTGAGATGTTTCAAGTTATCTTTCAATTTGTCTTTGTAGCATAAGAGTGGATGTCCAACTGAATGCTTTGAGTTTGGTAGTTGTTCATATGGCACCTTTTTTGGAAGCCTATGCTCATCCATTCTCACAACATGACCAGCCCACCTAAGTTGTATCTTTGCTAGAATGGTTTCAATGCCTGTGATCTTGTTACATTTCTTCAATATTTTTGGTTCTTGCCAGTTGAGATGCAGCCGCATCGAAACAATAAAGCATCTTTGTAGTGAGCAAGTTGTTTTTGTCCATATGTAAAAATTATAATAAATATATATACACATATATATACATACATGCGCACACACACACACACATACACACACATACATTCAGCTGATTTACTTTACATTTTTTCTCACCCGCCTCACCTTCTACATTTTCTCCTTCACAGTCTCTTTTCCTCTTCTTCTCCTTAATTTTCACCTCAATTTTCATTAATATTATATATGTTTCTTGGTCAGAATGAATAACTGGTAACTCATTTCAACTGAAAATGGTCAGGGATTAGACAACTATTACACTCTGATGCTTGAAAGAAAAGTTTGTCATAAAATACAAATAAGTATAATAATAAAAAGACCTTGATTCAAGTATGTCTGGAGTAGATAACAGTTGTCTTCCCTTAATTAATCACTGGCTCTTTGGTAAAGGCTGTCTCTCAATATAGATTGTATCACCACTCTCTTGCAAATTAGTACAACAGCTGCTAGGCAAATCTTCTACAAATATTAAATGTCTTCTCTACTATTTATTTTCTGATTGCTTGTTAATTTAAACAGGTTTTCATTGTAATTATTACATCCAGCATTTCATTCATTTATTTATTCAGTTGGTGGATTTTGTGGTTCATGGTGACATTCAAGGTAGAATAATACAATTGCATGCTGGTTTCTTTTGCACCAAGGATATTGAAGTTACCACATCTCTCCTCTCAGAAGTTCAAGAGGCAAGACCTACAAGGCAGCAGGTGAGTTTTCCTTTTCTTAGACTCATGATTGTATATAGAGGCTGTGCATTGTGAAGACTGCATGTCCCCCACTTCTGCTTGGTCATACCGAAAAAATCCAAAGGAATACAGAATATCACATTTCAGGACAGCTTGGTTGCAGGAGTTGACAGAAAATTATCAGTGTCAACAGCCAACCACCTTTGGGGTTCCACTCCAGGTTTTATGTTTGGATAGCCTTTTCTGTGTTTTGGATATGACTGCAATGCAGCAGAGATTTCAAATCAGACCTTTCCTTCCCATAAATAGACTGGCTTCCTGGGCTGTCAAGCTCCATTTACTTGAAGTAGCTGGTTATGAGGCACCAGTTTTCCACCTTTGTCCATTCTTCTGCTTGGAGATGTACTTAATTGTCAGAGGCTATTTGAGACACATGCCATAGAAGCAATTTATAGACAGTGGGAGCTTGTCCTCACTATCACCCCCAGCTATAACAACCTTTGAAACATAATGTACGTATATAAATATTTATAAATATTATGTGTTTTAGAAGCTTAAAAAAAAAATTATTGGTTTTATAAATATATAACATTAGGTAAACAAAAACACTAGAAAGCAAGATAAATTACAACATAGTTCATAAATAAACCAACATAGATATGAAAAATTTATTAATTTTAGAAGAAAATAACAGAAAAATGAATAAAAATATATGTTGGAATTTATGCCTAAAATACTCAGAGATTATTTAACATACAATAAAATAATTTATACAGCGTTTTTGACAGTCAGTCAGTTATGTGCCATGTATGATACATGCTTCGGTGTTCATGTATCAAAAGATACATGACTAACGAGGTAGATATTTTTTTTTCTCCGCAGTAGGTTGCTATTTTTTTCTTTGGTAGACCAGTTGCCATCCAAGGCTACAATACCCGGTCTGTCCTGCTATTTACGTTACCCATAGCTGGGGTGGGGAGAGAAGAAGAGGATTTATACCTTTCCCAACGGTATTAACATGCAAGTGAATGTAACGGATTCAAATGGAATTCAAACTTGGCTCTCCGATTCCTCACTCTGAGCCACTACCAACTACTCCACTGTTCCTCCCTGACAGTACTAACACCTAAAACTATCAACTGATGAGAAAATGAACAAGAGTAGAGAGTAGAAAATGTCAAGTTGATAAATACAACTTTAGGTAAGCAAAAACAGAAAGCAAATATAAGAGAAATGATCAGTTGTACAAAAACAAATACCAACACAAAAAATCCTGGTAGCTGGAGAAAGCTGAAAGAAACAATAATAAACAATAATAAACAATACATATATAATTTCAAATAAATATATTTATCATAATATATTTAATAAATGAAACTAAATAAATAATAACAGCAAACTATATTAAATTATTACATTATTCTAAAAAAAGAAATAGTCAAACTTTTCAGCTAAACTCCAAATCTACCAACCCTTGGAGCCTCAAGAAAACGTGTCATCCCTCCTTGAGTTCAGAATGCCTATTTTATTAATTAATATTTATTAATTATTACATAACTTGCTATTAAGGACATCATGCTCATCTTTGTTGTTATACTCACAACATTTCGGCCATTGCACCCTCTAGCCTTCTCAGGTGACTGTCATATTATATGCTCTGCTATTCAGATCACCATCCTCATCTCGGTTGTTATACTCACAATGTTTTAGCTGGTGTATCCTCTGGCCTTCTTTGCTGAGAGACACGTAACCTAGTGGATTAAGGTGTTTGGTAGTGCTACAAAGTTACATTCTTTGATTCAGGGGGAGAAACGAACAAGTAAATAAGACTGGTGTATATTAACTGACAAGAAATATATCCTAAGAATGGAAAAAGGAATGAGAACAATCAATGTAATTTGATTTAATAAAGGGTTTGGTTTGAAATTCCATGAAAGTTACCAAGTATGTAGACAGACACCTGAAGATGGCCAGATGGTACAATGGCTGAAATGTTGTGAGTATAACAACCAAGATGAGCATGCAGATCTGAATAGCAGAGCATATGATAAGACAGATGCCTGAAAAAGACTAGAGACTACAATGACTGAAATGTAAGTATAACAACCCAGTTGAGCATGGTGGTCTGAATAGCAGAGCATATTATATGACAGACTCCTGAAGAAGGCTATAGGGTACAACGGCTGAAACTTTGTGAGTATAAGAATCAAGATGTGTATGGTAGTTTGAATAGCAGAGCATATAATAATGATAATTTCTTATCTCTAAAATTCCTAAAAAATGTAGTTATCTTTTTAATCATTTCACCCCAAACAAGTCAATAAAACCACTAAGATGAAAGAGGTTACTGAGTGTGAGAAAATATGAGAAAAAAATAACATTATTGAGGAGAGAGAACAATGAAGAAATAAGAATTGAAAAGTAGAAGATAATGATTGATACAACATTTAAATTTTAGAAGATCAAAGTTGACTGTAAAGCAAAAAGTCTGAAGAGAGTATAAATAAGTGGCAAATGCAAGAGAAGAAACTGGGCCAAGTTTTTTTTTCTTCACCAAAACCTTGATTTACTTTAAAAATGTGAGGCAGGTAAAGGTTTTAAACACCCAAAACTTATATTTAATTTAAATTAGCATTATTTTCACTAGTTTAATTTTTAAAATTCATTTATATTTATCAATTTAAAAAAAAAAATTACTGGGGTGGCACAAAAGGGTAGAAGTGGTTAACAATAAGAGTAAGCAATAAAGAAGAAATGTAAAGATTAAAACTTTAAATGTGGGAAAGTATATTTAAATTGTACTAAAAAAAATGTGTATACACATTTGATGCATCAAATCAAAACATTTTGATAAGGTATTCTTATATCATTAGAACAGCTTATCTCATGGATGGAACTGAATAGCTGGAAGAATAGGAATGATAAATATGCTTTGTTCTCAGAGAGGGTTTTATGTTGCTAAGTTGTACACAGAATTATATATCCATATGCATATGTGTCCTACGCAGAGAAACTATAACAGGTATGCAACAACAAACAAAGTGAAAAGGAGAGAAAAAAAAAGAGAGTCTTACATATGATAATTCTCAATGGGAACAGGAGCTGCTGGAGGTTCTGTGTTTCTGGAGAAGTCATATTTAGGATTCTAGATTTGAGCAAAGCGGGGGAGGCAGATTTAGCCTCCATCTGGGTGAGGCAAGGGCCTTGCTTGTGCTACAAAAGCAACTGACTGACCACTGTTATCATGCTATGTCACGAAGCAACTGTCACATGACCCATGACCAAAGGAAAATAATCACCTTTTGTACTCTTACACACATCAAAAATTTAAACAGCGAAAGCCTAGATTTAGCATGAAAATGTGAGGTGGCTAAGATTTTTTAAAGCCCATAATTTAATTTAAAAATATTAAGTGGGGTGAACTTACTAACGCTAAAGCTTTGATTTAATTTTAAAATATGAAGTAGGGTAAACTTACTAAGACTGAAACTTTGATTTACTTTGAAAATATGAGGCAGTGTAAACTTTTTTTAAAATTTAATATGAAATTCTGAGGTAGGCCAAGTTTTTTTTTCACCATAACCTTGATTTACTTAAAAAATGTGAGGCAGGTTTTAAACACCCAAAACTTATATTTAATATAAATTTGCATTATTTTCAGTATTTTAATTTTTAAAATTTATTTATATTTATCAATTTAAAAAAAAATTTACTGGGGTGGCACAAAAGGGTAGAAGTGGTTAACAATAAGAGTAAGCAATAAAGAAGAAATGTAAAGATTAAAACTTTAAATGTGGGAAAGTATATTTAAATTGTACTAAAAAATGTGTATACATATCGTGTTTGTTGCATCAAATCAAAAAATTTTGATGTTCTGAATGTATACAATTGTTTGTGCCCTATATAAATCTAGTTGAGTTGACACAAAAAAGATAAAAGTTTGGCAAATTTTACTTTGAAGTTAAAATTTGAGGGAATGTCATTTGAACAGTATATAAGAAGAAAATTATTTCTATTTATGGAAAAAATAATTCAGTGGATAAAAATCTTGATACAAAAATTCCACTAACTACTCCTGGGCAAAGAATTTGATATGAGAACTAATGCTCCACCAATAATTGTATTTATTTGTAAGTAGAAGATTTGTATACTAAAACCAAATATGCTCCCAAAAAGCTTGCATGTGAGATTTATGACTGATGCTTGTTGTTCCGATAATGAACTAATTGCTCTGACAAAGACTCATCCTTTTTCTTTTCCACAACACTAGTATTTCACCTAATAGATAGTAGTTATTGTTTCTTCCATAAATCCATGCTTGTATTTATTCATATTTCATTGGCTCCATGTTTGTATTTATTCATATTTCATTGGCTCTGAAGTAGCAATGCCTCTAACTATAGTTAGAGGCATTGCTACTTTAGAGCCAATGAAACAAACTGTAGCTATCACACCCTCTACAACTTAAAAAAAAAAACACAATTAAATAAATAAGCTTCAAAAATAAATGATCAGAATATGAAGCCAGGTAAACACTTTTCCTTAAGTAAGAATAAGGAAGGCAAAAAAACTTACTACTGTTGTAGTGGAAAGTTTGGTGGTTAGCATTTATTTAATGGTGTTGACAGCCCAAATCAATCCATATAATTTTTTACTCTACAAATATGTTAAGCAAAATGCAAAAACAACAAGAGTAAACAAGAAACATTTGTGATAAGAGATAAAAGGAAAAATATTTGATTAACAAGTAATTTTCAATATATTTTTGTAATGAAAATATTTTACAAAAATGTAGTGGATTTTTTTTAGGTGAAATCTTGTTAGTTTAATTTATGTTTAACTCATGTTTGGTGAAAGATTAAATTTTGTTAATGAGTTCTGATTTGAAAGGATGTTTGTTAGAATCTGTTATTGAAGATTCTGTAAATTAATTGCAAGAGAAAAATTTACATTTAAGAATTTACTGTTCATGTAAGTAGTAAATGTTTGTAAAGTTGAATGCAATTTTGTGATCAAAGAAGTTATCTAATTTTGCTTGTTTTGTGTAATACAATGTTCTCAAATGTTGAGAAATAAAGTTGATTTGTTAGCAGGAATTTGTTTAACTTCTGCATAAGGAATTTGGTGAGTGAGTGAGAATAAAGTTCACTGGTGAGTTTTGGTGAATGAGTGTGAATATCATTAAACTTAAGAATGTGTGACGTGAAGTTTAGTTGCAATTTGTTTGATGTCACGATGCTCACTGGTGAGTGTGAAGGAGTTTCTGTTTTTATTTGCTTCAGGTGGCTCACAGAGACGTGGCACAAACTTGGATTTCAGTCACGAGCTATAGAAATTAGTTAAGTGTGGGTAGATAGTCACGCCTACTTGTATATGTATTAACCAATGAGGGCTCGAGATTTTTTTGAAAGTGTATGAAGTTGAAAGTGTTCTGTGATCCACTTTTTGCACAGATTTGACCAAACTATTTTTGGGCATTGGGTAATGTAGAATTTGGATTCTACACTGTCATCATTTACTTAAATTATTTTCATATTTTAATTTAATCAAGCCAAGGGGAATTTGTTCTTTTTTACACTTTAACTGAGGAGGTGGGTATCTGAGCCTTATATTGGTTCTGTATGTTTTTATTTATGAAATATCAAGTAAGTAGAAATTTTTTGCAACATGCTGACAAGTGTTGAAATCTTCATAATATTTAGTATTGTTGAAGTTATTGCCAACATTTTTTGTTGAGATTTACAAACTCTGTTTTGTTCAATTTCACAAACCAGTCAATGGAATTTGAATAAGCTGATTTGTTTGGAAAATACTTTGACAAAAACCCTACTTCACAGTTTTATAATGTCTCTAATTTTATAGAACTTCATGGTAAACAATATTTTTTAAGAAAAGTTCTATTTTTCCTTTTTAATAGCAAAGAATAAATTCTTTGGAATTCTTACTCTTGAGCTTGCAATATACAACTAACCATGCATAAGTATTTCTTTCTGGAGCCAAATTCCAACTTTTTGAAGTGTTTGGACTTGTGATTTGTTCTCACAAATACAGGGTGAACTAGAAACTGGATTCTTGTATATATAAAAACTTAAAGAAAAGATATGCAAAAGTAATATTAAATATTTGTTAATTAATCATTAAATTGTTTTTAAAATAGTGGGGGTATTTTGTATGTTGAATAATAAAACTTTTATTTTTCAAAAAAAAAGACATTAATGAAAATTTGGTTTCAATCGGTCAATGTATGGCTATTTTATATAGCTAGATAGATGACAGCCAATATTTAAGATACTTACATAAACATCAGTCTATATAACTATATCCATCAGATAAGATATTGTAAAAATATTGAAACAATACAGGATTAATATATGATTTTAGAATGAGTGTCAGGTACTTTACATACAAGCAAGTAGAAGAAAAAGTTTAAAAAGAATAATCAATCCCAAAGTGTTTGATATGATGACTAGTATTTTTGTAAGGTAATCCCCCTTGTTTATTTGACTGAACTGTCAACTATTTTGACATATTCTATTATTCAAAAAAATCTAACCAATCATTATGAATTTATTCAAATGAGACCAAATCAAAATGAATTTCTATTGGATATTTATAATCAATAACTAAACTATATAAGTGTGATGTTCTTTTAGTTTGGAGCAGCAGCATGATTAAGGATATAGTATGTTTTAGGCTGAAAAATAACAATTTATTTTAATTTGTGCAACAGAATTCCACTTGTCTTTAAGTGACTGTAAAGATTAATTTTCCTTTAGCCTTTAACTAATGGCCATGGTATGTATGTAGCATATTTAGTTTAGATACTCGCATGAAAAAAGCTTATAGAGCTTACATGTTCTGAACTACGTTGGGTAGCACTGGAAGCTAGCAGGGGAGATATAGCCCTTTTTTTCTTTAGGGGTGTGTGAACATGTCTTGTTTAGAAAGCAGAACAAAGACTAGCAACCCCGATATAACGAGGTTTTCACTCCACATGGCTTCCCTACAATACTGGAGAGCTTAATTAAACAAATGTTTTTGATCTTCCAGACTACTTTAGTTTAAAAAATCTAAAGATGTAAAAGTTTTTTTTTCTTTTTTTTTTTTTTTTTAAATAGTGTACTTTATTTATTATACAAATAAAGTAAATTACAATTTCACACGAACGGACGGTCGTTGAAAAAAAAAAAAAAAAAAAGTTCGAAAATTAGTGACTCTACTACAAATGTTTAAAAATATCTTTCAGCTTTAGGCCCTAGAGGGGTTTAAAAATTGCTATGTGCTAGCTAGCTAGTTTTACTAAACTTTTTTCGAAAATGGTGTAGTAAAAAAAAAAAAAAAAGAATTGTCCGATGTTTTTTATTTTTGCCTAGGCTCTCTAAATTATATTGACTTTTTTTTTTTTTTTTTTTTAATTTTTAAGTATTTTTAAAAAAGAATGGTTGTCTTCATTAATAAATAAATTCACTTTACTTTCTTTAAGGAAGCGACCTTTTTAAATAAGAAACATTTTTTTTTTTTTAATTTTTCTGATTTGAAATTTTTTTGGAGCATCATGGTCGATCACTTTATTTTTATTTTTATTTTTTTTTTTTTATAAATTCTTTGGACAAATTTCTTTCACAATCATTTCTTTATTTTCTTAACTAGTAAAATTTTCTGATTTTTCTTTTTTTTTTTTTTTTTCTGCGAATATCTTGCTTAGCTTAACGTTCCTACAACCTGCTAGTTTTGCTTATGTGAGTGTCTTTTATGCGCATTATTTTGAAAGCTAACTTTGTTTCTTAACACAGATAGCAAATTAATGTTGCCAAATATCCCAAAATTCGTAGAATGTTAGAAGGGGGAATATAATACATTAATTACATTTTATTTACACTTTTTTTTTGCTTGGAAGACAGACACGGATAAGGAAATCGTGAACAACATAGTTTGTTTAGGGGGCCGTTAATGACGTCAGAGACACGTGGTCTAGTTGCTATATAAATTCAAGAGACGCTAGGCTGTCGCCATTTTGAAGGCTGAGGCGAAAAGCCTCTTCAGCTGGTGTAGCATTGTGCTAGTTGTTTATAAAATAAGTCTATTTGCTTCCTTACACAGCCCGTTTGACCCAAAATCAGTTCTCTGCTAGTCTCAGCGTCAACGTAATCCCCCACATGCGGGGGTAAATGACGTTTTTGAAAGTTGCTTTCGCTGTAATTTATACAAAAAGATATCAATTCCTTTTCACTTCAATTGATATACCTCACCATAAGGGAAAATATTTGACTACGTGTCTAGCCGTTTAAAAATACGCAATTCATAAAAAAAAAAAATATTTTAGATTCTATTTTTGAAGCAGATTTTTCTTCTCGAGTTTCTAACAAAAGTTGTACCCGCTTGGACCAAGTGATTTCTTGAATTTTACAAGACTAGAGAAACAAAAGAAAATCTGCATTTTTAATGGCGCTGTGTGATATTCTAACAAAAACCAAAGGAAGGCTATGACATATTGATACTAACAGCATCGTCACAATTTTGCATCTGCTTCTACAAATATTCGTTTTAGTAGTAGCTGCACTGCTATTTTTTTTAATACCCATTTAAAACTGAGTCGTCGTTCTAATTAAAACCGTTTAATTCCAACGAACAACTCGGACAAGTTTGTTTCGTATTGTCAGTTCATTTCTTTTTGAACATCAGTGGAGGTCGAAATCGCCTCAAAATCATTTTAAAAATGTCGTCTGTGCACTATAAATTCAAAAGCTGTTTACAGTACGATACGGTAACCTTTGACGGTCTTCATATTTCTCTCATTGACTTAAAAAAGGCCATCATTCAACAGAAAAAGTTGGGCAAGTCGACGGAGTTTGACCTGCAAATAACCAATGCTCAAAGCAAGCAACGTAAGTAGATTTTAAATAATTTCTACTTATTGTTATTTTGATTTTAAAAAAAAAATAAAACTCGATTGAATCAGTTTTGTAAACAATCCTAAGTTCATAATTTATCAGTTTGATTTTATCAATAGATCTTTCTTGCATACGGAATTCTTTTATTTGGATTATTAACTAACATCGAAATTAAAGCCAATTTTTCTTTTTAAAAATATTTTTTAATTTGTAATTATTTGAATATTTTAAAAACTAAGGTGTGTAATCTATGACTTTTATTAATAATTCTTAATTAAATATACTGTTTATTGCTTTAGAAATTCATCTACAAAGTTTTAAAAAAATTAAGGTTTTGCTTTTTTTATTTAATAAATTGTCCGAAACCAATGTTTTTTTTCTCAACATTTTTTCTGTACTTATGATAAATTAATGTTTTAATATTCTAATTCAGGTTATTCTTAAACCTGATATCACGTTATTTTGTAAAGTTACGGATTTCTTGGAAAAGTAAATCCTTTTCATTTGAAAATAATTAAACAATTTCTTTTTTAACTTGTTTATAATCTGTTTATCTTTTAACATACGTCGTACTTTCAAAATGTAAAATAAATTGAGCAAAGATGTTACCCAGTGTCTTATGTAGAAGAGGTACCATCAGAGAAAGTCAATATTTTTTAAAAACATCTTTCAGTTTCGCATTGTTAGTACTTAGTGTAAAAATGAATTTAAAAAACAAAAAAATATTGGCCGAGGAAGCTTTTTTTTTTTCGTTTTGATTGAAATTGAAATCGGTTGAATGAATATAGTTCCTTATTTTTTAAAATTCCGCATTTTTCTTGTGATGATATTTTATAAAACACGCCTTTCATAATCCACTAATTTTATTACAACATCCCTTTCAATCAGTTTTTTATTAAATATTTTTGAACTGGAATTTTGAATTGTATCTTTTTATCACTTGTCATCGGCGGGGCTGCTTTTTTTCTTGATTACTAAGTTTCGTGAATTTTGAGAAAAAAAAGCCACGTGATAAAATAGTTACAATGTTACGTTGCTGTAAAATCGAATAAATTATTCAATTTTCCAGTTTCTTATAAAACTGGTTATTTTTTTTAGTCTAAAAAACCAATGTGGTACCCGTCGATGGGATTTCTGAAATGTTTTCTTTTTCAAATTCTGACTCTCCCATCCACAGTTTTTTCTCTTCTCTAAAAATGTTTTTTTTTTTTTTTTTTTCCTTTTCGAAGAGTTTCAAATATCAATTAATACTTCCTTTAAAAAATATAATTCATTCAGTTCAAGTAATCGGCTGCTCAGTTAATTTGAAAAAAAATATTGACAGCAAATATAGCTGTTCTTTATAGCTAGGTTTTATTTATTCTGTCACTTTGTTTAAAAGTGGTCATTTATTACGAGAATAAAAAAAAAAAAAAAATTTGAGGACGGAGGAGTAATCGTCTTCCCGTCCAGGTTGGCCGTTCGAATCGCTGCAGTTAATCGTAAATTTGTTTTTAATGTAACCGTTATCCCCCCCCCCCCCGAAATGAGACGTGTTTTATGGTAAGGCAATAGAAAAATTAAGGGTCCTGCGGGTGTTGGTGAGGGAAGACAGTATGAATGTGTTAGGAAAGTCGTTACTTTTATGATATCTTAAACTAAACCTTTTTTTCTCGAATAATAATAATAAACGTGGATAGTGTTTTCGAAGTTCATAAATCTTTTGGAGATGATAATGGCACGAGTTCCTTTCCCTTTTAAAACACAACCCAAAAAGCTAACCGTAAAAAAAATTCCTTGGACATTTTCGTGTCATCAATTTCTTCCTTTTTTTTTTTTTTAAATGTGACAAAATCATTAATGAATTTTTTTTTCTATTCCTGTAGAAATGTGAACTTCAAACCTAATATGGAATTTGTTGAATGACCAATATGAAGTGGTTTCGCTTTGATTAGCTTTTTTTTTTATTTTTTTTTTATTATTGCTACTTTTTAATTCTTAGTTTGTAATTTTTTGTTTATAAGCTTTTTCTTGGTAAATATTTTTCTTTTTCTTTCAAGAAAATTGCCTTTTTTGCTTTTCAAACACAAAATCTGTATAGTTTGAAAATATTTTTTGATAATTGATAACATTCTTGTGGTTGGTAATTTTACGGTAAGTTAGAATTCTGAAAAGTTTTTCAAAATAGGTGGCTTAAGAAGCTTTATTTATTTTTTTTTACGTTTCAAGCAATTGAAAACTATTTTTCAACTTGCCAAATACGAAACTTTATTCAACATTTGTGATAGAAGTTTCGCTATCCACTGTTATTTTCGGATGCTCACCATTTCAAACCCAGAACCTAATTTGTTTGTAATGTAAATAAATCAATTTTTTTCTGTTTTTCAGAACGTTTGAAACGCTAAATTTAGCAATACACCCCCTCATTGTTACCCAGCAAATGTAAAGGAGTATTTTCTGGGTCTGACTAATATAAAGAGCATAAACAGCAGTTTTTAACTTTTCTCGTTGCATTTTGCTGTTGGATTAATTTGGGTTGAGAAATTGTTTTCTAGGGCTTATGTAAATTGAAAACAGAAGGACTCACTCGGAAATTGGCATATTGATTATGCATTTCATTTATGTATAAAATTTATTTAAAAAAAATTGTTTACAATCTTTTTTAAGGGTATATCTATGAGGAGGATCTGATCCCAAAGAATGCATCTGTTATTGTAACAAGAGTTCCCATAACTGAACCACAGAGACCACAACCCAGATCGTGGTGAGTATATAAGGAAATCAATAAGTCTAATGATAATGAAGAAAAACGTTTAAAGCAACAAATGCTTTTAATTTAATATTTCTTTTCTTGTAAGTGCCATTCAGTAGTAGATGAACATTATTTCAGAAAAAAATTCAGTTAATCACTATCAAGCTCTCAGAAGGCATCTTTATAAAAACTGCTGTGAACTCAAAGGTAGCTGATAATAATACTACTTTAAGCAAAAATAGATTTTAAGATTGGTGTATTGAAACTTCATTTTGAACCATTTTTCAAATATCTAATTTGAATATACAGTGTGTGTCCTGTATTCACAGTGGGTAGGGTCTAGAACCAGCCGCAAATAGATTCCACGAATACTTAAAACCCCATATGTCTTAAACTTTCTAAACACATTTCAGACCCTTTTTAAAACATTTTTAGAAAATAGTTTTGGTGACCATACACTTAGCGTAAATTTTCTTTCAAACATAAAAAAACTGTTTTTAATTATGCATAGATCAATACAATCATTGAAAATGAGGTGTAAAGTGTGTAAGAAGAACTGTGATGGTGCCCCCCCCCCAGACTTAACATAAGCAACTTTTAAGACCCCCAGAAAGAACAAAGCCCAAGCACTATGAATGATTTGTGTTCATTTTCTTACAATGAAGATGTATAATTCTGCCAGTTTTTACCATAAAAATGTAAATAATTTGTACAAATGTTCTTCAGAAAAAACATTTGTGGTTTCTGCAGATAAGTACATATGTTCTAAAGAAAAATCCACGAATGCTGAAACATGGACATGGGGTTCACTGTACCCCATTACTAGATCTGACTTCTCAAAACTGTTTATATATATATATATATATATATATATATGAGAGGCACGGTGGAGTAATGGATATCGGCTTGGATTGAGGAATCGGAGCCGAGTTCAAATTCCAGTCGAATCCATTACATTCACTTACGTGCTAATACCCTTGGGAAAGGTATGAATCCTCTTCTTCTCCCTCCAGCTATGGGTAAAATAGCAGGACAGACTGGGTTCTATAGCCTTGGATGGCAACTGGTCTAGGAGAAGGACAACTCTGAATTCAAAACCTGCGGAGGGTCGTTTGGGAACCTTGTGGCATTCGGTGCACCAGGTCTCTGTATTCGTCCCTCCAAAAAGTGTGGATGGTCCTGCACGAGGCCTTCACCACTATAATCAAATCTCATGTGCCGGTGTTGTGCTGTCGGTTTCCTGGAAACTGATCTGCTTGACCCTCATACGTCGAATCTCGACGGGAGAGTCGATCATGAGAGAGTTTAACCTAAGATATGGGGAGGACAAAAAGTCAAAACTTGCCTTGGTGGGATCCTTGAATTTGTAACATTTATGCTTTTTTATTTGAAAAAAAGTAATATTAATGTTTTTAAAAAATGATTAAAATGAGCAAAAAGCTTTAAGGTCAAATATTTTTGACAAAATACCATAAATTATGATAACTAGAATTATTAGCAATGATACAGTGCAATCGAACATTTCCAAAAAAGAAATTAAACATTACAACATTATGGGCTTAGAATAGGTATCTCCACTTTTTTTTTCACAGAAAACACTATAGCATAATGAAAAAGGCTACAAATTTAATAAAAATAAAGTTTTATCGTCAAAATGTTTACGAAGATGAAAGATCAAAGTTTTGTTCCTTTTTGACGTGTTCAAAATTTTGCTTAATATCTTGTTTTGTTTGTCATCGAGGTGGCATAATAATTACATTGACTTTTTTGTGCGTGTTTTTTTTTTGTTTTTTTTTCCATTGAAACATTAATTTGGAAATTCTTGTTAAAAAAAAAATCAAATAATTGCCCAATTTTAATGAAATTTTCGGGACTTATTTACAAATGAAATTTTTGTTTTAATTTAATTTACTTAAATTCAAGAAATTTTGCAGGATACCTATTTCCTGATTTTTTTTTTTTTTTTTCTAATTTTCATTATTCTAACTGAAAATCTGTTCTGCATTGAAAAATAAATGCAATTATTTAATTAGAAGGGCTTTTAATTGCTTTTGTAAATAAGTTACATTTGTCTGAAGAAATAAAAATTTTTCTGGTGAATAATGAATTTTTACAAGCTTTTTTTTTTTTTTTTTTTTTTTTAATTATAATTTATTATAGCTCAAAAATTGTTTAAAGTTCTGTAATTGTACTATTTACTGGATGTGATATTGTAATTAAGTGGAAACGGAATTTATGAATCCAAAATTGAAAAAAATTAAACTATTTACTATTCAATTTTTAAAATTATTTTTTTCACTTTAATTGTTC
Organism: Acanthosepion lycidas; assembly: GCA_963932145.1. NCBI lineage: Eukaryota > Metazoa > Mollusca > Cephalopoda > Sepiida > Sepiidae > Acanthosepion > Acanthosepion lycidas. Next base: position 17,844,434 of record OZ010611.1, on the reverse strand, counting down.
CCTTTTTTTTTTTTTTTCTTCTATGATAACCTAAACATGTTATGAAAAGGTAACATGCTTGGATTGAAGAAAATAGAAATGTTTTTAGCTAATGTTAATTAAATTTATTAACTATTAATGATTAAACAATGTTTTAATTATTATAAAAAAATCTGTATCGCTGTTAATTTTGTTGCTTACTTATCTTTTTTTAATTTCATCTGTTATTAAATTTTAAAATTAATTTGAGGAAATTTTAGTACTTCAATTTTTTTTTAATTTTTTTCATAAAACATCTTCAAACATAACTAAAAGTCAAAATATTATGTAATTGCTGAAAATGTTAATTTGTAAAAATTACTAGGTAGTTTTGCCTTCACTTTGATTTCATGAATTTGTCAATTCTGGTCAGCCATACCAGCTGTCATTGCTTCGTCATTCAATTATTGCCTCAGATAAACAGGACCAATCATTAAGAAATTCTTGTATATTATTTTTATTCTACAAGTAATGTTTATTTCAAATCGGATTAATTTAGCTATAAATTTGTTAATTTTATTCAAATAGCATCTAAATATATATTTTATTTTAGGAAAGTTTTTAAATCTGAAAATTTTGTTTTTACAAATTTCTCAAAATGAAGGCTGCTTTTAAGAAAATTTTAAAAAATAGAGCAAATATTTGACATTTCAATCTATATAATTTCTATCTGAAATACACCAGAATATTTTACTTACTGGAAATAATAAATTTAATCATCTAGCTTTCAATTAAAGCTAAGATAAATCTTCAAGAATGCTTTTTCATTTTTAAAAATTCGTTTCAAGTATTAAGTATCGAAAATTTATGCCGAAAAAGTGGAGGTGCCTAGCTTAGAATATGTTGTGGAAAGAATGAGGTTGTATTACTCTATAAAAATGTAAAGCTTTTTCAGCATAAAAATCAAAATAACTATTAAAACAAAAAGAAAATTATGTACAGTAAGTGTCAGTACAATCCTTTACTTTCTGACACGACTATTAATTAGTAATTTCTTATAAATATTTTTCACAACTAATTTTTGTTTCCTAGGATTCAGAACTTCCTTTGCTCTGGCAATTTGTCACAATCAAAAAACATGAAATTTATTGTTACTGTGTGTGTGTGTTCATTTCATGTAGACAGAAGTCTTGCAAGATTTAAATAAACTTTAACAGTTGATGAAATTTCCTTTCATCTACTTTGAAAATATATCTGCGTAGAAATTTTTTTTCTTGGAAAATTCCCACAACCACCTTAAGAAACAGGTAATTTTTTCATTCTTAATAAAAAAGATTTTTTTTTTTTTTTTTTTTTTTTTTTTTTTAAGGGCATCTCAGCATTAAATACGGGTATTGTGGCATTTTGCTGTGGTTCTGCAGTCTAAATTCATCCATCTCATATATATATATATATGTATATGTATAATTTTCAAGAAAAAAAATTACTGTTTTAGTTGAAAATCTGAATGCATTATTTATAATGAATTTCAAAATTAAATTTTTCTATTTCAGGCCTCATTATCGGAATGATGAGTACAGAAAAAGTGTATGTACTTTTTAATTTTTTTAAATTTTTTTTTCTTATTCAACCAATGTTTTTGACTGATGCTCAGGTTCCATTCCCTATCAACAAAGATCAAAAGTTATTTGGTCATAATATGTAACCATTATATGGTGTATGTTAGTTGTTTGAATAAGTTTCAATAAACCATAAATATGTAATTTTATTTTGTATCAAAATGTGACTTTGCCAGTCAAATTTTTTCTTTTAATATACTTAAGTGCTATGAAATTAACTTTTAGGGCATTTTAATTATATCTAAACAAGAACCTTTAACATATGTATATACCCCTACTTAGATATATGTGGCTTTCTTTCAGACAATTTTCTTTCAGGAAATTTGTAAAAAAAAAAAAAAAAAAAAAAAAAAAAATGCATGAAAATGTTTGAAGATTTTTTTTTTTTTTTTTTCTTAAACTTTATTCATTCATTTTGTAAACAGTTTAATTGGATTAGCTAACCTTGCTAATAGTGATTTTAATGGCATTGTGTGTTTTTTCTTTAATGGTTCTACTTATTTTAAAAAATTTTGTAAATGCTTTTTATAAAATAGTCATAAAATTGTGTATCTCTTTAAAAATAAGTAGTTAATGCATAACTTCTTTTAGCTAAATTACCTGTACAGAACCTGAAATGTTGCTACAATACACCTTATGGATTTCAATTTAATTTTTAGTTGATTTTAGTTTCAGTTGAAAAATCCCCAAAATCCTGTTTTCCTTAACTGTTTTAATTTTGTAAATAACAAAAATATTCATGATTACCTTGTAACTTGTCATGATTTTTTTTTGTTCTTCAAAGGTCATATTAAAATTTGAATTTTACTTAAGATTTTTGTCTTTTTGTGAGCATACTACAAAAACTATTTGCCATGCATCAATGCTCCTTTTATGCTAAAGATATCAAACAGTAATATATAATTGGAGATAAAAACTAGGTCCAATATGCTCAAATTAATTTTGAGCATGACTATAAATATTGTAACAGGTTATGCTAGAATTTAAAAAAAAAAAAAAAAAAAAAAAAAAAATTAAATATGTCTTGCTGTCAAATTTGAGTCTTTTAATTTGTAATCATAAGAAGTTAAAGAAACAAAGCTTAACTTTCTTATAGATTAAATAAAACATGTTTGATTCCTTTGAAATTTAATTTATGTGTATATATTGGCCAGAGCAGATCTGCTCTTGAAAAGTACTGAAATGCTTTTAACAGAACTATACTGTATTTTGTACATTACACTTTTTTCTATCTATAAACTGAGCATTTTTGCTGTCAAAATGCTGTACAATTAGTGATTTGTAGTAATTGGTAAAACAAGATAGATATCTGTATGTCCATAAAATGCACATTTAAGAATTCAATAAATGTTGAGAGTAATTAAACAAAGTTAAAAGTTAGAATTTAAAAAATGTACCAAAGAACATACACTGTGATTAGTTAATGGCATTCATTTGCAATGATTTCCATATTATACTAATTCAGCACACATACTTTCTTGGGCTGTATGTAGTAAATTTTTGACCTTCATAAGTGCCACAGAATCACTATTAAAAATTCAAATGTCAAAAATGTGATAAATTCAATAATATATTTTTTTAAAAAAAAACAGCTATTAATTTAGGACTTTCAGAAAGATTTTATTTTTATTTTTTTGCAATTTAAAATACTTGCTGCATAAACAAGGACTTTATATAGAATGAGTAAATCAAACATTTTTGGATACTAAATTTTAACAAAAAATATATGCAGAAATATATATAGAAAATGAATTCAAATGAGATTACTACCCTAATGAGTGTGTGTGTGTGTATATATATATATATATATATATATATATATAATGCAGTTGCTTCACTCAGTTCTATTAGCAATTTTGGCCATGGCAAATATTAGATTTCCTCTTCAGTAATGTTAAGCAAGGTGTTGTATCTTTCCAATTGAACTGTCAAAATGTGTTGCCTTATTTTTGTGTGTTGGTTTTGATGTCACATGATCATTTGTCAGATACCTAAAATCTATTACATCTATTGTGTGTTGCTCAAACCTCAAATTACCTTATTTCAGTTTTCAAATCATTAAACTTTCACACATTAGAGTATCTATTTATTAAAAATACTACAAGGACTCTGGAACAGAAATCTGTTCAGATTTAGTTGTAGCTAAAATTCCTGTCTGGTCTGTTTTCCAGGCAACAAGCATTTAGTTTTCATGATTGTTGATTTATTAAAAAAAAATAAAAAAAAAAATAAAAATCTAATGTAACCAATATATTATCAAAGTTTTTCCCATGTTAATTTTTCAAAGAAACTAATTCCTCATCCAATGAGGAAATTGTTGGTTACTGAGCCAACATTTTCATAATTAAATTCACATATTTTGTATACTTTTCATTTTTGAATAAAAAACATTTTTTCTGATGTTGTCTTGTTTTTTTTTTTTTTTTTTTTTTTTTTTTTTTTTTTTTTTCCCAATGCTTCTATTTATATCTTATTTGAATTGTTATACTACACATTGATTGACATGCTTTCTGATCTTTGCGTGGGATAAATTGGAAAGATATTTTCACCTGAAGATTATGTAAACAATTTGATCAATGTGAAATTTTGTGTGTAACACTTCAAATATTCTTTGTGTTTTCATTGTAATGCGTTCACAAAATGAAGAATTTAAATCTTAAAGGATGTAGCATCTCATTTTTGGTGGCACACACTTGGTTTTATTCTGCTATAGAATTTTTTATTTTTTTTTTGTAAAATAAGTTTTTTTTTTTTTTTTTTTTTTTGTTTTTTAAAGAACAAGAATATTATATTCCCTATCACATTTTATATTTGTACACAAACATTATTTAGTAACTTAAAATCAGATATATAAATTAATTTTTCTGCCTTCTAAATTAGAGATGCTTAGCCAGTTGCAAGTGATATGTACCAATTGTTTCATATTTTCAATTTTCTACTTGTAAATGGGCTTGTTGGGCCCTAATTGTAGCTGTGGAAGATTTATTGGATTTCTTTTAAAGCTATTGACTAGTTAATCTTAGTTGCAATAGGTCTAAACTAATAAAATTTGTCTTTCTAAATGAAGTTCAACTGAATTGGCTTCATAACATGCCTTAATTGTAAAATAAAATATTTTTCAAGAGTACAAAATTTGTTTCTCTGGTTATCTATCAGAAATGAACAGCATGTTTGTGCATAGATGCATGTTGGTTCAATGGTCCTGCTTGTGGGCTATGGCTACAGTTAAATTCTTTTTATTATTTAGGCCAATGTATTTGGTCAATTATGTATTTTTTTATCTCATTGAATGCAACATTTTTTTTTTTTTTTTTTTTTTTTTTTTTTTACTTTGATATTGTTAAAATATCAAATGGACTTGATGATTGTATTAGTACACCATCTCTTTCCAATCCTTTAATACGGTTGACTAATGTTATGTAATATTTCTTATATAAACAAACTAAAAATGTTTACATTTTGCTAACTGTAGTCAGTATATTCAAATTGAATCTTTTGAATTTGTGAATTTTCCCAATTAATGATTTAACAGTATTTTTAATTAAAGCTAAATATTTGACACTGTATAAAGAATTTTAGTAGTTAAATGTTTAGAGCATTTATTTTAAAATTATGCTCTTTCTCATGAAATAGTCTTTTTTTTCTTTTTTCCTTAAAAGAAACAAAAGTACATGTTACAGTGATTACCTTTTTTTATTTTTATTTTAATTAAATATAATTTAAGTTAAATATAACTTCAGGGTATTCTTTCAAGATAGTGAAACCTGGTTATTTTTATAATTACTTGGTCTTTTTCTTGAAGCAGTTTTTATTTTGATTATTTTTATCTTTGTAAAGGCAACACATTTTTTACTACTGTTGTGATTTTTATGATTGCATGAATAATATTCAATTGTAGTCATTGGTATAGCTCATTTATTTTAAATGAAAGTTACTTATACAGCAGAATTCTTTAAAAAAAAAAAAAAAAAAAAAAAAATATCAGAGTTAGATTTTTTTACTTATTTTCAGTGTAAATTCTGCTCTTATTAACATGTTAAAATTTCTATGGCACATTGTGTATTTAGATCTCTTGCTCTTTACATTGCTTGCTGTGTATCCAGCATTTATTGTTTTGCAATATTTTTGTAACTCCATAGAAATAAAGTCATTCTTCAACACTTACCAAAGTGCGGGAGCTTTTGCCATGTTTAAGCGTACTAGTCATGGTTTATTTCAATGGTAAAAAGCATTTCAGATTACTTATTTGGGAATCTATATCATTACAGAAGTATGCTTTTATATGCTCTAAGCTATTATTCCTTTTTAAACATTCCTCTCAATATCCCACAAATCTTTGGCAGTTTATTCTCAACCTCTTAATACTTTGATTCCGTTTAATTAATAGCTAAGCTTATTTCCTAATGAAAGCTTGTTCAGTTGACTTAGTTATAAATTTAAATTTTATTTTTTATAGAATTTCTACAATTTGATGGTCGATATTATAATTAGTGTCCCTTTTTTCTCTTTATAAAAGGGTTGTGCTGTTTGTCAAACTAATAAGCTTGTAAATGTAACAATACGTTTAGATTACTGAAAAATAAATCTTCCAAGATTCTATTCAGCAGATTTTTCATTTGCTTTGTTTTTAAAGCTTAAATACAAAACTTGGTGGAAATCATAAGTATTCAGAGAGTTTGATCTCTGAAAATCTTGAATATTAATCTATTTAAATTTCATAATTTAAAAATTTATAGGACCATTATGAATAAACCATGACTATCATTGTTGGTATGCTCGTGAGTGTGTTATTTTATTATTTTTTTTTTTTTTAATTCATCCTGCTTGCTGAGATTCCAGTTCCATCCAGTCACCTTACCTGATTTAGTCAAATGGTTTAATTTCGTTTGAAAGAGAAGAAACATGCATGCATACATACATACATACACACTAATGAAATATTTTGGTGTGGACCTGAAAAGAAAATGCCTTCGGTTCATCAATGAAGTTTAGTCATAAAATCCATGTGCTTCTCAGCACCACTTTATACTATATAAGCATATTTATTTTATGCTTAAATTTTGTTTTGCTGCATAGACAATATATTAAGATTGGATATTTATTTAAAAAAAAATATAAGGCTGCATAATAAAGGACAATCAATTTTTTTTTTTTTTTTTTTTTTTTTTTTTCTTTTTTAAAGCAATATTTTAGTTGATAATGTAACTGAATACTTTGAAGTGTTTTGTTGGTAAAGCGGTATACTAGACAATTTAAAATATCTTTTGATTCATTTCATTTATCGTTAAAAACGTTTGATAAGCTTCAGTTTTTCTTGTTTTTCTCCACTTTTTAAATAGTTACAAAAATAGTCCTGTGCATTATTTTATTTATTACTTTTTAGCAATAGATCTATCACAAACCAAACCTTTTGAAACTTAGTAAAACCTCCTGACTATTGATAATATCTGGCAGGTCAAAATCTTAATGAAGTGCTTATTTTCTTTTTTGCAATTGCTACAATTTATATATATATATATATATATATATAAATAAAATTGTAGCCATTATCCAGTTTCCAGATTATACATGATTGTTGTAGAAACTTAACCTCTTCTCACTTAATAGTGAGACTTCATGGAAAAATCATCTTTTAAATTTTGGTTCAAGTCAAACACTACTGTTTTTAGTTAACTATTTATTCTTAAGATCTAATTTATTCTAGTTAATGCCTTACCAACAAAACTGGGCAACATGGAGAAAGTTTCATGGACTTTAATTATTTAGATCTAGTAACCTTAAGGACTGACTGACGAGGAGGAGGAAATGTTAGCAAATTTACAAGAGGAAGCAAAAACACAACTAAATAGATTTTAAATCTTGGTATTTACAGTCACGACTTTAACAACATGACTTTTTTTTCATAGATCTGCTAATCATGTTGGTTTATATTGTCATGTCTTGTTTTAATATGGTCTCAAGCTAAACTGTTACTTTTGCTTCTTAAGCTGACGATTGGGGTGTGTGCGCGCCTTCCGGAGTCAGAGCAGCTTAACTCACCAATCAATGTCTTCAGTATATCCTTTTCTCAACAACAAGTGGTTTAAACATTGGCAGGGAGATCAAGAGAAGGGGAAAAAAATAACGGATGCAGAACTTCAACCTTTATTATTATTTTTTTATTACCCCATTTTCTCCTTTTATCCTTTTTACAAAGTATACACTTGATACAGAGCTATCAAATTTGTTAAATTATAATGTTTTAAAATTGGCTTTGGTTTAATTTGTGTTAAAACTTTAAAAACACTGTCCAATTTTGTTTTAACAGAACTTTTTTTTTCTTTATACTTTTCATTTTCTGTTACACTGTAAATACAGATTTTAAAAGAAATTGTTTCTATTTAAAAAAAAAAAAAAAAATTTAAATTTGACTTAGTATTTCATTTTGTTTAGAATTTCTCCCACCCATGGCCCTTCAGATTTATACTCAAGATATTTTAAATAATCTTGCTGTTCACTTCAAGTGAGCATGTTACACCACTTTCTCCTTAATAATATAAATTTGCTTTTCTGTTTATAGCCGGATACACAGGACTTTGCTCATGATAGACTCAGCCAGGTAAATCCCTGCTTTTTGAAATCCTATATTTCTACTGTTCAGTAGTTAGTCATTATGTTGAAGGTATAACCCAACAAGTCCTTCCTTGCTCAAATTCTGTGGATTTTGCTGAGGACCTTTTAGCATTTGCTTATATATACATTTAAAAATGAATTGTCACAAGTGACTAATAGGGATGAGGGTGGGAGGGTTCAGGTTTTAAAAGAAATGGTAATTGGTAATCAGTTATAAAATGCTTTTATCCCCTCCTCCAAAGCTAATATGTGAACTTTTTTTTCTTAAATCTCTTTGAAGTTAATAAGTTACTTTTTCTTTTTGTAAAGTTTTCTTTTTTAATTTATAAAATATTTATATTTACAGACTCCCGATTTAGCTAATGCAGATGCATCTGAGGATGACAAAATAAAAGCCATGATGGTACAATCAAAGTTCTTTGATCCATCAAAGTAAGTCAAATCTTTTAATTATAATTTTAATCTTTTCCAGTGATTTCTAATATTTTTTTTTCCCTCTAAATATATTTTTTCTCTTTTCTGACACTCTGTTTAGCAGTTTTGGCAAAGGCAAAACACAGACTGGAACCCCACCTGTTGGATATGTTTGTTATAAATGTGGTAAACCAGGGCATTATATATATTCCTGTTCTTTAAAAGGCGTAAGTATAAAATTTCAAATTCACAAATGTTCTTTTTAACTGTACTTGCAATCAATTTTGAATTTGTATTATTAAATTGGTTGTAAAAACTACTTGGTAATTTTTTTCTTGATAATTGTATAGATTATCACCATTAAAATCTTCAATTAATAATAGTCGTGTTTAATGCTTACACTTTAAAATTAATTTCTTTAGGATGCCAATATGGTTGATATGAAGATCAAGAGAAGTACTGGAATTCCTCAAAGTTTCCTTACCTTAGTTGATAGTCCTGACCACCCGGGTGCACTTTTGACGCAATCTGGTCATTTTGCTGTACCTACAATTGATGCGTAAGTTTGTTCTTTAGCTTAGATAAAAAAATTGTAGCTACTAATATTTGTTTAAATTTTGTGAAGTTTATTTTTAATTTTGTTCCCTAATTTTCTTGAAACATTTCAGTATTGCATACAAACAAGGCAAGAAGGAAAGGCCTCCATTTCTCCCTGATCCAAATCCTGTGAATACAGTTTCAGCTCCTCCTGCACCAAATGAGCTGCTCTGTTCTTTGTGTGGTGAACTGCTAACAGATGCTGTTGTTATACCTTGCTGTGGAAACAGTTTCTGTGATGAGTGTAAGTTTCTGAATGTTGCTTTTACAATTTTATGGTTTTGCTTATTCAGTTTACATTTAGTTCATTTGGGCAGTCTATCTCACTTTTCATAGCATAAATGGCGGATGTGTGGCTGGTGTAAGGGATAGTGGCCCCAGAATGAGGAATTAGTGATCTTTTAAATGATCTTGGGGGGAAAATGTGAATTGTCTCCTTTCCCTTGTTATAGGTTAAATAGTATGAATTGTATCCCCCCCCCCCAAAAAAAAAATTACAATCCAAAATTTTTATTTAAAAAAAAAAAAAAAAAAAGTGTATATATATTTAAACGTTCATTTTTTTTTTTTTTTTTTTTTTTTTTTTTAAGGAAAATATGTGGTATTTATCAGTCTGGAAATTAAGCAAATATTACATTGTATCCAATGTGCTTTTTATTAATTACAAATACATATACCAAACTGCTCTAGTTTACAGTGTGAACATGTCAAAATAGTGAAATACTCTTCCATTTTGATTGCAAATATCTCGCTTGCTTTATTGTTGATCAATCTCAAATATGCTCAAGCACAACCAGACTACAGCTTGGCTGCAAGCAAAATCTACAACTGAGTGGTAATCAGTTCTCGGCATTTCAAAAAAAAGCATGCGGAACCTCTGTGACAAAGACAAGTACTTCTGAAAATTCATACAGGAAAGGATTGCTAAAAATGAGTTAAAAGAAAGAGTGCCAAACATGGTAGTCCTGTAAAGTCTATTAAAGATATATGCTAAACAGTGGTTTGGATGCACTGAAAGATCAACACTAGTGGAAGTAAATCTCAGCTAGAATTTTTAGCTATTTAATGACAGGAAAATCAGTTGATTCATCTCCGCAAAATACAAAAGGAAAAAAGAAAAGGTGCCCAATGATTCCGAGTATTTAAACAACTATAGTGGTTGTGGCAAAAAACCACACCTCAGGTGCAGAAGAACCATTCACAATGTTCAAATCTTTTCCATCAGGTTAAAACTGAAAACATTTAAAGCACTATTATGAAATGTATTTGTTTTCTTTTGTAGTAATTAGTGTCCTGTTTTTGAAGAGTAGAAAATTACATAATTTCATACAATTCTGTTGTGCTTCACAGCACAACAGAATTGTATGAAATTATGTAATTTATGTACAGGAAAAGTTGCAAGACCGTAACTGTTTAAATGGAACTTATATTATCAGTCAAATTTGCCCTTCTATGTCATGTTTTGATGATTCTGTTTGTGAACAAAATTGTTTAGGCTGCTGTATGTAAGAATTTAGTCCATTGGTATTATTTCTTTTACTTCAAGACTATATGGCATTACATTTATGACTTTGAAGCCTACATCTTCAGTTATCCACTGTTAAAATTGGCTTCTTGTCCAATAGCACATGAACTAAAATTTTTATGAATTTTTAATTGTCATAATACATTTATGCTAAATGAGTTACCAAGATAAATTTGGTAACATTTTTTTATGGTTTGTCAAAATCTGTCTGTATTAAAGATTATTAGTTATATTGAAAATAAAATTTTAGTTTGGGATTAGATATTATAAAATTTTGAACTTGAGTCTTAGATAAGTTTCAATTTCTCCAAATTTACTTGTTTTCTATTTTATATAATTTCGTGCTTGCCATTTTATACAATTGATAATTTGTCTCTTTTATTAAAACTTTATCATTTTGTCTCCAGGTGTAAGAAATGCTCTCTTAGATTCTGAGGAACATGAATGTCCATCATGTCATGAGTTAGATGTGTCACCAGACAAATTAATAAGTAATAATTTGTTAAGGCAAGCTGTGATCAACTACCTAAATCAAACTGGGTACACTAAAATGAAGGGTGAAATAGCCCAAATGCAACAGCAGCAGCAGAGGATGCAACAGAATCAATTGCAGATGCAACAGAAACCACCAAATGCTCCACAAGTCCCTATGCAACCAGCACAGCCACAACAACAGCAACAACCAGCAGCACCACCACAGCAGCAGCAGCAGCAACCATCTCAGCCACCATCACAACAACCAGCACCACCTCCACAGCAGCAGGCAACATCAAATGTTGTAAACAATGTTGCTGTAGTATCACCCACAAATCCTGCTATACCAGTTGTTAATCAAATTCCTGTAGCTGGACCTTCAGACAGCAGGTTTGTGTTGTTTGTTTGTTTTTTTTTTTTTTTTTTTTTTTTTTTGTGTGTGTGTGTGTGTTTTCCTTCCAGTTTTTATCTACAGTTTTTAAGTTTTGTACAAAAATGAAATATTTGCCTATTGTGTCTTACAGATTATATAAAGTACTTGTTTATAACTTTTTAGGGCTCTTATGATTCTGTTTATAATTTACTTTTCATTTTTAGGATTTAATTTTTTTCCTTTTTAACTTCAGATTGTCCCCAGGAGAAAGACCACCCACACCATTGTCGGATGAAAAAGCTCCAATACATCGGGCAGATGAGCCTCAGAAGGTAAATCAATTAAGTTTTATGATCTAACGGATATTTATGACTTTTATAGAATATAAAAAATTCTTAACATTCAACCCTCAAAATCTAGCATTGAAATTTTACTTTAACCTTATATCAGTCTGACATTTGGTTTAAGCTGATAGTTTTTTTTCCTTTATATTTCAGAGAAAATTTACACTTTCCAAAATTCTAGTTTAGATATATAGAAAGAAAGCATCAGGAAGACATGGGTTAAAGTTCTAAAGTTAATGCTTGGAAGTCCAGATCTGTCTATAAATCACTTTAGGTTTATTTTGATTAATTTTTATATTTGCCATAAATTTTGTATTGGAAGAATCTAAGAATTCAATAGGATGTTGAGATTGCACACTCTTTTTTGCTAAAATGAAAATTTGCTTCAAAATACTTATGAAAATATAGATAAAGATGAATTTTTGTTTTGGTTTTATGCCCCATTGAAGTTGAAATATTTTTGAAAGTAATTTCAGTGCTTACACTAAATGTGAATTTTTCAGGGTATGGCCGTGCCAGTATTGGGTTCTCGTAATCGCAATATCCGACCTCTTCATCCAGGTAAGTTATTCATTCTTCTCTATTAGTATATAGCATCCTCTTCAATAAGGACATATAGAAATATGTGGCAATTCCACAAGCATATCTTAGGGATTGTTTAGAATTTAAATGGAGATTATATTTGAAATCTTTGTGTGTGTGTGTGTAGATATGTGTGTGTGTAGATATGTGTGTGTGTAGATATGTGTGTGTGTAGATATGTGTGTGTGTAGATATGTGTGTGTGTAGATATGTGTGTGTGTAGATATGTGTGTGTGTGTAGATATGTGTGTGTGTAGATATGTGTGTGTGTGTAGATATGTGTGTGTGTGTAGATATGTGTGTGTGTGTAGATATGTGTGTGTGTGTAGATATGTGTGTGTGTGTAGATATGTGTGTGTGTATGTGTGTGTGTGTAAATAAAATATTTGAACCATAAATACTGTAGGCACCAATCTATACATTCAGATTTTGAATCTAAAGTATGAGTTTGGAGATGATTGTCAAATTAAATGTATTTTTAACATTTGAAGGATTTTTTTTTTTTTTTTTTCCTTGCATTTAAACTATTTGAATAATATTTCTTGGATTTTTTTGAGTTCAGTTATTAACTAAATGGAATGAGTGAAGTCGTAAACAATGAATGATACAATTGAGTCTTTTTGTTTGAAGGTTCATTTTAATTTATTTTTTAGTACGTGAGATACCCAGACCAGTTGGTCCTCCAAGAAACAGGTAGGTTGAAATTAGAAGTTTGACACTTCAGATCTTTGATACAAAATTTAATAACAGGAAAATGGTAATGCTATAATTGATCAGAATGTTTGCAAATTTTTTTTTTTTTTTTTGTGTGTCAAATCAACAAGGGGTTAGACCATGTCCGACACAGATTTTTTTCAAATTTGCTATACTTATAGATCTCCATGAAAGGAATTGAATGGCACCTGTTACACATCTCAAGGTCAAGGGGTTCCTGAGATATGACCTGACCTTTTTACGAAAATGTGAATAGTAACCAACTTTAAAAGATGATATCTCAGTTGTTTATGGACCTACAGAGTTCATTCATATATCATTCTAAAGTACTTGGATAGATCTACAATTTTATCTGGGAATTTTTTTTTTTTTTTTTTTTTTTTTTTTTAGGTCAAATAAAAAAGTTGGCCTTGTCCTTTGATCTGACTTATCTCAAAAACCGTTATTTTAAAAAAATTTTAATTTTGACAAAAGATTTGTCTATCTTATGACAGTATATATTCCAAATTTCATGATGGGCATTCCACTAGAACTGTTGTTACAAGCGTTTTATTGAACTGGACAAAATTCAAAATGGCGGAATGTAGTATCTGCTACTTGATATAAAAGCATTTTGATATTTCACAATATGGTCAAGTTGTATATCTTTGTAAAGCTATTTTAATGCTGATTAATATTCACATAAGGACCATGGTCATGAAATCAATGAAAATAAATTTTTCTGGTGATGAAACTGAATTTTCTTCATTTTTTTTCTAATGCAACACAGATTTCGTCATGGAATAAGTGATATAATAAAGAAAGAATTCTGAAAAGTGTTACAGTTTAATTATAGCATAAAAAAATGTGACCTCAATGGTGAACAAATTTTGGTTGATGTTTGATATTCTAAATCTACAAAAAAAAAAAAAGAAATTCCCTTGTTTATGGTTACTTTTTTTTATGAAAAAACTTTAAAAATGAATGTTCTAAAAAATTCTTGACGTGTTGAGTTTTCTGCAAGTTCTGTTTGTGAAATCAAAGTAATTCTTTTCTGGAGATCAAACTGTTTTTAGGATTCCTTTCATACTTGTACAACACTGATTTTGATATGGAAAAAGTGATGTAATAAAGAAAGAATTCTAAAAAGTCTGTCAAGATTTAATTAGGTTATAATATCAAAAGAATAAATGACATTTGATGTTGATGGTAAACAGTTTCTTTGACTTTTGATATGATACATTATATCCACAAGAAAGCAATCTGTGTTCATTGGGATATATTTCAAAATGGTAAATGAAAAATCTGTTTCACTGAAACTTATTTAGAATAATGAACTTTAATGTATTTTAGATTTTTCTTTCAAAATCTTTCTAAAATATTTGATGCATTTTTCATCTCATTTTTTGAAAGTTTATAAATTCTTCCTGTTTCGGTTATTGGATCAACTGAGCTAAGAATATCAGAATATTTCAAAATTGATATATTTGGATGTGATGGATAATAGAAAGATGGAGAGGGTCCATTTGGTTGTAAAAATGTCAATTTCACCTCTCCATTATCTGGATATTTTTCAAGTACACATCCTAACCACCAATTCCTATCATGAAGCGCTGTCACAAATCCGTTAATGTCTTCGAACTCCATATTGTTTAGTTTTGTGATTCGAACTATCCTTCCTTTATTTTGTGTTGACACTGTTTTTACTTCCAATTCCCTCTGAGAGACAGGAATGAAAGTATGTAATTTCTGTGTTCCTATAATAGTGGAGGAATTGCTAAATCTCTTCTAAGATGTTTGCTTCATTCGTCCATTCTGCAGTTGAGGAATATAAGAAATGTATTCCGGAAATATTTTTTCTTGCATAAAAATACAGCTGTCTTGGCATCCTGATTTGTTCATTATAGGGTCGCTGCAGGCTAGCTTTTGCGGCTAACCTTTTAACAGTGCCACCTAATCCATCACATGGTCCTTTCCCATGAGAAGTAGCAAAAAAGTGCCATTCTGCATTGATACCAAAATCAGATTTATGGTTGCACAAATTTATAAAGTTTTTAAAATTTTTATAGTGTGAAACAGCACCATCAGAGAAATATATCATTTTTTGACATAAAAATCAAGGATTTCTTTTAATTTTTCTATAAGTTTTCTTTGAAACAAATGGACAGCTACTGTGTCATGCTTAAGACAGATATTATTACAAAATTAATATGCTCATGGTCAATTCTATTTCTATAGTAGATGAATGGATGCAATGTAGCTTGATCGTTATTCCAGTGGAAGCCTTGAGCTGCATCTTGCAAAATAAATGAATAATTCCCAGCAAAATCTGCTATTGCTAAGACTTCACCTACCTTCAAAGAACCTTTTCTATCAGGACAAAATTTTGATTGTGCTTTGGCAATGAAATTATGCTTCTTCAATGTTTGAAGGCCTGCATGGAAAGTTTCAATGAATTCCTCTGTGGATTGTGATAGTTTGTAGAGTGGTTCTATCAGTTGATAAACACTGTTTGTATACAAAATCATCAACTGAATTTTTGTAAAAAATTTCTTCCATATACAAAACAAAATCATCCATCAGTTTGCTGCAAGTTGAGCACTCACCCAAGTAGCAACTTGCTGATGCTTCATTGCATGTAACAGCAAGTATGCATTGGTGGTAATCTGTCAAATGATAATTTTCTCCTTCAGTCAGTTTACCAAGATGAGATCCTGCAATCATCAACTTCATATTCTGATGGATTGTGCAAATGCAGACAGTATGAGTCCCAGCACCACCTGCTAGCACACATTCTTTTGGTCTAAGCTCAGCGAATTTAGAGAAGCTTATTTTCTCCTGGTTCTTTGATTTGAATAATTGAAATGCCTCTTTCAAGTTACAGAGACCAAGATATTTTTGTGCCTGAACCCGTTTCCCATCCTTTAAAACCGTCTTGTAATCATTTTTTCCAGGCATCACTCTACTGACTTCTTCACTTTTAAAAAAATGCCTCACTTTATCAATTGTCTCTTGTGGGAATCTAGTTTTTCGTGTATTTGGCAAAGCTAAAATTCCTTCTTCATTCACAAGTTTTTTTGCTTGTCTCGCCATGTACATTGTAGTGCCAAATTCTGTTTGTATTTTGCTTAGACTCCAGTCAGAATTTGAATTTTTTGTGATCTCTTTTCACTCGCAGCAAACTTCTTTCAACTGGGTGATGATTTCTCTTTCAAAGTTTTGTGTTCTGCACTAGTTGATTCCTCATGAGAAATGTTTGATGAAATTATACTGATTCTATCAGATATTGCTCCTGTAATTTTTTCTATTTTTTTCTTATAAATGGTATGTTTTTCAAGTTTTCGTCGCTTTACTGGTGATTCACCAATAATTGACAGTGACTCATTCAGTAGCTGTAACTCAGTTTCAGTATCCACAAAAGCGTTTGAAGATTGGTCTTCAGCTGATTGTGGCTGATCTTCATCTGTTGTTGAAGTAGTGTCAAAAGACTCAGCTGATGTAATTTTTTTCGACATTGTGTGCAAATCTTCTTACCAGGGATGAATTTGAATCGTCTGTTCTTATCAGCACATTCCTGTGATACTTTCCTTAAACCTTTTCTGACTTTCTTTTTATGAATTTTAAAGGGGTTGCAGCATACATTTTCAAGACTATTCTTACTGACTGAATCCATTTTGATTAAACAATTGAAAAAGTATTATGTCTCAGAAAGGATAATTATTAAATCTTAGTCCTAGACTATAAGTCTGAAAAAAAACAAAACAAAAAAAAAAAAAAATTTAAAATCTGATGAAAATAAATGTTAGTGACTCTAACATGACAGGACAGTAAACATTCTCTGAAACAGACATGTCACTCTTGGAATTGTATGTTCTATAAGCTTGCAAGAAAACATTTGAAATATCTCTCATTTGAACTTATGACAGTATTAATAAGCAGCTGAAAAGTGCAAATTCACAAAACAAATATTAGAGATCTTAAAATACCGACTAAAACATATAGATACAAATAAACTAAGATATAGAGATACAAACAGACCAAAATAGATAAATTAAAAAACTGATAATTATATCAGATATAAGCATATAGCAAATCAAGATAGATACAGACTGCTTGTTAAAGATATATATATATAAAGATATATATATATATCAAAATAATTTTTTTTCTGGGGATCAAACTGTTTTTAGGATTCCTTTCATACTTTTTGAAATGAGTATAGTTACCTATATATATATATATATATATATATATATATATATATATTAAAAGACATGTTACTTATGCATATTATTTGAATTATAACAATAATTTAAATTGAAACAGAAATAAATTTGTAAAAAAATATATTCATAACCTAAAAAGACATCTCATTAACATTGTGTTTTGTAGTGACAAACTTTCATACACTGAAAAAAAAGAAATTGCTATTAGGTTAAAAATTACTTACCACAATTTTCTTGGTTTTCCTGTGAGTTGGGGAAGAAATTAAGTTACTATGAAAGACCAACTATCTCTTTGCAATTCAATATAAAAAGTGACAGTTTTCAGGGGGACCAGACTCAGTGGTGTCAGTTTCTTTTCCAATGCCAATCCATGGTTAACAGGAGGTCAGATCTATACATTGCAAATTTAGACTGATGAGGAGGTCACATTTTTTCACTTTGCCCTAAACTGAGTTTTATTATCCTTTAGCATAGACAGTATAGATTAGTTTGTGAAAAGGGTTTTGAAGTTGAATGGTAGTAATAGTTGTAGTAGTAGAAAGAATGAATATTCTGGATAGTATAAAAGTAAAAAGACCAGAACTTACTTAAATTTTGGAAATTGCTTTATTTTTTGTAGATTTAGAATATCAAACATCAACCAAAATTTGTTCACCATTGAGGTCACATATTTTTTTTATGCTATAATTTAATTAAACTGTAACACTTTTCAGAATTCTTTCTTTATTATATCACTTATTCCATAAAATCTGTCTTGCATTAGAAAAAAATGAAAATTCAGTTTCATCACCAGAAAAATTTATTTTCATTGATTTCATGACCATGGTCCTTATGTGAATATTAATCAGCATTAAAATAGCTTTACAAAGATATACAACTTGACCATATTGTGAAATATCAAAATGCTTTTATATCAAGTAGCAGATACTACATTCCGCCATTTTGAATTTTGTCCAGTTCAATAAAACGCTTGTAACAACAGTTCTAGTGGAATGCCCATCATGAAATTTGGAATATATACTGTCATAAGATAGACAAATCTTTTGTCAAAATTAAAAAAAAAATTAAAATAACGTTTTTTGAGATAAGTCAGATCAAAGGTCAAGGTCAACTTTTTATTTGACCTCTAAAAAAAAAAAAAAATCCCTAGATAAAATTGTAGATCTATCCAAGTACTTTAGAATGGTATATGAATGAACTTTGTAGGTCCATAAACAACTGAGATATCATCTTTTAAAGTTGGTCACTATTCACATTTTCGTAAAAAGGTCAGAGGTCATATCTTGGGAACCCCTTGACCTTGAGATGTGTAAGAAGTGCCATTCAATTCCTTTCATGGAAATCTATAAGTGTAGCAAATTTGAAAAAAAATTGTCGGACATGGTCCAACCCCTTGTTGATTTGACACGGAATGAGCCATAAGTATTATTATTAACTTGAAGATAACTGGACCACTGAAATATGGGTAATGTTTAAAGAGAAAAACCTATTATGTTTAATATGCTTATATTTTTTTATTCTTCACTAGTGTCCCCCCCCCCCAAAAAAAAGAAGATGAGTACTGAAATATTGCTGCTTTATTTATCGGTTACTATTGTCTTGATAGAATTGGTGAACGTCTTCCCCCTGGGCGCAATGCACCATCTCATCCTCATCATCCTATTGCTCCAGCAATGCAGCGCTTATCACAGTCTATGCCTACTTCACAAGCACAGCCACCAGGTTCCTATATGCAAGCAAGAACTTCTATGCCACCTGGGACCATGCAACCTGGATATAGGATACCAACACCTGGTAAATATTCATTTTATAATGGTATGGCATTTTTTTTATAAATGTTTTCTGCACAATTTATTTGTAATGATTTTAAATTTTCAGGTCATTTGCTTAAAGTTGATAATCTCTATCCAATATTTTTTATCTCAATATCTGGAAAACAAAATCTATAACAAGTGAGGACAAATGACATGAATTATTGAAATTGATAACTTTTCAAGATATCAGTAACTTAAACAATTCTGTAAATGTTTAAAAACTTTAAGGTATTCTGTTTTACAAGAAATAATTCTATTTAACTATCACCATTACATTTGCAATTTACATTTTTACGCATAACAATCTTACATTTGTCTTAATTTGTTGATAGATTTTAAGGAAAAAATCAATACATGCATAATTTCAGGAAATTATTTTATTTTTATTTAGTTTTATTTTTTTAATCCTCAACGTTTCTTGAAATAATTGATGGTTGAATTTAATATTACTAGGTGTCCCAACTGGACCAGTGATGCCTCCTCCATCTGGTTTTTGTCCTCCCCCTATGGCTCCATACAATACAGGACCCCGTCCATATCCAATAAGAACAATTCCTACAGGACCTCGGCCACTGACACCAGAAGAATTTTATCGAGAAAAAAGACGACTTATAGAAGAAGACAAGTAAGTTTTTGCTTTTTTTTTCTACACTTGTATTATGATTTAGTGTGGGCTGAATATTTGCAATGATGTATGACCGAATGGAATATTCCATCTGCAATAGACATTCATCCTCACTTAATATTCCTTAAACTTTCTTTCATTTAATTATTTATAAAAGTCACGTCAGTAGCTACATTTTCTGATCCAGTTATGTGCTTCTCGACTCTTATTAACCAATCTAAAAATATTAACTAATACTATTTTCATTGCTTTAAAGAGTAAGGATTTAGGCCTTTCTGTATTTAACATAGACAAACCTGATTGAATCTCTCTTAAAAGTGGACACCGAGGTCAACACCCAGTGGTAACATTAAGCTGATGTTAACATTTTTAATTCCTCAGAGAATAGAGAAAGATAGCCTATTATTAGATGGATTTATTTTGCTTCATTTCTAGTTTTTAGTTCAAATGCAGAATTCATGTGATAGGAAGTTATTTTAGTTATTCTTATTTAGCTACATGTGAGATAATCACTTTTAGAGCTGCAATTACAAAACTTACAACTGCTGAGTCTTAATTGATAATAAAATTTGAAATTGGTGTGGATTTTCAGCTTAAATAAGTTAAAAACACTGATTAACTAGCAGAAAATAAATTGATATGTAGTTTTTGATATTTAAAATGAATTTAAATTTCATTAAATACAAGCATACTTTTAAAATTTAATTCCAAAGTTAATGTAAGAACTGCCAGTCTCTGTAATTATCAATTAAAATATAACTTAATGCTTTAGTTTATTCATTTTAAATTTACCTTATTTGGTATTTTAAAATTTAGAAATCTTGCAAAAATTTTGTAAATTGTAATAAATCTTTACTTTTATTCATTATTCAGAACATTTGAATGTTTATGATTGCAGGATTATATAAAATATTTAAGTTTTATTTTGTAGCTAATGTCTGTTTACATTGTCATGATGTTGCATGTTTGTAATTAACTGCATTGCTGTGGAACTAATATTAAAACTAACCCTCAGACAAGTTAAATAACACTAGTACATAAAAATCTTGATCCATCATTAATCAAATTTTAAACATAAAAATATTGAAGGAAGCAAAAAAAATGTTAATGTTCTCAATGTATAGACTTTCTACAATAACACTGGGGAGTTTCTTGTTTAGTCTTTGTAGCTTCTAAAACTAACTTTGTGATTGGTTTGTTGACCAAAAATGTAGAAAATCAAAACATCAAGTTTTTTTTCTCTCTTGATTTTAAATGATAATGTTTCATGGCCAAAAGACTTGTGAAGTCTTGTTTCTCTGAAGATTTAAAAACCTATCTTGCTATTCTCTTTGTAAGATCTTTTAATTTTGACAAGTCTTATTACTGATGGAATATTGGTAAATTTAATACTAGTTAAGAAACTTCTAATTAACTCTTATAAGGATTTATTTTTAACTAGCAGAAATGTCACCAGGTCCTTTTGATTTCTTATTGTTAATAACCACCAACCTAATTGTTTTGTGTGTGCTCATCTGATTTGAGAACAATGTTGAATATGATAATGTTAATTTTTTAATATACAGTGTAACCTGGATATAAGAGTTGTCGAGACCGGAGAAGAAGTCTCTTGTATCCAGGTTTGGTCTATTTTATATACATTAACACAGGCTCTAATTAGGGACCAGATAAAATCTCTCTTATATCCGGGTTTCTCTGTATTTAGTTAAACAGAATAACTTACATTTGTTGTCAGTAAATGTTATTTATACATATATAATATATAACTAGACTCGTTTCGAAAAACCCTCGAATTTTTGATTTGCCAATAACCAAATCAATCTCGAGGGTGGGGGGAAGGTTTTTAAAAAAGGAAGAGCTACAAACATGAACTTCTGCCGAAAAAAAGTTGCACAGATGCAGGTCTGAAGCCCAAAGAAAAAACCCCAATACAAGTAAACAACTAACAAAAGAGCTCAATACAACCGTAGAGCAGACCTAATATATATATATATATATATATATATATTTCATTGAATAATATAGACATTATGCCTTTTTTATAATAATCCTTTCTAGTTCTCTAATTGGTTTCTGGATAAGATGAAATTCATCAACTGTAGTTTTTTTCCTACCCAAATACTTTCAATCTCTTCTTAGATCATCTTCAGGAGTGAATTACAAATACAGGAAAATACTTAATATCAACACTAATATACTATACCACAAAAATAATAATAAAAACTGCAAATATTCAAGGCCCTCTATACCAAAAGCAATTGACTAACACTCAACAAAATCTGTTGAAGTGCCAACAATTTCTATATATTTTTATATTGGAATGCTTGTTTTGCAAAAAATTGCATAGTTGCAATGGATAAATTAAAAAAAAATTAAATAATTCTAATAGAAAACATTCACATGTTTTTTAAAAATCACCAATGGCAATTACAATATTTATTTTTATAATTCATCCCTGAGGATGATCTTGGTAGAGATCGAAAGTGTTTGGGTAGGAAAAACTATGGCGCCTTCCTTGATGAATTTCATCTTAACATCAAGAAACTGATTAGAGAACTAGAAAGGATTATTATAAAAGTAGACATAATGTCTATTATATATAATGAAACATGTTTGAATGAAGATATATTTTCATACACACATACACTTTAGAAGTGAGTTTAATTGCAGGGAACCCCCGCCCACCAAAAAAAAATAAATTGAGTAAAATTTAGTGTTAGCTTCTGGCTTTGTAGTTGCATAATGCCTACAAGCTTAAACTTCATTTTCATTTAGACCTAATTTGCATTAAGACATTTGCTCAGCCCCCTCAACAATGGCAACACTTAATAACCAAAATTTTATAGCATCACTTGTTTTCAGTGTATGCCATCACTTACAAGCCCACAGTTTATCTAATTGTTTTGTTTACAATGTTTCAGCAAATTTTAATATGGCAGTGTTTTCATTTTTAAATCTTTTAATTAACTTGCAAATATGGCTAACAATAGAGAGCAACTTTAAATTGATCAAAGCTGGGTGAATTAATCATTTTCTCTACCGTATGTATTTCTATATTCATTGTTGCTACTCTCAGATGCACGTTTTCTTTTGTTTTCTCAATTAGGTTTTGTTTTTTTTTTTTTTTTTTGTTTTTTTGAAATAAGATTTTGTTTGCTTTTGTTTGCATGCTTGCCATAAATGTCATTCTAATGTACAATTATGTGCACTAGGTTGTAATTGAATGTGGAGGTAAAAGCAAATATATAGCTAGTATTTTTTTAAGCATAAAATTGTCTATCAGGGCTTTTTTTTTTTTTTTTCCTCTCCTCATGTAAAATAAATGGTAGGTAGAAACTTTTCAATTTTTTTTTTTTTATTAACACTATGCAGCATATTAATGTTTCTATCATCACATTTGAATTTAGTCACAATTTTTCTGTAGGGCTTTTTATTTGCTTTTGTTTGCAATCCAAAATATTTGGTTTTACTGATAAAATTAAAATAGTTGCCTGTATTCATTTTCATGTGATTTTATAACCTGATATAACTTCCTTGTTGGATTTGATAATTTTTTTTTATTTATTTATTTATTTATATAAGGCTGTTTTATTTGAAATATTTTGGTTTGGGATCAGAACTTGTGTACTTAATTTTATCATTGACACAAGGGATTTGTGACCTCAGGACCTCTTTTCTAAGATTTTGCAACATATTTCCACTGTAATTAAGGAATTTTTAATTTTTTTGACTAATTTATGATATCTTGTGTTGTCTTGATAACTGTTGGGCTTTAAGTGTAGTGTTTCTTGTAAAGCATTAAGGGCTTTTATATATATATATATATATATATATATAATAAATTTAAAGTGGAACCTTTTTTTTAAAAATTGATGTCTCGGCTATCAAAATTGCAAACTATTATATTTGGGCTTGCCACATTTTGGCGCCAGATGCTTTACAAAACTCCTGCTTGTTGAAAGAAGAAAGCCTTTTATTTTCATCACTTTTCAAAGTGACTCAATATATAAAACTTTAGTGAATGTATTTATGTGGGATGTAAGTAGATGGTGTGGGTGTCTATGGCAGACAAAATCATTGTCAGTATGAGGTGGTGTTTAATGGCACAGGTAGGTGGTCACTCCAGTATATTGTCATTCCTGATTTGCAGGAAGAAATCTGATCCGTTTGATGACTTTGCTCGTGAACTAATGGAGTTCCGTCGAGATCAGAAGCGGAGACAAGTGGAACAAAGTTACAGCTTGTCCCCCTCAAGGTCTGTGTTGGTGTTGTCTTTGTACTTGTCTTGTTTTCAATTATTATATTTTTGGAAAAAAAAAAAAAAAAAAAAAAAAAAAAAAAAATCTAAAAAGGAAAAATATTCAATAAAATAATTTACCATATGTTCACAGAACTAACCTTGTTTTTAAGCCCCAGTTTTTCCTTTTGTTCATTTTTATTTTTGCTTAGAATTTTCAAACTGCCCTTAAAATAATTCCTTGAAACCTCTGTTCTGTTTGACTTGTTTTTAAGCTTCTGATCTTTATGTAGAGTTAAATGGAATAAATCAGAGAGACCCCCACCCCCGTCAGTGTATCCTAGGTTTAGATTTCATTGTTAGAAAATAGTTTTTCAGCATGTTATGAAATGGAAAACCTAAAATTATATTTTGCATTAGATTAAAGTTCTAACTTACTTCTAAAGGATTTTTAATTTTTACAATACATTTCAAAAAGAGGTAAGAATTCTAAGGCTCAGTTGTGAATCTGAAATATTTTTATAAAGGATAGCTAGCATCAGTTTTGTGTGTGGATTTGAACACATCTCAACTCAAGTAATTCAAATTCACACTTGTTATAATAATAATAATAATCATTCCTTGATTTCTCCTCTTATGATGTTCTTGTGGGTGCTTTGGATATGATTGTTGATTTCTAAGTCTACTTTCCTACAAATCTGCTTCATTCTCCCAATTTTGGAGTTGACATGCCGTTAAATCCAACATCCATCCATTCTCCCAACCATCTTCCTTGTTTAATTTTTTCCATGGCTTAAATACAATAGAAAATTAGCAATAATCTTTCACTTCAACATTTTTTTAAAATTTTTTGTTTTAAATTTCTTTGATTTGTAAAGTTCTTTTGAAATAGGTTTGATGCTTGCATTAATGGTTATATTCCCAAACAAAAGTTATTTAGCATTAATTTGACTGAAATGAAAGGTGATAATTAGGTGCAGTTTTTGATGCCAGTTGTAAAATTGTTTGCATTCAATATTAGCGTTGTACAAAACATTGCTTGCAGTGGTCTAGTTCTGTGGACGGTTGATGTTGTCTGTGCCACAAAAACTTAAATTGCATCCTTCTTGCTTGTGGCATGTTGCATGGTTTTAATTGCACTGCACAGCTCTACTTAAATAGTTTAAATGATCAACACCAGAAATAAGTTGACCTTTCAATTGGTACAAGTAAAGAAATTTGCAATTGTACTAAATAGTGGTGAAAAATAAATTTCTATTTTGTTAGCTGCAACTTAAATTTGCATTTTTTATTTATTTTCTTTCTTGCACTTGTGCCTCTTGGGATTTTCTAATTTCATATCAGCTTAAAATGTTTTTCTCACTTGTTGCTGTTGAACCTCTTTGGGTTTTCTTCTGTTTCCATTTTAGTTTTTCCTGTTGGGAATATTTTTCAATTTAAATAGCAATTTAGACATGTTTATAGAATGTGCTGAAAAGTTCTTGGCCCAACCAAGAAAACCTTCCCCAAAAATTCTGATTTGATCAGATTTAGAGATGTGGATTGGGCTAAGCATTCAACATGTTCATAATTGGCTAAAATCTAGATGATTGTTGGATAAATAATGTTTTGGACAGCATTTAAGATTTGAAGATGGGTTAAGATAGTATGCTAAGATGAATTTGCTTTGATGACCAAGTTTTGACAAGTGAGATAAATTCAATATTATTTTTAATTTTTATATATTATGATGTTGGCTATTTCAAATCTGTTTTCTTCAAACATTCCACAAGAATTTTTCTGTCCAAGCTCTTTGGTCCAAAACCAAATTTTGTTTAGTGTTTTTTTTTTTTTTTTTTTTTTTTTTCTGTTGATTTTTGAAGCTGGTTCCAAGACAAAAATTAAAATGCTTTAAATGTTTTCAGTTTATCTTTCCCTATTATTTCAATTTTGAAACTAAGTTTAATTATGAATTGTAAATTCAGTTTATTTGTTTTTTTGTTTTTTTTTTTTTAACAAAAATTGCTGATAAATTTATAAATTTTAAATGTTGTGTAATGCTTATCTTGTATATATTTTTGGAATGTTAATGCATTTTTTGTAGCTTTTTTTTTTCTCTCCACAATTCTTTGCCCCCAAAGCTAGTGCTATTATCTCAAATCTGATTTTATTACTTGTGTTGCATACCATGAGGCTTAATGTTGTTGTTTTTTTTTTGTTTTTTTTTTTTATGAAAGATTGAGTTTTTGTTATTTATCCAAATTAGAATTTTTGAATTTAGCCTATAATAATAATCAGCAGGTGGCATTCATATTTTGAATCTGGTCATATTATCTGAAATTATTAGCTACAAAGGATTGAAATAACTGGTCCAGGTTTATTCCTGTTAGTTTCCCTTAACACAATCAAATTTCTATTTGTTAGAGATAACCAAATCATAAACACTTTATGACTGTAAAATAAATTTATTAATTAAACATTGACATTTAAGTTTGTTCAAATTAATTTTTATTTTTTTTTAAACATAGCATCTTGCCCACGTGATACCATCAAAGGTGAATTTTGAATAAAGTTAAATGCACTGAATGTGATCGAATGACAAACAAAAATCTTTTAGATAATCCAATACAAAAGAGGATGTTTGATATAATTATAGCTCTTATGAAATCTTGACCCAATATTTCACACCCATTGAAAGATTGTTTATAGCTTTGGAAAAACCTAACCAAAAATAATTATTACAAAGTGTGTCCCAATCTGTTTATAATTTATCTTAACCTGAAGGAAGCATTGCCTTTATTTACTAAAACATACTGCTATGGTGAGAAAGAGATCCACTTCTATGTTTGGAAGTTAGAATTATACATTGTTATGGGATTGACATAGTTCTTTCTTATTTTTATAAAAAATTTTCATTTTTAAAGGGTTAAATGAATTTGATATTGCTTGTTTACCAAACCAAGAGTAATCTTAACTTTCCTTCGTTGCAACTTTTTCAGATCAAGAAGTCGATCAAATTCTCGTTCGTATTCACGCTCGTTGTCCAGATCTCCTTATCGGTCAAGGTCCTCATCACGTTCTCGTTCACGTAGCAGATACAGATCATCCTCACGATCGAGAGGGTCGTCGAGATCACGATCAAGTTCACGTACGACTCCCTCCAGAAGACGCCGCTACCGTAGCCGATCTCGTACGAGGTCACGATCTAGGTCTCGTTCTTACAGCCCACGCAAATATTCGCGGTCCCGGTCTCGCTCTTTGAGTAGAAGTCGCTCCCGATCCAGGACACCACCTTACCACCGGTCTCGATCCCCCATACGTCGAAGGAGTCGAACTCCTCCTTCTCGAAGCCGGGGCCGTACTCGTTCTCCTCTTGCCCCAATCTCCTCTAGAGATCCGTATTATCGAAGAGATTGGTCTCCAAATTATAACCGTGGCATGCGATCAAACCCAGTAAAACGTTATTCACCACCAGAAAGACCTTTCACGAGATATTCTCACTTCTCACCCCAAAGGCCTGAAGAGTTCTGTAGGTAAGGGGTTTTATTTTTTTTATATATATATATATATATCTCATTAGCTCTTTACTAAACAAAGTCATGCATTGGTGGTGGGGGTGTGGTAGTGAGATACCCTAGTGAAAATCAAACTCTCTTCTATCCAAGTGAAAGATTTTTGAGATGAGCTTGTTTAATTATTGCACTTTAGCAGGTACCAGCATTTCTTTTGACATCTGCAAAATTGTCTCAAGACTTGCAGATCATCCAGGTCTGTTTTAAATATTTGAAAAGTTGGCAGATAAGCTTCATGTCTATGAAGGTGATGAATGCAATCTAATGTTGCAATTCAACTCTTCGAAACCCAAGAATTTCTGCTAATGTAATTTCTTTGAGAGTTGGAGTAGGTAGAAATTTAGAAAAATTGTCCTTCTAAAAATGCTGCTTGACTGGCACTTGTATTGCTATCTGTCATTTCTGTTCTGCCATTGTGAATTAAGCTCTTTAAAGAATTTTAATTAAATTTTTCTTAGTGATTTTTATAGATATTCACATTTAAATTCTACAAAGACTTAGTCTTTGTAGAATTTGTTTGAAATATTTATGTAACATTTTCTTAATGTTTATTTTTCTTGTAGGTTTGATCCTCATGCATATGAAGATTATTATCGAGAATACTTTTCACGGTATAATAACCCTCATGGCAGTGTTGGTACTTACCCTGCTCCTGCAACAGTTCCAGTTGCCACTACAACTACTGCCCCACAGTATGATAGATCTTATTATGACCCCAGGGGACGACCCATGCCGCCATCTAATGCCTCTGTGAATGTGACTGCTGCCAACTCACCCTCCAATAGAAGTCGCAAGGGTCCAATGGCTAGAAGTCCCCTACGCCGAGATAGACCAAGAGAAAAGCCAGATATTAAGACAGCTAAACTAACTGAACCGTTACCATCTAAACTCAAAGAGAAAAAGATAAAAGTAAAATCCGAAGATGATCTTCGGAAAAAAATGGAACGTAAACGGGATGAAAAAATTGAAAGAACAAATAAAGAGAAAGCAAAGGATCCACCTCGAGAGGGGGGCATACAGGCGAAAAAAGCTGCCAAGTCAAGTGAGAAGCCTCCTAAAGAGTCTAAGAAAAAATCTGACGTTAAAAAACACAAGCCAGTTGAAAAACCTACACGAAATGTGGTAACAGATCCTGTGCCAAAAGAGGATAACAACCATAAAGATCAGAGTCAGAATAAAGACTCGGTCTCTGAGAATGCGTCTAATGTACTGAAACGACCTGTAGAAACGAGTAGCAGTAATGTAGATGTATCGAGCAATAAAGTGATTCGGCCTGTTCATGTCTCTGATCCCAAAATCCTTGGCCATGCTGCTGACATGAAAACTGCTCCAAGAACTGCATCTGCTAAAATAAAACGTAAAACCCGTCACCAGTCGGGAGATTCTTCTCAGAAAGTTAGCCTTCCATTATTAGATGATTCAGACAAGTGTGGCCCTGCTAAGAAAAGTCGTCGTGAACCTGTACATGAGAAAACTGATGCAGACACTGAAAATGACCAGCATAAAATTCCTGAAAAGGTCCCACGTGGGGAGAATGATATGCTGCTTCCTGCACCCGAATTGTCCAAATGGGAGAGAGATGATTATGAAATCAATGTTGAACCAATGAAACCTAAAAAGAAACCTGCTGAACGAAAACCTCTTCCAAGGTAAGTTGAGTCACTACATGATTTCCATATTTAGATTGGATTTTCTGAAAGGTTCAGTTTCCTTGATATAGGATTAATGATTTTATTATGCCTACAACAAAAATAAGAACTGTTTTGTTAAACCCATCTGCTTTATGTAAATGTCTTACAAAATATCCATAAAAAGTTTTGACATTTTTGTTTGGGTTCATGATTTTACCATTTCATTCCCCATCCACCATTCATAAAACAGATTTTTTTTTTTTTTTTTTTTTTTTTTGTCTTTGCTTCAGATGTGTTCCAGTTTGTAGCTCTTATCTGGCTGTATTTTATGGTTTAGTGTGTGGTGTGTTGTTTTTGGTTTTTTTTGCCAAGTCAGTGTAAATGATCAATTGTATAAAGGAGTCCTGTTTTGTACATTTCTACAAAAGCTACAATAATTTATTGATAAGCTTGTTTCTTCAAATTTTATTTTATTTTAGATCTGTGATAGAAAGTGCTGAGAAGGCTATTACAGAGAAACGTCGCAAGCCATCCATGATGTCCACTTCAATACCCACTTCACCTAAATCAAGTCTCTCATCCCGCAAAGTTTATGTCGATGAGAAAGACAACCGGAAACTCAGCTCTGTACAAATTACAATTCCTGGTGGTGAACGCAATGAGGGCAACAGTGGTGAAAAACAGTCACGACATGAAACAAGTGAAAAGCGAGGAGGACATAGAGATTCTTCACGTGAACATTCAAACAGAGAACCAAGTGCTAAAGAAAGCAGCAGCAGCCATAAAGTGCAGGAGGCATCCAAATCAAAACAACAACTATCGGATGTGAGTACAAAAGAGAGCAGGGGCAGTGACCGCTTTGAGCGTAAAGAATCAATGGTGGATGAGGCCAAGTTTGTTCCTGACTATGAGGAGTCTGAATCTGGTAGTGAGGCTAACACATCAGATGTGGAACCCGCTGAACAAACACGTCTGTCGCCACGTAGGTCAGGCGCCACAGACCTGTCATCTGAGGAAGAGACAGCCAAAAAACATAGCAAGAAATCCAAAGACTCCAGCAAGAAAAAGAAACACAAAAAACACAAGAAACATAAGGCAAAAAAGAGCAAAAAGAAAAAGTCACACAAACACCGCGGAAGTAAGGAGAAGAACATTGTGCGTGATAACAGCGTCCCAGAACAAGGACAAGTAAGGGATGGGCATGAGAAGGACTTGAGGGAGTTAGTTGACTCTAGAGAGTACCATGAACATCGTGATAGTAAGGTTCGATCCAGAATTGCTCGTTATTAAGAGCAAGCAAGCAGAGGGATGCATTACCATGTCATCAACTTGTGTATAGACATATTTCTTCAATCAAATGAGGAAAGACTTTTCAGTTGGCTTGTCATCCATTCTTATATATATATATATATATATATATATATATATATATATATATATATATATATATATATATATATATATATGGTGCTAAAGGGCACTTTGATATTGATTTTCATTTTTCTCTCCTTGGCCTAAACTCCTCATGTCAGGCGAGGAAGGCAATCAATATTTTCAGGCTGATAAGAACTTTGATGGAAGACTTATTCTAATTTCAGTTTCATTTTATGTGCAATATGCAATTGGGGATTGATGAGCCAAGTGAAGAAAATCATTTGATAAACAGTATTGCTGTTTACTGGGATTTATTCTGTCAGCCTAGTAGAAAAAGAAGAAAAAGTTGTTGGCCTCGAGGCAGTATTATGGTGTGGGGGGAGGTCCTTGGTAATGTGACAATAGAATTGGCTTTCTGTACTGTCAATTTGAATGGAAGCTGGTTTGTGCCTGTACAAAATTGATCCAGGTTTTCTAGCCAAAAGACTTTGGCAGATAACGTTTTTTGGGTGGGGGGAATTTCTAAAAAGCTGTGCCTTTTCAGAAATCTGCCCTGATGATATGAAATTCTATCTCTCTCTCTCTCTCTCTCTCTCTCACACGCACGCACACACACACACGATGACAAATATAATAAAAAAAAAAAAACAAACAGACCTAGAGAACAGGTTTTGTGAGGGGGGCACCGACACCCACATGCGTTTTGGAGACTATTGGCCAACGAGTGATATTGTCAAGAAAATAATTGGACATTGTGTATTTTTTGTGAGCAGAAAAATCCTTGATGCTTCCAAATAACCGACTCTAGCCTCCTCTTGGTGTGATATCAAACTTAAAGTTAGCTGTGAAGCAAAACAAATCTTCATCTGCCACCAACCAGATGGCTGCATGGTTGTTAAGGATTAAAATGTTTTGTCAATTTTTAACTTTAATCATTTTAGGTTCCAGACATTCTGAAAATTCATTCCTCCAAAAGAAATAATGCAAACCAAAAAATAGTGTCCAAGATTTGAAGAAATGACATTTTCCAATATTTAAAATGATAAACATTAGTCAGGTGGGTGCAAGGAAGTCTTGTCAAAAAGGAAAAAAAAAAAAAAAAAAATCTTTCCCTGCTTTTTTTTTTTTTTTTTTTTTTTTTTTTTGCTCCCTCCCCCCTATATGAATTGACTGTCATTGGAACAAGTCTCATATTAACCTTTTTATTTTGTAATGGTGAGAAAAGAAATCTAATTTGAAGAAAGATGGTTTTTATATTTATAGATTTAAGATTTAATTGCATTTCAAAACTATAATCCCAATATAGTCTTTGGCCAGGTCAATTTACATATCCTAAGATACAACTCTTAAAAGCAGACTTAAAAACTTTGTTTTATGTGTGTGGGGGGAAAAATTCTATTGCTGACTCAGCTTTCATAGATTTCAGCAAAGTTCTGTGAAACATTGTCATAACTTTGTATAATAGTAACAAGTATATGGTTAACAATTAACTCATCAGGGAGATGTGAGTTTAAACCTTTACTAATAATAGCCCACATTCACATTAAGGCTCTGGATAGTTTTGAGGATTCAAGTTTTTTTTTGGGGGGGGGGGGTCTCCTTTAGTCGCATGACCATTTACTTTACAAAATTACACACACCCACCCACACTACTGCTTATATATTTATTGAGAAATGATTGAAACCTTGTCACAGAATAAAATGTATATGAACCGTTTTATTATTTTTTTAACTTAACTAGTTGCTTGTGCTGTTATCTCTACATACATGGGTAGTTGTCTTTTCTGATAATGTAACCTAGTAAAGCAAGGTTTTAAAAGAAATGTCAGCACAGAATAATGAATAGTTGATTCATGAAAGAATGATTAAATTTTTATAACAATAATTCTTGTAGTTGTCTTGATGAATGCAAAGGGATTTAGATAGTTATGTGAAACTAATTTCAAGGGCATTTCTTTATTCTCACTTATTATCCATGCTAACTTGGTGTACTGGTTTTGTACTTTTTAATTCAATTACCACATTTCCTCACCCCCCCCCCTTCCCAATTTATCATCCCCTGGATTACTAAGCAACACTTGGGGTTTATATTAAACTGACAAGTTGCTTCCTCTCAGTGATGCCGTGTTATTTGTATATAGAGTAATTAATCCAATCATCACATCATCGTCGTCATTACAACTTGGCAGGAGATGGCCACAACTCACTGCTGACCTTTCCTGCCACCCCCCCAGCACTCATAAGGCGAAACAAGATCTTGTAATTAATAATAATAAAAATTATTAAAAAAGGCTTTTTTTGTTGTGTGTTTTTTTTTTCTTTCTCTGAGGATCAATGCTCATATCTAAAAGGGTTTTGTGATAACTCCCCCCTCTACAAATTGATAAATAGGATCAATTTAAGTTCATATTGAAAAAAGAATTTGAATTTTATTACTGAAATTTTTTTTCCATAATCATGACTAATTGAAATTAATAAACTGTTATACATTGTTTAATAATCCAAATTTTTTTTTTTTCCTTTAGCTTTGTTAGAGTTAAGTTTAGCAGTTGCATAAACATTTCAAATAACACCTGAAAAGCAATTTTTTTTTTTTTATGTACTTTATCATGCTTGTTATACACCAATCAATCTTTGTGTATTGGATAAAGTTGGCTTTGAAATTACAAAAAAAGGTTAAGACAACTTTTTTTTTTTTTCTTTTAAAGTCTGGATACAATGACACAGATATAACAGTTTTGAATAGTTCTTTATAGAAATTGTCAGACATTATTTGAATTCCTCATCTCAAAAATGGTCTGATTTTGCAGAAGTAACCATACTCTTCCAATACCAGCCAAATTTCATTGCCTGTAATCGGTTTCAAAACTGAGTAGTTTTTGTATATTCTACTTTTTCATTATATTGGTTTGGAAAATAAAATCTGCAAACAATTCAAATTTGAGCTTGGAAAAGACAGTAATGTCTCGCATTTGATTAAATAGTGTAGATTAGATTCACTACACTTAGGCAACCAGTCAGAATGAAAGCTCTGAATTCAAAGGCAATGGAAATCAAAGGCAAAACCTTCAAGATCTTTCTGCACTAAATATTAAGGCAACAGTGTGATGGTTAGCAAGCTTGTCTTGCTACATCAATTATAACTAGTGAGTTTGATCCTTGCTGCTCCATACTTTTGGCCTTATGCCACATCTAAGCTATGCTTAGAAAATCATTGAGTTGAAAGGAATTTGAAATGATACCATTTTTCATATTGTGTTATCTTTAAAACATAAGGCTTTCCCTTTTTATTAAATACTTTTTTTTTTTAAAGAGACTGGTCGGCAACATGTGGCCTGCCAACTTAATCAGACTGAGGAATTTGCATTTTTTGTTCTGTTTTATTCCTGCAGTAAAATAAAGAACCAACATAACGTCATAGTTTTTCTTTAAGCAGCCTGAGGTCAAGACATTTAATATCATTTGAGGACAATGTTCATGATCAAAAATAAATTCAAAATATGAAGACAAAACTCAAAATTTAATCAGTTTTACTGAGTGAATGATTGGCTGTAAAATAAAGACAGACAACCGATTTTTTTTTTAGTTTCCTTTATTTGAAATTGAAAAAGGTCAAATAAATGCACAAGTTTTAATGCTGTTGTCAAAGTCAAGATTTAAAAAAAATAAAATAAAAAAATACATGAAAGACTTTACCTGATGCATGTATCAAAGCTGAATTATATGAAAATAATTTTTAGTTTTTAAGGTTTGGACCAATTAATATTTAACATCAACCAGATTTTTTTTTTTTTTTTTTATCTGATGGAATCTTTTAATCAGGAAAAGTGGACTTTTTTTTTTTTTTTACTTATAAAGTGATTATTTCAGTATGAATAATAAAATGCCTGAATTATTTGTTTCTACAACTTGGTTGTAGATGTAACTAATGTTTAATTATATGTAAAAAAAAAAAAAAAAATAAATTAGGCTAACTGAAATTGGCCTGAGAAGATTTTTTTGTGGTAGAAGATACCAAAGAAAATTTTACTAATCCAATGAGCAGTGGTTGAACTTTACTATCTGAACTGAAATATTAGAAATTATGGCAAGTATGGGTTTAATTAAAATCTTTTTCTTAGCCTAAGATACGGAAGGGGGGGGGGTCAAGTTGTCCCCAAATGTCATTTAGTAAACATTCCATGATGCAATAGTACAAGAAGTACTTAAAGCAAAATATTTGCTTCTATTTTGGCATTGGTGAGGGCTTTAATAAAGTGAAAGTTAGATATTTGACACATTTGTTAAAAAAAAAAAAAAATCGATTTACTTCACCGTAAGAGTGACATCCCCTGAAGACTAGTATTCTCCCCTACTATGGTCGCCAGCAAATAATTTATGACTGAACATGGGAGTCTTGTCATTTTAAAAAGCAGATCGTTTGTAAAGATTGATTCTCACTGTGTGCTTTATAATTACGGGCATGTGCCAAGACTAAGCTACACTTAGTAAATATCAACAATGATTAAGTAGTTATCACCGGATAATCAGTTTTGTGTTACAAAAGCCAGTGATTTTCTGTTTTTAAAAAAAAAAAAAAAAAAAAAGTTATTTTAAATGCACCAAGGTAATTTTTATCATAATTTAATAGTATTAGTTCAGAGTTAGATGGGGGAGAGATGGCAGAACTGATGTATAATAAACCCCAAAAACCCTCCATGCAGAGGGTAGTGGTCTAGACCATCAAGCTGGTGAAGTGGAGGTAGGCTGCAACCTACTCCAGGTTATTGAGATCTAAATTTGTCAATTCCGTGTGTGCTTCTACACACGGACTTGAGCCAATCTCATCTGTAAATTTAAAGCAAGAAAAACTTTTTTTCCAAATCAACAGACATTTATGGCAGAAGACCAGACATAACGGGACAAGTCAGAATTCAGTTAGTGCTAATCTTTTCTTTTATTCAAATTTATCTGAAAGAATAATGTTAAAAAGAAACACTCTACAATGAGCATTATATATATATATATATATATATATATATATATATAAAAATAAATAAAGGTAGTTATTACAGAAGCAATCGAGAAAACAAAATCATGAAAGTTTTAATCTAGAGGCAGGGGTCATGAAATTAGATATAAGTATGCATTTATATATTTGGAAACTGCAAGTTATCGTATACATAAAAGGTATATGTTACTTTATGCACATATATGTGCACAAACATATGCAAATAGACATCTAACATAAAATCACCTTCAATAATAAAGAAATTTTTCAAAGTTGAGCTAATTTATACTTTCAACATTTCTTTTCCAGTAACATGATTAATAGCAATAAATATGAATTTTCTTAAAAGCAGAAATGTTACAGCACCGAGTCTGGTATTCTTACCCTATATTGGTTACAACTTAAATTTTCATATATACAAGGAATTAAGTACGTATTCAGTTTTCTATTTTGTACTCTTTGATGTTACAAAAAGCTTTTTATCTCCTTAATTTTTACTTATGAGAGACTATTTTAAATTATATTAACTTCAGTTGCAAAGGACATATTTATGGACTTTTTAGGACTTTTATTTACTGAGCAAATTGAGCTTTTTTTTTTTTTTTTTTTTTTTTTAGGACTTATTTACTGAGCAAATTAAAAAAAAAAAATTGGGATTTATTTTAGTTAATTAAAAAACAGCAACATGCAAGAAAAAAATATACTTTGCAAATCTTGAATATGAAAATTTAAAAAATTCATATTCTTATAGTCCCCCCCCCCCACACACACACACGTGATGAAGGTCAAATATATTTTATGAAGAACTATTTTCTGTTGAAATGAAAGATTTTTTAGATGTAGTGAAAGGCAGACGTTTTCTGGAAGAGAAGAAAACTGATGCAACATGAAGCATTGTAGAGTTGGATGGATTCTATAAAAAGCTGGTTCCAGAATAATTTCTGCCAATTCCTAGCTTTTCATTCTTTCAAATGACACATTACTTTTCCTTTGAATCAATGTTTTTATCACAAATGCAATCAGGGCAACAGTTACACAAACTGCTGCTATAATAGCGGCAATTATGCCTGCAAATAGAGAGGAAAAAAAAAATCTCAAGTTAAATATATAAAATTACATAAAAATAAGATATAAAAACAGTATTTAAGCCATACCATGGTCTTACATTTAATATTACAGCATTATGGAGTTAGGCTAGTGTATAGATAAATATTTTTCTAATACATCTTGACATTCACAAAATTAGTCATTCAAAGTCATCTTCAGATGAAGACTTGCCATTAAGAAATTTGCATGAGAGCTGCAAAAACCATAATGGCATTTTACAGGGCGAAAAAAAAACAAAAAACTTTGAAAGTTTTGTAGGAAATTGTTGGACAGAAGAAGCGAGACAGGTTGAGGGACACAACAGCTGCTCTAATAGTCAATTTGCATAATAAATCTTATAATTTGCATTTTTAAAAATGCCTCAAAGTAATGTATCAATTTACTTGATAAATTATATAAGTAGTGAAGTAATCATTGTCAGTGGAAATAAGTGATTTGAGCAGAAAAAAAAAAAAAAAATGGTTCAAAGCACTAAAATGGTTTTAACCGAATTATTTTCTGTTTATTTATGAATGTAAATCCTAAGACATAGGTAATGTTTCATAAGATTTAAATAGAATTGTTATAAAGAGAACAAGAAAAGATTTATTTACCATGACTTAGTCCACCACAGTTTATTAGGCCATCGAGTATTCTTTTAATAAATCCAGTCAAAAAAGCTTTGCTGTCTTCACCACAGTGAGCAGCAGCTTTTTCTACACACCTAGTAAGAGTGTCGATTTTACTGAAATGAACAAAAAGAATAAAGTTTAAAATAATTGTTTAGAAAACTGTTACGGTAATGACAATAACAGCAGGAAAAAAAAAAAAAAAAAAAAAGCTGAAAAGGTGGAGGGGGAGTCAAGAAAGCTAAGAATCTTGAAAAAACAATTTGATATTTACTTGCAAGCATCATCTTTTGTCTGTATGAAATGCGGGCTGTGTGCAGAGGACATACATTTTTTCACATTGCTTTTAACAGGTTCTTGATTCAAACAAACATGGGTCTTCAAATACACTGAAAGAAAAGAGTTTTGATAAGGATTAGAACATCAGAAGTAAAATACAGTTCTATTTAAAGACTAAAATTTGCCAAAATTCACCTGAAGAGGACCAGAAAGTTAATGATTCAAAGTCAAGCAGGGATGCTTATTGGTCATCTTACAATTTCAGACAAATTTTAAATATATTTATATATAAGTATTGCACATTTAAGATAAACCTTATACAGGTTATAATTTTAAAGAACAAGGATCATAACATTCATTGAACAATTAGTAGGTTAATGCATGTTTAAAAATTTAGTTAGTAAAGGGATTTCACCACTTTATATCATTAACTTCACTAATTTTTGTATGAATGATTCATTATATATATATATATATATATATATATATATATATATATATATATAGAGAGAGAGAGAGAGAGATTTTTTTTCCCCCATTAATTGTTAAGAAATTAATGAATTCCAAAAAATATACTCGCTCTTTAAGTGACAAAATGCACTATTTGACTTACAAGATTAATGGTTTTATTTAATGCATAGTTGGAACAAAAAAAAAAAAAAAAAAAAAAAAAAAAATCATGTTTTTATTTTATTGTAGTTTGGTCTTTGAGGCTTCAAGAACATGGCATTTAGACTGAATCAGAATTAATTGCTGCTATCAGTGTGGCTCAAATGCAGCCAAGGCAAGTTGTCACCTCAGTAAATAATTTCATATTCATGTTGTTCAGGGCAGCAACATCAAAATCACTCATTAACAAGTTTGAAACAATGAGATGACCCGCTACTGCAACATCTGATGCAAAAGGTGAGCAGTTGAAAGTTTATCTAATTGACAATCCATTTGGCACCTTAAGTCAGTTGCCAGAGCGTGCATAACTTGTGTAAAAGGAATTTAAAGCCCTATATTCCTCACCTGTTCCATGCTCTGCATAATGGAGATGCTGATTGCAGATTAGAGTTTTTGGAGACGTTCCTTACCGTGATGTGCAATGATGAAACTTCATGGTCAGATAAAGCATGCTTTTAATTTAAATGTCCACATTAACCGACATAATTGCTCGTATCGGAGTCATGAAAATCTCAGATGTGGTTTTGGAAAAGGAAGTTAACACTAGACAAAATGTTTGAAATGTTGATAACTGAATGACAAAGTAGGAGAAATTGTGTGTAATGCATTTGTTCATTACACACACTGGGTGGGAGGGGACGTTTGTAATATAAATGCAAGTTACCCCCCCATCTCCCAACATGCATATATAATACCATAAACAAGGACATTACTGAAGTCCTTTTAGAAGACTTCATGCATAATTCCCCCCCCCACTCACTGTCATTCGATTGCCTAATATTTGATTTAGGTTGGTGCAAAAATAATGACGTAATAATGTCGTTTTTTTGACGCATTTTTTAACGTCAAAAAACGTTACGTCATTATTTTTGCACCAACCTAATATATCAAATTCCTGTATCAAATTTCTCATTTTTAATAGAATGAAAATGGACTGAGGTTACTATGATTTATTATGAAAAGACAATTTATCCATATTGGGTTTGTTCAAATCTGACCCCCAGGCCTATTAAGCTGAAATACTAGGGATTGGGGGCTTCATACTGACTATGTCAACTGGATTCCCTCAATCAATTAACATTACCTGGTCAACATTTTCACAGCATTCTGTTTCCAATCTCTACCCATGTATTTAAAAATTCAGCCTATTTGTTTTTCAGATTTATTAGCTCTCTTCCTACAGACAAATACAGAAATCCTTCAAATATTTGTTCTCAAGAGAAATATTTCTTTAGCTTTTATCTGGATCTGTTCCATGGTCCACATGGACATTTTAACTCCTCAAGACAATGGTTTTCTTAAAGCTTACTCCCCCACCCATGTTTCTTCAGATGGGATCTAAACGTTGAGCCTTCTTGTCAACATCTGAAACCTCGATTTATATTCAAATCTCACTGCCGCCAGGATTTTAAATTCAAAACTTGAAAGAACCAACCCAAATGTATCATTTCATGTTAGTAAAATCCAAATTACCCAGTTTGGCTATTTGGGTTTTTCATAGCAACTCATCAAATAAAGGCATTCTAAATGGGCACCAGGGATAAATTCATTTATATGTAAAAGAAATCCAAAAGTTAGTAAAATTTAGAATTTATTATGAACAGAGAAAAACTGACATGGATTAAGAATTTACTATTTTTTGTCAATACCTATATGTGTATGAGGTTTATATATTAAATTTTATTGATTAATTAGCGCAAATAAAAAAAAAAAATAAAATAAAAAAAAATAAAAAAAATTAGAATTAAAAATAAAAAACAACTCACATTCACGGCCATCTCCACAGATATAACCAAAAGTTTTGGTAAATATGATCTTGACTTTACGAAGTGATTCATCATTACATTTAATCACAGTATCATCATAGCACTGGAAGAATTCTTTAAGATGACTAAAAAATAAAATAGAAAATTTATGCCATAATATACAATTTTACAAATAAGCAGTCATTAAGTTTTAATGGCTTTTACTTTAATTACAACATTCAGATTATTCAATTTCCAAGCCATACTGCTTATTAATTTGAGAATTATTTTTCTTCAATGTCCAGGTCATTTTATTTCCAATCTATACTGCCGATTTAACAGTCATAGAAATGCATTGCAAATAAATGTAATGTTCTTAAGTTGTAATTGCTTATATTCTTATTAACTTGTAAGGAGTTGTTTTTATAATTAGGTTTCATCGAGGGGTGCATGGGCAAATATTTGGAAGAGACTTTAATCTCACAATCTTATGAGAGAATTCCAGCATGTAGCACTACTGGAAAATGTGTGAAGTTGGATAGACGGAACTGCTGATCATGCCAGATGATGTGTGCTCTTCCAGAAATTCTAACATTTGGCATAGTTGCAGTATAAACTGCTAATAGTCTAGAGTTTTGAACAAATGTACCTGAACAGGAATTGGCAAAGCACCTTAACAGACAGGCATACTAGCTGATTTTTTTTTTTTTTTTTTTTTTTTTTTTTTTTAAGTTTCCTAAACATTCTGGCCTCTCCCAACACAAATTTTATTAAATTCAATCTATAATACTAAGTGTTATATTATTTTAAATAAGTCTACTATTCATCCATACTTAGAATATTGCTGCCACATATGGTCCATTGCCCTTGAGCTCATTGGTAAAATCCAAAAGAATCAGTAATATTATTAGGCCTGATCTGGCTGCTTGCTTTTCTTTGTTTTTTCTAGAAATACTGACACGCGAGTGACAACCTTTAACCAGAACTTTGAAGGTTAAAAAAAAAGGATTAAAATGTGCAATAAAAAACATTAATAACTCAAAGATTTTGACAATAAAACTGTTTTTATTAAGTTTGGTGCATTTTTTCACCATGTATGATAATTTTTTTAGAAAATTATATAACCCAGGCAGCTGAGTTTACTCAGTAAAAATTCCACAAGGAGACCAACAACAACATTCCTTGAAAGATTAAGTCCCACTTTGTTGAAAAAGAACACAGCTGTGTTTGAAAATTCCTACTTTAAAAATTTATCTGTGCTTCATTTCAGTCAAAAGGTCAATATGCAATAAACATCAACTTTATTGATAATATTGGAATCATTTTATTGGTTTTTATCATCCTTGAAATTTCATTAACTGGCCTATTTAATCTCTCACGCATATATATATATATACATACATACACACATACACTAGCAGTAGAGCCCGGCGCTGCCCGGGTATGTAACACTAAGAGATCAAGTATCGACCATCATAAAACTGAAAAATAAAATTGACAAAGATTATTGTTTAAGGTTGGCAAACACGCATGTCTTAGTTTTTTTTTTTTTATGAATTGGTCAAACCCAAACAAAGACTTTTCAATCGTTATGAGTCTACCGATTGAATAGAATTTTATTATAAACAATTGTCTTGTAAATGGAATTTTTAAAGCATTTTGAATGTAAAAATAAAGAAAAAAGTGTGCAAGACAATAAGAAACACTACCTGCCAAAAAAAAAAAAAAAGTGAAGTTTTGTTGAAATCGGTTGAAAAATGTAGGAAATCCGATCCCATATATAAATGAACACACAAACAACCTAGGTTTTACAAGTAAAACTCGATACGAGTTGTCCCCCTTTCATTCGTGATGCCTCTTAATTGTGTTTTCAAATTGATTTTGTGCAAAAACAATTGGGTTTTTCCAATTATTGGCACTGTTAGAACCACCACAAGATAATTTTATATAGTCCTGTGAAGTTTTGTTGAAATCAGTTCAAAGATGTAGGAAATCCGATCCGATATATAAACGTACAGACACAATCTGCGTTTTATAAGATTATATATATATATATATTATATTATATATATCAAGAAATATTTAATAACAAACATGATGGAAACATGAACAAAAAAACTAAAAAAATCAGCTACTCTATATACCCAAATCATAAAGAAAAAAAATTAAATTTAAAGTTTCAGTGTCCACTTTTTGTGCACATGTAAGTTACATCAACATAATCACTTTAGTCGAATGAAGTTGTAAAGGATGAAAAATGTGAAACTTTTACCACATACATCTTGATGGATTGCCAGTGGTTCTAATAAAAAGTAAAAATGTATAAATGAAAATATCATTTCTAATGGTTTTACCAGAAAGATATATTGTAATAAAGATCTATTATATGTATGATAATTTGTTACCAAAAGAGTTTTTTTTTTTTTTTTTTTTTAAACAAGATAAATTTTATATTTGGTGCATTACAATTTGGTCCTAAAAGTAGTACAACAGGTTTTACATTGTATATCCAGGAGTCCTTCAATGACTAACCTTCATTTATAACCAATAATAGAATTGTTCGTTTATACAATGAGAATTTTCTTATCAGCCCCTCATTGGACTCAATCATCAAAGGGAGCCAAGGGCAAAAGAAAGATTTTTCCTTATGATCCTTTTAATGGACTTACAGATAGCTTCAATTTTCCAATATAAACAATTAAGAGTTTCTTACCTGCAAGCATGATCTAACTGTGTCCTATTCCAAGTCGGCTGATTACCTGTAATGTCCTTAAACTGAATTCCTGGTTGTAAAATATCCACACAATCCTGTAATTCATGTTGTAGATCACAATATCCATTTATTCCTGAAGAATAAAAAAAAAAACACAATAAATTGAATTATTTTGCATTGTACTTTTTCTCATCCTAATTTTTACTAGAACTTTAACACATCTGTCAGTCAGCAGTAATCAACAAACAGTGCAGATGGGAAAAATATAGTGATTAATACCATAGTATCAAATCTAAACTTAAACCTACCCTTCACTATTTGTTATTGTAGTATTAGTAGCAACAATATATATATATAGATGAACCTTTGTCAACCATAACTAATTTTTATTAAAAATTCAAAACAGCAAAATTGTTTAAAATGCTTCATTTTAAAATTAAGGTAAAAAAAAAAAAAAAAAAAAAAAAACCTTCCTGAAACAAATATAATATTCCTCAGTAGTATGCGTTTTATTTTAATTTTCATATTTGTAATTGAAAAAGCTCCTCACAAGAAGCATTGCCCCCTGCCAGCTATGGGCTAAGTAGAGGAGGGGAGAATCACCCTGGAAATTTTTTACATTGATATTTCTGCTTGCACAAAATTTTGCCATAAAAATCATTCATATGAATGCAGGTCATTTAAAGTAGTAAAGAGAGTAACAATGAAAAGATTTGAAGTTGACAAGTTTTTCCATTTCACTGAAGCAGACATTAAACACAGGAGAGCATTATCACCACCTCTATTTTTTATTCTAATATATGCTTTCTTTTTACTTCCACTAAAACCAAACAGCATCTGATACATCTTTTTGTCAATCCAATCACTACAGAACAGTCCATTACCTATTTAAGTATAAAGTATGCACTGACTTTCTAACAGGATACAGTAGAATTATGATAGTTATGAAACAATTTAGTCTGACAAGGGTTACAAATGTGAGGTATGTAGTAAAGCTCAAGCTAGTACATAGAAGTTTATGGTCTACTATTACACTACCTTGGTAACTATTACTCCATATCTGTCATTTAGCTTAGTTCCTCATATTCCATTGGGAGAATTGATAGAGCTCTTGTAATAAGTCCAACCTAG
The DNA here is from genome assembly GCA_963932145.1 of Acanthosepion lycidas. NCBI lineage: Eukaryota > Metazoa > Mollusca > Cephalopoda > Sepiida > Sepiidae > Acanthosepion > Acanthosepion lycidas. Next base: position 17,800,543 of record OZ010611.1, on the reverse strand, counting down.
ATCAAGCCTATCATAGATGCATAAAAAAAAAAAAAAAAAAAAAAAAAAACCATCATCACATCACTGTCCATTTCGTTGGTATAATTTATTTGGTTTTCTTGTTTCTATAGCAAATTTACTTCCAAGAGACAAGGTTACTTGTCTTCTGCTTTGAACCTACTATTTTGCAGTCACTAAGAAATCAATACAAGCAAGATTTTATATTACAATACAACCAATATTACAGTACAACCGATCTTCAGAATTAGCAACCACTATCGTTTTTCACATTTGGATGTGCCTTTGGTGTAACATAATACGGAATAAAGAATGAGCAATCAGAAAGTCAATTTTGATTTCCAGTTAGGTTTGTTACTGTCACTTATGTGCAAATACCTGATGAAAAATGTACGAATCTTCTCTACCCCACCCGCTGGCGATAGGTTGAATAGCAGGACAGACTGTGTCCTAGAGACTTATTACATATGGAGGTCGACTGACAGATATTTGACCCAATCAGCAAAACTTAGATTTAAAACTCATCTCAAGTATATTTCAAAGGATCAAAGCAATTAAGAAAGAGAAAGAATTTGGCACATTTGTACCTTTGTGTCTGGAAGATGAAAAAAAAAAAAAAAAAAAAAAAAAAAAAAAAAAAGTGTAACAAAAGGACAGTTTGCCCTTTGATAGATATTTTAACTACCTTCACTCCTTGGCAATGTTAATTCTTTTAAAAAGCAATGATTAGAATGGTAATCAACTTAAATATGACTATTATATTGTTTATTGAATGGCTGTCAAAACATTGTCTAATTGCCAATAGAGTCAAACTTAAAGTTTCCTTATAGTAGGTTCACTTTTTAATTTAGCAAAAAAATTTATAAAACTAAATAATTTTTTATATTTATTTCTTTAAGAATTGATAAGTGATAAATATTGCAGATAAAATTCTTGCAAATATTGTTTAATATTTTTGTTGTAAGTTCAAGAACAACACCATGATTAGGTTTTATTACAATTCTAATCAGTTTTTTGCAGGTTTAAAGCTCCACATTTGATGATAATGAGTATATTACTGATTAAAGTTTATAATAGACCAATTCAATAACAGACAAAAAAAAAAAAAAAAAAAAAAACAAAAAAAAAAAAACAAAACAACATTTGTCTTTCATTTTGACCAGAAGATGCCTACCAAACTAGCTAATGAAGGCGAATAAAATAAAAATATTTCATAAAAAACAAATGGGAATTTCAAACCAAATCCTTTACAATGGTAAATTGTTCTAACCCTAAACCCTGTAGATTAAATAAAGTGAGTCAGTTCAAAATTTCCTCAAAGTTATCCAGATTGACATTCTTAAAAGCAGGAGTACATAATTGTTGAAATATGATAAATTAAAAAAATAAAAATTATATTATCAACATTTCAACCAATGTGACCTCCAGCCTTCGTCAGGTGATTAACTTTCAGAGAATTTTGAACAGAACCCTTTATTTAATCTATAGGAATATATTATTCTGCTGTTCATGCCCAGGGATATCTCATCTAGTTTTTAGTACTGCTCCATTACTGCTCAGCCCATTTTCACAAGCACACACTGACCCAGGAAGAAAACTTGCAATTACTGTTACCAAATTCATAAACCAATTTGGCTATTGTCCTACAGAACAATTCTGAGTGGTGAACCGAGCTTTAAAACAAAAACTGTTGGTTGAACAGATTGCATAAGTCACCTTTGCAGTATAATTCAAGGCAACAACCTGACTGATTAAATGCAATGAAGATTCCTGTTAAGAGGCTAATAGGCTCTAGCTGAGGAGACAAGGAGATTCAGACATTTCTCAAGGGCATGTGGAAATGAACAAACTGCCCCATTAACCTTTACACCTAATCCTCAGTTTAGGGTAACAGTGACCAGTTTCCCCAGACTGGAAAGTAATAAGAAAAAAATTACAATTTCTTTGTATTATTTAAAATAAGATTTCTTTTGACCAAGGCATACAATGGAAAGTGAAATGTTATCAATTGCTATTAATAGACTAAAATTAATTCACATCATTTTTACTATATATATATATATATATATATATATAGATAGATAGAGAGAGAGAGAGAGAGATTTTATGGTAATAAGGAGAAAGTGTTAAATATATATTGTATTTAATGACCAGAGATGTGGTATCATGCCTTCATTAAGTTTGAAATTATGGTCTCTGGGAGATGCTCGTTTTCTCATAAAAAGAGTCAGGTCAGCAGATGAAGTATATAGATTTTAAAATTTAGAAGAGTCATAAATCACCAAGTCAGATAGCAAAATTTCAACTGAATGCAGATACAGGACCCAGGAGGAAAATCCATTTGGGCTGCTTCCAGAGATGAATTTTTAAAAAGGTACTGAAATTTTAAACTAAACTTTGGTAAAATAAAACTAAGTGTGATAAGTAACCATTTCAAATCTTAAAAAAAAAAAAATCTACAAAAAATATTTTTTTTTTTGTTTTACTTTGCTTTCAAGGTTTTTTAATTTTTGAAAATTGTGATTTTTTTTGTCACATATATAGTTTGAATTGCTATCCAACTTTAGTTTTTATATAAAATGCACACTAACAGAAATTTCTTTGTAAATGTTGTATTTGTTTTCTTTAGTGTAAAATGTTCTTTTTAATTTCAAAATTATTGTTTTGAATCTTGTTTGTTTGTGCCTTATTCCACATAAGATTGTTGATGTGCTCTTTTTCTATTCTATAGCTTATATTTTGCAGAAAATGTTTTTGTGCAACAAAAATAAATTTTTTTTATGTTATGGCAGCAGGCAAAGTGACTGGAGATGCAAAGTCAGGGCCAATAATACAAATTCTTTGAATTTTATGTTATAATTGTTATATAGTGTACTCTTAAGAGTCTTGGACATCACATTATACGAGAGAGAAAAAAAAAGAAATCAATATTATTGATGTACATTGCAGCTCGGGTCTGAAAAAAAAAAAAAAAAAAAAAAAAAAAAAAAAAGAGTCAAGTGATTAGTAAACTAGTTGGCTACAAGATTTACTTGTGATTCAATAAAATCCAAGATCTTATCTGGATTCCTTATGCATGAAAAAAAAAATGGATGTTTTGTAACCATATTTTTTATGCCATGTAAAGATGATCATGGCTCTGCACAGATTTCTGTTCTTCATCTGAATTGAAATTTGAGAAATGGAGTGGTTTCCAACTTTCTACATGGTCTTGAATTCAGTCATTTTTCTAGATTGGCTACCTATTAAGGCTAGAAAGCCCAGTCTACCCTGTTATCGTGTGAAGAAATGGATACATGCCTTTTTCAAGAACATTGAAATGAACACAACAAACTAGGATTAAATTTGAACTTGACTTGCCGATTCCACTGAACAGAACCATTTTAAATCCATGGTTCATTTATAAATCTTCGAAATATTGGGTGTATAAAAATGTTATGCAATTTTCAAGGAATTAGTTTAAAAGTTATGAGTAAAAAAGAAAGACAAATTAATATTATTAACGTATTTATTGTGCGATAAATGGTAAATTTGTTTTTTAATGCCCAAACGTATGCGCACTAAAATTTCCCCAAATCATCAGAATTCCGTGTAAATGTTCAACTCAAATTAACAATTATGAAGAAACCTACCGTTCTTGGAGTTATCGACAAGAAAAAAAAGATAATAAATAAATAAAATATCGGACTTCTTGTTGTTTATTCATCCTCCATTACTGCCATAATGTTCACTAATCCAGTGCAGAGTACATCCGGTGGCGCAACCTTAAATTTAGGCCTATTTACTTCCTTTACAAAAGTTTGTTTCCGAAATCAATACACACTACCGTAAAGAAAGCAATGTAATATTTTTGATAAGTGTAGTTTAACTTAAAATTAAAAACAAAGAAAACAAAATTGACAAATTAAAAAAAATAACCGAAAATCCTCGTTTTTAACTTGTATTTTTATTTTCGAAATAAACTCTTTACAAAGTTTGCGCATTTTTTAATTTGTCATATTCATTTCATATATTTGATTGCTAATAGTGATTTCGGAAACGAACTTGTGTAGTAAAAAGGAGGTAAATAAGCCAAAATTTAAGCTTGCGCCACCGGATGTACTCCGAACTGAATTTTTTTTTCTCTTGTCGATAACTCCAAAAACGGTAGGTTTCTTCATAATTTAATTGTTAATTAGAGTTCAGCATGAACATTTACACGGAATTATAAGTTATAATTAACAAATAATTTTTTAATTTATAACGATTTGTGAAAATTTTAGGTTTTTAGCGCGCGGGTGTTTAGGCGTTTAAAAAGCAAATTTACCAGATAAATTTCTTAGGCTAAGAAGAAAACTTTAGTTTTTTTTTTTAAACATTTGTGGTTTTAGTGAGTCACTAAGTCTTTCTTTAGTTTAACTAAAGAAAGTCTAAAACCACAAAAATGTTTAATAAACTAACGAACCGTAGCTGCTCTAACAAAATGGCGATTTTTTGAAGCGTTTTAAATTAATAAAAAGAACTTTGCTCACAGGGACTAAATTGGACAAGTTTTAACCCCCCCCCCCTTGATATCGTGGGTGTATTCGAACATCCCACTGTTTTCCCTAAATTGGCAAGTCAAAGCTTTCTGAATAGTACGTTTGTCAAGTAAATTTAAAATACAAAGAATAATTGATTTTTCAATCCAATTTTTCGAAATAATTTTCGTTTATCTAGAAACTAGAAAGAACACAAGAAAATAATTTATATTTGAAATGAGGTGTTTGAAAACCACTAATTTCAAAAATTATTTCATTCATTTCTGAATATGTCCTGAAAGTTTCGTTAAAATCCGATAATTATTTGAATTTTGCAAGAATTTCCAAACCAATGTGTTTTTCCTTAGAAAAAGCACAAAATAAAAGTGAAAAACAGACCTTTGTCGTAAAAAAAAAAAAAAAAAGAAAAAAATTAATAAGAGGAAAAACAATATAGCAAACATTTTGATGACAAAACTGTTTTAAGTTTGGGGCCTTTTTTCATCATGCTTAATGCAGATGCCTTTTTCTTTTTTTAGTTTTGTTTTAACGCGACCTAGTGGAGATACTTTAAGTCACTAACACAGTAAACAACCTAACTACTTTTTTTGTGTGATAAAATATTGAATTGAAGGAGTTTTTAATCTTTAAATACAAGAAATCAATTTTCATTTGATTTCTCTTCAAAAACAAGAAATAAATGAAAATTTCTAAATTATTTTTAAGAGTTGTTATGCCATACTTCAGTCAATATTCCTAAATTTCCTATGTACGACCGGAGGATGGAGAAGAGGAAATCATTAAAAATATGCTTTTTAATTCATATTTTAAGATAATACGATTTATTAACTATAAGGTTGGTGCAAAAATAATGTCGTTTTCTCACATGTTACTTAATGCGAGAAAACATTTTAAAATTTTGCACCAACCTAAATATTTTTTTTATCACTTGCCTTCTTGCGTAATGGAGCGGGCGCGGAATACAATACTAAACTTTAAAATTTTGAAAATTTAACTAACATTTGTTATCTAGAGTGCTTATTGTTGATGGTAATTATGAAAGATTTGGAAGAAATACCTTTCCTTGTATAAAGTGCGTTTGTAGATAAATCAGAGATAGATTTGCAGATCGTTATAAAAAAAAAAAAAAAAAAAAAGTCTGGTGTGACTAAAAAGAAGGGAACACATTCGTACATGTTAATTTTTAACATGTTAATTTTTGTGTTTTTTTAACTTTACAATTTTTGTATTAAAACTAGGCATATTTAAAATACCTTTTTTTCTATTGTGAAAAGTTTTCAAACACTTATTTTTCTCGCCACAGATCGCGCGCGGGTTGTCTTTTACAGTAGTAACAAAACAAAAGTTTGTTTTACTTACTATCACTTAAACAAAACGGGGGGGGGGGGGAGGGAATGAAGGGCCACTATTGTTAATTCCTTTAATTAGCATCTTATTTGGCATCGATTTTTTTTTCTTTCCAAAAAGGACATTAATAGCGAGTTTTGTTAAGAAAGAGATTCAGATACTTTCGATTTTTGTCCAATCCAAAGGGTGACGCAGGAGATAAAAAACTTTCCTTGACAAACGCTTTTAGGTTTTTATTTTATATCAAGTATCATTTTTTTTTGTCCAACCTGAATCAAAAATGGTTAATCTGAAGTGGTTGGAGAGGAGGGGCACTTTCAAGTTTAGGTAAAATTAAGTGTTTCAGTGAACCGTTAGTATAAACATTTTAGTCACTAGAAATGTTTACACTAAATTTTAGTGTAAACATTTTCTGTTTGAAAAAAAAGTAAAAGTAATTGAGAGAGAGATATTTAAAAAGACGACCCCAGGCAAGTTAACTGAACGGAAAGAAAGCCAATCCTTTTCCCCAAGGAAAAAAAATTGTCTCCACTCCCGCATTATGTACTCAATGTCAAAAGTTGTTTTTGCAGACTTTCACTGTACCAAAAAGAAGAAAAAAACGGGGGGGTGGGGGGCATTGTTGACAACATGTCATGCCCAACCGAGTGATTACGTTCAGTTTTTGTCTATCCCAGTCATCAAGCTGGCTAGATTTTTTACACTGATTGCAGAAAGGGAGAAGCCGCTTTTTTTAATTTTATTTATTTTAAATTAAATAAACATGTATGTATCTCAAAAATAAAAAGGAACAGCTAGATTTCTAGAGTTCTTTAGGTAATCTTAAAAAAAAATAAATAAATAAATAAAAATAAAAAAGTGTGTGTATGGACAAAAATATGTAGTTTTAATCAAAACCCAAAACTAGCTTTTTCTAAAAAGAAATGTAGGAGAAGTAAAAACTTTCTAGTAAAATATTGTAAACTAAGAGAAACATTAACTTTTTGAAGTCACAGTTAGAGGAAAAAAAAAAAAAAAAAAAAAAAAAATTCGCGCACAATGACTGGACATTGATTGTGCGACGAGGGAGGCCAAATTTTTGCGACATTAGGTAAGCGTTTTTATTTTTATTTTTTTAAAGTCTGTCTTTATTAAAGTAGACAAGTAAATAAATAGTTACTCGGTACGTGAGACGGCGGCGGGGTAATGTGTTAGAACTTAGAACAAAATATTTTCATTAATTTGAAAAAAAATTGAACTTTTTAATTGAATAGTCGGTAAAACTGAAAAAGTGACTATTCGAGTTTTTCATTCAGAAAGTTGTACACGCACAAGAAATAATTTCAAATATTCTTTTTCGCGTAGAAAAAGAACTTTATTTTTTGTTTACTAAAACAAGGCAAGGATGAAGAGAAAAATAAAACTAAGTTAAAGTCACAAAAATGTTTCCGCATGAGTGCATAGTCCGGTCATCCGGAGTTTCAAAGACAGACAATAATTGTTTATTCTCGCTTTACTTTTACAAGAAAGTTGATATTTTCTCTTCTAGTTTACAAATTTGGAAGTTTGTTTTTTTCTCTTGAATTTGGTCTGGAAAATCCTTCCAAGAAAAAGGAATTTTTTTTTTTTTAAATAGAAAAACGAATTTGGTTTGCAAAATTCTCCTTTTGTGTAAAAAAAAACAAAAAAAAAAAACAAAAACACAAAAAAACCCCCTTTTCTTCCCAATGTTGAAAAATAATCGGGATAAAATACAAAAGAGAAAAAAGTAAACTTTTATCAACTTTGGAAAAGGGTTTATATTGTACAATAATACAGACTTTCTGTAGTTTTAAAATGTATTTTTCTTACAAACAAATTAAATCCACGGAAAGAAAAACAAACCAATCTTCCTTAAATGCGTAATTACTTAACAACTTGATAGCAAAAATTACAAAAACAGTTGTTTTTTTTTTTTTTAACCAAAAACTATATTTTGTATTTTTACTTACCAACAATTAAAGAAAAAGCGATAACCACAAGCATAACGGCGCGTACAGTCTCCATAATTCTTTCTTGTAGTTTTTTTTTTCTTTCTTTGCAATGGGGAAAAATGTCAATCGTCTACTTTACTTAATTACAATATTATCCCTTGTGGTTGAATGTTGTTCTTATAAACAACAAATTATCAATGAACGAATTGGTCCCTCAACTTATATTTTTAGAAGGCGCGGCCATGAAACGATATGACGTCAAGGCAAATCCGACCAATCACAATTTGGGACAACTTCTTTTTATTTCATTTTTTTTTTTGTTTTGTTTTTTTTTTTACATCAAAGAAATTGGACGGGTATGTAATGTATGATGCAGCATATTCAACAAACACAAAATTTTTCATCATCATCATCAATTTCATCATTAATCATAAGTAATAAAAATGCTTGTGATGAAATAAAATATCGTAGCAGTAGCGATAGTATTGTAGCTGCAGAACGTTATGAATTCTTATTTGCCCTCTTCTACATCATGAGCTACTGCTGTTGAGTTGCATCAATATTTTTAAAAAGGCTCGTACTGTTTCTGCTTATGACGCAATCGTTTTGACGTAGTTATATCATACAATTTCTTACTCCATACACCTTTTAGTCCACACCTTCAAAGTATTTTTTTTTTTACTTAATGTAGTGGGCACGGTAATGGCTTGAGCGCCCCAAATAAGTATGAGTCACAAGAGGACCACTAATATTTTGGAAATAAATGACGTGGAATCTGACAGGTCAACAAGAGGACAACAAACGACAAACTTAAAATTAATCCAAAATTTATTTACATGGGCTACAATAGTAATGATTCGTTTAAACTTTAAAGGAACATGAACAAACAATGAATCAAGTAATGGAGGCAGAATTAAGTAAATCGAGAAATACTGACCGGCTAACTGTGACTAAATGTTAAAAGTAGAGTTTATGTAAGTTAAGTTGGCATGTAAGTCCACAGTTCGAAAATTCACTTCATATGTCCAGTGAAAGTGTTAAATAGTTGCTGGTTAAGTCCAATGATGAACCTTCCGTAGTGTTTTAACCGAAGTGTACTATTTGAAGTCTGGACGATATAGCCAAAGAGAAGAAAGTTCTATTTAAATGTCCGGTGATGGCGTTGAGTCGTTGCTGGTTAAGTCTAATGGTTAACCTTCCGTAGTATTTAGCCAAAGTGTACGGTTGTTTGAGTCAGGACGATATGTATGCAGCAATTTCCTAAACCAGTTGAGTTAGGTCAACAGGAAAGCCAGGACATAGTGTAGCCGGAAGTTCAGGGCTGTTATAAGCAGATCCATAAACGCCAATCAACCAGGTAAGTTAGGATGAGATAGAGATACCAAAAGTAGGGACCAATGAGTGGCCAGAAGTTCAGGGCTGTTGTAAGCAGGTTCATTAACGCTAATCAACCAGATGAGTTAGGTTGAGATAGAGATGCTGGAAGTAGGGGTCAGGGAGTAATAAAGGCCAGGAATACTGGAGAATATGGGTCTGTGGTAGCCAGAAATAATAAAGGGCACGTGCTGGAAGTAAGAATGGATAGGAAAGCCCAACTAGCGTCCAGTTGGCAGATCAAAAATGGGCACATAACTCAACACATAACCCGTCCAAGTGCCTTGGACACAATGGCCAGGGGCCTGCGTTTCCCCTCGTCCTCTGGATATTTATTGTATATAAATATGATTATGGCACAAGGTTGAAAAGAGGAGAATGGGTTGAGGCTGGTCTTCACTGACTATTCTATACCTAGCTAATCCAATCCACGACCCATTCACTCATTACAATTTGCACATTCACCATAAAAACACATCTGCCACCAATCAATCCTCCATACACCATAATACCGCATCCTCTCAGGGGACCTACAAAACACACCCCATGGCATACAAATCTGATGATTACAAAAGTTTATATACAAAAATTCATGGATTATTTACAATCAGGTGGGAAAGGATAAACCCTGAAACAAACTAAATATCAAATAAAGCAAAATAAACATAAATAACTAATATTATTAGGTTGGTGCAAAATTAATGTCGTTTTCTCACATAGTAACACATGTGAGAAAACGACATTATTTTTGCACCAACCTAGTAGTTAAGGACCAGTTCAACCCTCAGAAAAGAGAAGCCGCTGTATTCTGCCCTTGGACAAAATCAATAAGTCCCAATAAGTCCCCTATAACATACCCTTTCTCTTTCTTTCTCCAAATAAACAGTATCCCACTACAAACTGATGTCATAAACAGTTTGAAAAATCCTGCAAATTTTAAAATTAAAATTCGTAGGTGAAAATGGTCATTCACTAAAGGTATCTTAATTCCAATTGTAAAGAAAATTTGCTCTGTTTAATGGAAATAAACATTGAACACTTTTTTGTGAGTCATATTTCAAATTCTATGTTGTGTTAAAAGGACTCACCTGGATTATACCAATGGATTACTACCTATATATATATATATATATATATATATATAGTTGTGTGGTGCTTAAATGTTTAAAATGAACAGTCGATCTACCCACACGCCAATTAATGGATTAATGAAAGCTGAGAATGAAGAGGAAACACAGATATGAACAAAAAAAAACACAAGATAAAGAATTTATTTACGAAATTACACACTTGAAATTGTGCCAGGACCTTGTTTTAAGAAAATAAATCAGAAATTTTTCAAAAGTCCGTAGTTTCAATGACTTGTCATGATGAGGAAATATTCATATGTTTAAATGATTTAACACAACATAATATTCAAAAATGTTTAAAACAAAGGTAAGAGAGTTCACTGCTCACAGAAGGTATATATGATTTGTATACATTAAAAAAGTAGACGAAGAGAGATAGTGTGAAATACTTAGCTTTCTTGGATTGTTGAAACAAAGTCATTTGAAGTGCCCCATGCTTGGCTAAAAGCCGAAAATATAATTGGTGAGTAATTTAACACTGGTGAAAATTTAAACGCCGGACACATGAAGAGAAACAAAACTTTTCTCATGACTACAGACACTCTTTTCTCGTTAAAATTTTTCCCTCATTTTAATTCAAAAAGTATTATTAGACTTGCTACTTTCTTTTCTTTCTTCTTGGCTTAACAGCTAATTTCTGTGAAAACAAGGTTTTCATTGGCCCATAGAAAATTTTACATAGTCTTGCAAACTTGTTTCTGTCCTTTTTGCAGCTTGCTGGGCAATTTCTGTGAAGGAAGGGTTTTTATTGGTCCATTTGAAGGGGGTGTGTAAAGGAAATTATTATTTTGTACTCACCATACACACATGCACACACACACACACACATATATATTGTTAAAATTTGCTCATTTTATAGTGAAGAGTGCTTAGTATCAGGGATAAAGTGTTTATGGATATAGACAGTGTGGACATAGGAATCAAGCAAAAATGTTAAACATCAGTTTCACCTTTCAACAAGATATTCAGACTAAGTTTGAGTCTAAAGATTGCATTGACGCATAAAACTGTTAGCTGATATTCAGTGTTGATCGTTATATTCACACTGTCTAGAAAACCAGAAGTCAAAATAGCTGCAATTGAAAAACGAGAGGAAAAAAGAGAGATGAGATTAAGGAGTGAGCGTAAAGTAAAAAAGCAATGAAACGGACAAATAGCCACAACATTCTACAGATCTGTACATATGCTCAAATGGGCGCATGGAAGAATATGAAGAAACACACGCATACACTATGAAAAAACTTGCACAAATGAAAAATGTGTATAAAAAAGAAAAACTGAGAAGTATAAGCAGTTCATTGTTGGTGAGTGTATGATGTGATGGCTGGAGAGTTCATTTATGAAAGTCAGGATACTAAAGATAACATCAATCAGCTAAGTAACAAACCTTTTACTTGTATTAATTCTATCAATTTATCTATCTATGATAAAATATAGTTTTTAAGGTACTCTATATTCATGGGTTAATGTGCTCAATATCAGAGATAGAGCATATGTAAAGATAAAAGAGGGCATTGAAGTCAACACCCAATGGTAACAGTATGTTTTATGCTTATACACAGTTGTATAAACATGAAACATGCCATGCTAATTGTGTAAAAGCATGAAACAGACAATCGGGGCTGGGTGTTGACTTCAATGTTTAGTTATATATATATCTGTAGGTGGTATAAAAATATTAAAAAGTCAAATCCATGATGAGAGGTCAATGTAAAATAATGGGAAATTCATATACAGAGCAATATAAATAATAAGGAAAAGACTGAGTTGTGTTTCAGCCAAGAGAGTGCAGGAAAGGAATTTGGGATCACTTGACAATAAACGGAATAACATCCTAAGAAAATGAGTAAAAATCAGTCACCTATCCTCACATGACATACATCACTAAGTGGAATTTTGGTATTGTAACTTTAGTTTCTTGATGACTTCCAATGACAACAGTCCATGAAAAAAAAATAGAATCTCATCATGTGATCATAAGAGATGAGAAATATACCCACAAGCCTATTCTATTACTTGTTGTGCAAGGAATAAGGAAATTTCATCCCGGAGATCCTGGGTCTATTTGACTATTTAATGGGTAAAGGGTAAAGGAATATTGTACTCAAATACAAAAACATTTTACTTTATCTTGGATGAACTTCAATTAACCAAGGAGAAATTGAACACAGACATTATTCTTATATTTTACATTGTGGAAGAAAGAACAACCAACTTTTGTGAACATTCTACAGCAACTTTGTCTCTCATTACAAACATTTGAACTTCAAATTCCTGAAACACAAATATTTGAACTGGCATCCAATAATAAAATCTCCCATATATATTTTCTTATATAAAATTTACTTACAAATGTTGATCTTGTATTTGATGTTCATTGGTATCTGTTCATGTGTGTCCCTATCGGTTTTTGTCTTTGAACCTGGGGTTCATATCTTTATATGCTGTGAACTCATAACAATATATATATATATATATATATATATATATATATATTCCAATGTGGGATACTTCATAATAAAATTGGTAAAAACAAGAACAAAACTAAAGGAAAATTGAATGAAACTGGCTTGACTACATGTTCAGACATGTCTAAAATTAAAAAAAAAAATTATTTAAAAATTTAAAATTTAAGCATTCTTATTTCTACAACATTTTCTATCAATGCATAATTATAATCAGTATTGCATTCTTACATCTCTGCACCTGTTTTTGTTGACGAAATTATCTCTCTGTATGACACACATATATAATTCCATCAAGAAAACATTTTAGTTCAATAAATTCCCTTTAGAAGAAAAAATGGCTTACCCAGAATTTTCCCACTTTGTCATTCAATTGCTTAATCTTTTGAGAAAATGTACAATAGTGTCAATGTCTGAGAGAAGAACAAGTTAGCAATGGGTATGTTGAAATTTAGATGTCTTATTCTCCCATATATATATATATATATATATATATATATATATATATATATATATTATAATTAATACAAGTAAAAGGTCTGTCACTTAGCTGATTCTTGTTTTCAGAATCCCAAACCTAGAGTTTTGTAGACAGACCTGTCTCTCCCCTCATCAACTGGTATCAGAAATTTACTGCTTATACTTCTTGATTTTTCTTTTATATATATATATATATATATATATATATATATATATATATATAATTGTAATGAAAAACAAACCACTTTAAGGTACCATTACGATAATTTATTTCACCTAAATCCTTTTTTAAGGATTCAGGATCAGTGGTTTGTTTTTCATTACATATTAGCTCTGTCCTCACATTGAGCTCTCAGGATTTCATCATATTTGGATTTACCAATTCGGTTTACCACGTTCCTTATAACTTATATATATATATATATATTCGTCCTTGCCAACCGAACGATCCTTTGTGGCCGAATGGTTAGGCACGCCAAGCTAAATGACGGTTCCGTATAGGATGCAGGTTCAAATCCTGTCAAAGGACGAATATTTTCTATGAAAATTTCTCGGACATTCAGGCCGGTAAATGTTAATTAATACTGTTTATTATAAACAGAGAATTTACTTAAATACTTGTATCTATAAAAAGAACATTAAACATAAAAATGTCTTTAATAAATAAATTGTCGGACTTTGTCCATTTCTTAATGTATGACGTCATTTGTTTACATTTGATACACCATGAGCAGTTATGAATGTACGAGATTCATGGAAGATTGAAGTTTATAAGCAGTAAATTCGACCTTGTCTACCGAACGATCCTTTGTGGCCGAGCGGTTAGGCATGTGAAGCTAAATGATGGTTCCGTATAGGATGCAGGTTCGAATCCTGTCCAAGGACAAATATTTTCTATGAAAATTTCTCGGACATTCAGGCTGGTAAATATTATTTAATACTGTTTATTATAAACAGAGCATTTACTTAAATACTTGTATCTATAAAAAGAACGTTAAACATAAAAAATGTCTTTATAATGAAGTATGTATAAAAAAAATAAAATACACATAAAAATTCAGTTTAACTGTTATAAATTACCTCAGGTTGAGTGATAGAATTAACCAAAATCATTTATATAAACACACAAAAAACAATATATATATATATATATATATATATATATATATATATATATATATTGTGTGTGTGTGTGTGTGTTTCATAGAGATTAAAATCATTATCATTTGTATACCTCAGCATGAGCACATTTACTTCAGATTATCTGTGAATCTTTTTGACCTTGACTGAAATATTTTTATTTAACACCATTTCATTTCTGTCATTAATAAATTCCATCTTATCTATTTTTATTCAGTTGAGAATATTTTCAAATTTCTTCATCTACTAGTTTCAAATACAATATGGAGGCTGTAAAATACATATGACCTACTTTTATTATTAAGGATTCATCTACAACTCCCATGTAATAACTTATTGCATCATGTTGGTTGCGATGGTGATATGCTTTACAAGATTGCCAAGTCTGTTAATGATATTATTAGAGCTAAATACTTTGATATGACACTTGGCTATTAAGCATATGTTGGCTTCCACTGTTAACATTTGAAAACAAGCTGGGAAAATGTAGAATAGTGTGAAAGTCTGAGAGAAGAACTAGTTAGCAGTGTGTATGGGGAAATGATGGTGGATATAGTAGCTGATATAAAAACAATGAAACAGGGTTGAATTTATGAATACAAATAAACAATAACAGAGACATAGATAAGATAGAAATTGTGGAGTAAGTAAACTCATACAGACTGATTGGAATTGATAGATTCATTGATAAAAAAGATATATAAATGGTTAGAATAGTGATATAGGTAACAAATTAAAAGAGAAAGACACACAGACTGATAACTAAGGACAGATTTTATGATGCAGCCAACTGAGAAAAAACTAACACAAAGTAATATATGCTGTAATGGATAAATTACTCCCCCCCCAAAAAAAACGCAATGTTATGCTTCACTGAATTGCATGCAATAAAAAGCCTTTGATGTTTATTTGTGAAAAATTGGTAGAAATTTCCCAAAACTTTATGAAAATGAAGCCAGACAAATGAGATCCTATCATTCAAATTTAATTTTATATCAAAAGAACAATTTTCATAATATAATGTTTATAATGTTTTCATTGCAACTTGATCATTTTAGTGCACACACGCACACATATATAAATTAATAAAATATAGTTTTTAAGAAATTCTATATTTATGAGAAATAACTGTTCAATATACAGTACAAAGTGTATATAAATATAAGCAGTGTGGACATAAGTATCAATGTTGGGTGGTGACAGTCTGTTTCATGCATAAATGCTATCATCAAGGCTGATAAGTGTATGAGTGTATATATATATATATATATATATATATATATTTCTGAGATGTGATATTGTAACTATTTGTGTCATCTCAAACAAACACTGGAGAAAATTTTCCCTCTGTCACCACCACAAACAAATAATCAAGCACAAATAAAGCATAAATAGATTCACTTTTGAAAAAATAAATCAGTTTGCCTGAAGGGTGTGAAAGTGTGAAACCTAAGGTCAAAAACAACTCTGCACACAGCTGCATCTGTTAGCACTGTCACAGATATTGAGCACTTTCCACTAAATACAGTATATATATATATATATATATATATATATATATATATATATATATACACACACACACATTATATATATATATATATATATATATACACACACACATTATATATATATATATATATATATATATATATATATATATACACACACACATTATATATATATATATATATATATATATATATATATATATATATATATATATATATATACATTATACACACACATAGACATACACACACACACATATATAATCTATTATATACTTTTCTGATCTGGAAATGAGATTTTTGGAGTCTGGAAATGCTATTATTGTTAACTTTTCCTCCTAGTAAAAGTTAACAATAATAACATTTCCAGACCCCAAAAATCTACTGAGTGAAAGATATAAAATAACGACATGATGCATACACACAGTAAAAAGTACTTTTTGAGTTCATATGAACCAGGATGAAAGTATGTACACTTTATTTACTCCGCCTCCAAATACAATTTCAATACTCTTGCTTAACTCCTCCCCTTCACATTGTGTGTTTATATATAAATAATAAAGTGTTAGAAAATCATTTGGCATATATCACCTGAGGATACTGAAAATTTGAAACCAAGGTAGCATGATTGGCTTATCTTCTAATTTTTTAAATTTAAATGCTCTCCATCTTAATTTTTTATTTTCTTTTTATGTGTATTGAGCACTTTTTAATATAACTGGTTCTGAGTTTAATTCAACTCTGACCAATAACTGTTTTATAACTGTTATATTATATATATATTTTATGTATATATATATATATATATATATATATAGATAGATAGATAGATAGATAGAGATATTATATACATATGTATGTACAGGGTGCGATGGGTAAATTGTCACCATTTTATATTTTTTATTTTGTCAACTGCACAATATATTACAGTCAAATGGGCACTATCTGTGAAAAAATAGCTCGATGATGCAATTCACTTCATCAGAAATTTGGTTAATACCATGCTGTACTGCTTGGCATTCATACTGGCAGCTCCAATATGAACATTTCAGAGTGTTTGGGTGTCAATCTGAGGACATTGCAAAGGAATTGAAAAGAGCTGTATGAGTCTAATGGTGATTATGAAGGTACGGTACCTCGGAAAACTCACTCTGAGCATTCTGATGAGAAAAGAACTCCCAAAATTGTTGGTGAGGGCCTCGGACTCAATATAGTGGCCTACATGAAGTGCCTTGAGGAAGTAGTGCTGTGTCAATAGGGTGGCTGCTGGAAGTATATATCTGGCAACCAAACTCTGCACCAACCCACACCAGTGGGAGTACCCAATCAATTTCTGTGAACACATCACCCTGTTAACATGTCAATATTATTTTCATTTTTGAATAGTTTAGATTACAATTTATCCATTGCAACCTATATATATATATAAGATATCGCACATTGAGTGCTAGTATTAAGAAAATAGTGCTTGGTGTAATACAACACAGCTATTAAGTATTAATTAATAAATATACATATTATTCCTTGCTGGAAGCATTAATTGGAGTTTCATGCAAAGTACAATCTTCAAAATTAAAATAAAATGAATACATTGGATACAGAAATAATACTCTCAGTAGACATCTAATCAAACACTCATGTGGCTTTAGCGTGATACGAAAACACTTAAATACTCATACTTAACTCTCCCTACTCATAAGAAAATCTTCATAAACAACATAGAGTTTATAAGAACAACTAGGTGAATTGGAAGTGTGGAGAAAAAGTTTTCAAAAAGTTCTGTACATTAAGTAAGTAAATATACAAAAAGGAACTAAATTAGTTATTTAATTTATAAGATTATTTTAAGTTTCTTTCATCATAAAAAAATTAATAGAAAATAAAAACAAGTTGGGATAAATATTTAAATTAAAATAGAAACAGAATTTTCTATTCTTTCATCAGTGGGAAATCATAGACATCAACTTTGAAGCTATACACTGGTTAGAAATAATAGATGCCATTTGTGAATATGTGACCACTGAAATATTTTCACATCAGGAGTCATTGGTAAATGAAATAAAATTACAGTTGCCTGATCTGCTTTCACATTCACACAGTGTTGAAAGAGCAGTTAAATTAACATCAGAATCATAGTCTACTCATGGTGCATAAAAATAAGTATCAAGATTTGCTTCAAACAGTCAATGGCTCTCTAAATGACATGTAGAATACTAAGAAGACTCTGACACTATGGACACCGACATAGAGGAGGGGAAGATATGATTTTATCTAACTCTCAAGTATTTCTGTTTTATATCCAGTAAATAGGTTATTTAAAATTTCCTAAGCAGTATCCACTTTGACTGAAGAGGAACAGGAAAGTAAAACAGGGTTTTTTTTTTTTTTGGAGGCCAAGTGATAACTAACTGGACATTGATTATTTCAAGGTGTTGGTTTATACTAACAGTCATAGAATCAGGGAGTCAGTTCTGATCCATCTTTGTCCATCATGTGGTTCTGATGACACCTGTTCCTATTGACAGGCCTATTTTGGGGTTTTATAGATGAGAGAGAAGTTGATAGGGAGAAGAGCTGATCTATGAGACCAACATTGCAGAAGTTGTCCTAAGTATCACTTACCTATCCACCGAGCTGAAACTCTGAATAAAACATTTAAATATAATATTAGAAATGGGATTTGCATTCTCATTTTTCAAAATGGTATTTATTTTTCATCTTTGGTACTTTATGAGCATGCAGCATAAGTCTGCTAGCTTACCCACTAAGTGGCATTCTATTCAGGATTATAAAAGTAACAAACAAAATCACTCTTCCTCTTTTTACTATCACATGTAGTAGCAAAAACACAAGACTTCTCTGTGGTAGGGGGAGAGTTCTTCACACAACCACGTAGCACCACCCTGAGAAACACACACGCACACACACATACACACAGATGCACACGCGCACACACACACACACACAGATGCATGACAGCTAAGTATATTATTATCTTATCATTTGTTGCAGAAATATAATTTTCTCTTTCTCTTCATTTGTGAAGTATGTTGTTCTTTATATCAAGATACGTAGAAAATCCTTCTATGTGTTGAAATAATTTCTTTTGAAAGATTTCATCCTCATCAACAATGAGTCATAACTCCATCTGCTACAAACATAATACAGCATGTAATAGCTAAATTGTCATCTCCTGCAACTCTTCTGGACGGTCTCCTTGTTTAAGTTGGAGAATGTTGCCATAATCTTTGCCTTCAGTTCATCTTTCGTGTTACAAAGAGTTTTGTTGGTCTCTTGCTCAAGTGCACCCCACATATAATAATCAAGGGGGTTGCAGTCTGGGGAGTTAGCTGGCCAGATGTAAAGGGTGTTGTGGCCGCATCTTTTATTAATTGAAAGAATTACATTGATTTTGTTTTCTTTTTTCTATCATGAGCATTGGTCAGGAAATAATGCCTTTTCAAATTCAATTAGTTAAAATTCTTAGGGTTTAAACCATAAAGTATCTAGAAGTACAGGGGAAAAATTGTTAACTTCACTTTTCCTACTGACAATTCTCTTTCAAAATAGCTACCCTCATGAATAGATGTTAAAACAAAAAAGTTGTCATAGAATTTCTGTTTTTGAAAGGATAAAATACTGCAAACATTCACAGGAGCTTAGTGAATGTTTATGAAAAGGCTGTGCTTGATGTAAACATGATAAATAGACAGATCATCATCATGTGTCAACAACAGTTGAGATCATGGAGTCCATAACACTAAACCAGACCTCCCGGTCCTTCATCCTTAAGTCCTGCCTACCAATGCTTGCATCCCTTGAGATGACATCAGGGAATGATAGTTTTCTGCCCCTGATCAGGTTTGACACAGGCTTCCAGAGTAGGAGGGAGGAGACAATCAAACTGTGCTCAATGAGCTTATATGAGAGAGGAAACGCAGACAAGACTGCTGTAGATTTGGTGGATGGCATTTCCAAGAGAGGTTTTGAGCTCTCATCAGAAGACAGGTGTAGGTTCCATCCAGATGTTTCTCCATGCCTTTAGAGAGTGTCCATGTCTCTGAGCCATAGAGTAGAATGGATAGATATGAAAGCAGTCAAGAACTTTTATTACATGGGTATATATGCCTTCATTCAAAAGTGAAATAACTTTGATTGAGAAGGAAGAAAACTGTGTTGAGGACCAAATTTAGAATACTGAGACTTTTGGTATGCTTTATTTGATTCTACTACTAAATCTATTTGAATTTAGAACAGGTATTTCTTTTGGACTGACTTTCAGATATTATCCTTATGAGTATAACATATATTTAGTCCTACCTATTGAACCCTTAAGTACAAAGCCTTCTTGTTAATGTTGTTTATTCTCTTTTCATGACTCATGCTACATTATACACACACACACACACACACACATATATATGTATAGGAAGAATTGGTGAAAATTCCTCAGCCCAACCTGTTTCCTAAAATCTGACACAAATGTCCAAACATGTTTTTGTGAATTTCTATTTGGCCAGGCCCATCACTTTTTCACCACACACTCATTGCATATGTATATGCATGTATATGCATTAATATAGAAATAGTATGCATATAAAAATCAACACTGCTTTGTGACCATATCTGAAGATCACTTGGAGTGTGAAACTACCAATCACCTACCAGTGTTGATTTTATATCCTCACTGTCCATATCTATAAATACAGCAAATCTTAAAATATGTACATTTTTTTAAAAATCATTTCACCCCCAAACAAGGTAATAAAGCCACTAAGATGCAAGAGTTACTGAGTGTAAAAGTATAAACTAAAGAAAGACATTATCATGGAAAGAAAATATTAAAATAATAGAAATTAAGAAGACAAAAGACAACAATTGACATTGAATTTATATATATATATATATATATATATATATATATATATATATATATATATATATACTAGCAGCATGGCCCGGCATTGCCCGTGCTTGATTAAAAAATCGTACGACTCATACAGCAAACGCTGACTTAAAATATTTTTGCCCTTCCTTGCCTTTAAAGGAGTGCCCTTTGGCATGCTGATGTTGCTACATGCCTTACTTCTTGCCCATCTCATTTTTTCTAAGCTCTATACTAAACATTAAATCTGTTACGAAAAAAGAACTAAACAAAATGAACACAAAACGATCAGCTTTAAAAAAGGACTCGTAACTGGAAAAACCGAATGAAAAAAGAATGTTAACAACAAATACTTTTTCACACCCAACCCAGTTCTGCGGAATCAGAATCAATGTTGAGTTTAAGCAAGCAAATGAGCCAATTGGAGTAAAGTGCCATGCAGATTTAAATTTTTCCCACTTGTGACGAATGCAGCTTAAAAGAAATAAGACCATACCAGGAAGAATGCATCAAATATTATGTATATTTTTTAACCATATTAAATACAGATTTCAAGATATTGTCTCCTATGGTGAAAGATATTTTATTTAATGCAGGTTGTTCGTCTTGTAAAATAATAGCTTCTAAAATTTTGAATCTTTCCTTACATTTGGTGCTGTAGAGTATTATGGTATTATCCAATAATACTCGTCTTATGTTGATAGTTATGTAGGGATTGTTTGTGGTGTGCTGGTCGATATGTGCATAAATTTTACCCAGTTTAGACAAGTTACAAATCAACCTACAAGAAAGTGTGGTCCATATATAGCCAATATAAGAATTTAATGTTGCTTTTTGATTGTTTGTATTGGAGATGCAATTGAAAATTGTTGTTCAGAGATGGTCTCTATCCAATCAGACTGAGTTATTTTACAAAAAAATAGGCAAAGATTTCAGTCTGCGTATGTGCAAAGTTGGTGGAGACATGTCCCAAAAAACTTGCAGCTGTAATTGCTGCAAAAGGTGGTTCTACAAAGTATTGCCTCTAAGTGGGAACTGAATCCTTATGAATCAAGATGACTGCTTTGTTGTCCAAATTACTGTTTGCATCATATCGAACTGAGCTTTTTATGTTGATCAAATGGTAAATGAACATTTAATTTAATTTGAACATCTGTTGGTGACATTGCAAATTGTGGGAAAGAGGTTCAAAATACATATGTAAGGCACTATATATATATATATATATATATATATATATATATATATATATATATATATATATATATATATTATAAGTTAATAGACTTAAAATATGGTTTTTCACTACACAGTTCCAACCATGTTTCAAAAATGGAAGCTAAAAGCCCCAAAATTTAATTTTGTACTTAAATTAAAGACATTAGTTCCATTTCATCCTCAAGCGAATTTTGGAGTAACTTTAAAAATTACAGGGTTTTAAATACACAGCTAAAACAAAATTCATGTTTCCAAGGTTACAGATAAATCTATTTTGCTAGACTAGGGGTGTCAGGATGTTCAATATGTTTATATTTTAATTTAACGTAACAATAACTGTTTTGTGTTTTTTTTGAAGACTACTTTTTTCTTTTTATGTGTTGTGTCCCTTCAGGAAATAGTCAATCATGGCTCTCCACTTCCCCCATCCATTGTGGCTCTCAATGTTTCATACCTCTACTAACTCCTCCAGACCCTGTTCTGCCATCCACTTGCTTAAGCCTGCCAGGTATGTCATGCATTGCTTTTCCTTGTCTCTTTTTCCTTCTATTCAACCTGTGAGTATCAGATTCTGTAGGCCCTCCTTTCTCATCATGTGTCCCAGAAATTTCATCTGCCTCTTCCTTATGTTAAGTATAAGCTTCATCCCTGTTTGCATCTTCTCCAAGACCTTATCGTTGCTCACACACTCGTCCCATGATATCCTTAGCATCCTTCTGTAGAACCACATCACCACCACCTCCACTCTCATCTTCATCTTTGGGAATACCATCAAACATTCACTGATGTATAGGAGGACAGATGTCATGTAGCAGCTCAGTACTCTTTTCTTTGTTACCAAAGAAATCCTCTTGTCTCACAGTATTCTGCTTAGGTTTTGGAATGCATCCTTAGCCATCCCAGTCCGTCTTCGGATCCCAGTCTGTCTTCGGATCTCAGTGTCACACCTACCATCCTCTGTCAAAACAATATATATATATATATATATATATATATATATATATATATATATATATATATATATATATATATATATATATATATATATATATATATATATATATATATATATATATATATATATATATATATATATATATATATATATATATATATATATATATATATATATATATATATATATATATATATATATATATATATATATATATATTATATATATATATATATATATATATATATATATATATATATTATATATATATATATATATATATATATATATATATATATATATATATATATATATATATATATATATATCTATAATATATATATATATATATATATATATATATATATATATATATATATATATATATTTCATGCATGCCATTTGCTGCCAGTATAGGTTCTTGATTATTCTAATATCTTTCCCGAATATATCAAGGTTGCTGAGGAGTTCCAGTAGATCCTTGTGGCGTACTTTGTTGAATGCCTTTGTGTAGACTATAAAACATAGATACATATACTTCTGCATCTGTAAGCATAAATATTGCATTCCTTGTTCCAGTGTCTTTAACAAACCTGCACTGTTCTTGTCCTATCTCTGGCCTGATTCTGCTGTGCGCTCTATTCATCAGAATACGGATGATGAGTTTTGTTACATGGCTCATTATTATAGGCTGATTGTTCAGTGGAGTTCACATTCATTTGCGCCTGCTTTCTTAGGTAGTGCTATGAAAATAGATCTGCTGAGATCTTCCATAATGTTCCCGCTGTTGTAGATTTCATTTATTATTTCTGTGATCTTGTCTAGGCCAAATTCATCTAAGGCTGTCAGCATTTCCATTACAAATCTGTCTGCCCCTGCTGCCTTGTTTCTGTTCAATTTGGCCAGTGCGGCTTCAATTTTGGTTTTTAGAATTTCAGGTTCATTGGTAGTTCTGTGTATTGCTGGTTGTTTTCTTTTGTTATGGAAGAGTTCCCCAATATACTCACTCCAGCGTTGAAGAATTTTTTCCTTTTCTAATATGAGTGTTCCGTCCTTTGATTTTAAGTAGCCTATTGACAAGCATGTCTGCTGTCATATTAATTCCCTTATTTATTCATGCATATCTCCTTTGTTGATGGTACTCAATCTCTGTACTTCTGCACATTTTTTGTTTAGCCACCCTTCTTTAACCTGCTTGCATTTGGTCCTTATTTCACTGTGTAATTTTCTGTATTCCATTCTGTATCTTGGCAGAGTTTTCTGTCTCCTTTGCATCATATCGAGAATATCATCAGCCATCCATTCGTTTTTCTTTTTCATCCTTTCTCCTTTGGGATGACCTCATTTGCTGATATCACTAATGCGTCTGGTAGTGAGTCCCATTTCAAGTTTCCATTGTGTCTCTTCACATTTTCTGTATATTTTTCCTTCAGGTACACCTCACTCAGGAGTTTGTTGTTTAGCAACTTTGATCCTGTGTTAGCCTTCTTCTACTAGGAGTGTTTATTCCAAGCCTTTATGTGTTGGGCATAGTTGGAGGTGGAGTGAGTGACTTTCTATCTTTAAAAAACTTTCAGCACGCCACTCCCATTGTAAAACAAGATAAGGTTGATGGTGGGAGAGAGATGTTTGATGTTTCAGAAATAAAAAATTAATATATATATATATATATATATATATATATATATATATATATATATAGTCCACACAACAGGCAGCTTCTTGGCTAGTCACTAATAAATAATGAGTTAAAAGATAACAATCAACACTATGCAATAGCTACAAATAACTGCACTCTGACCCACAATTATTTCTACTCAATAGCCTTTAGAATAATTTGAAATATAACCATTTGTGACTACCTAATAACAATTAGGATAATATAATAAGCAAGAATAATCAGCCATTGCTACCCATAATGCCCCATGGACTAGTATATATAGTCGAGTCACCACACAATAAAAATGGCCTGAAGTTGGTGTTAAAGCACAAAACAGACTGTTGCCACTCTGTGTTGACCTCAATGTTCACTTTTATATTTACAATAAACTCCAGGAGAATTGAAAATTGATCATTGCATTAATTTTTAAGCCTACCTTTTAAAAGTTCAATGATAATTCTTCTGCTGATACTTAATTTAATGATAATTTGATGTATGTAGGTCCTTACTTTCCATACAAACAATTATTTCAGTATCTGTCTATATTTCTGAGATGAGGTTTTTGTACACTATTTACATTATTCAGACTACTGTCCTAATCTTTGTTGCCATTTTTATCACAACATACTGGCCTTCTTCAGGTGGAATGCTGAATTGAACCCTGTATTTCGTTCACTGGGGTAGACTGTTCTAGTTCCACATGCCATGTCTAATGGATATCAGTTATCAGTTATCTCCTGTTAATTCCCCTCTACCTTAACCAGGTATTGAACTCAGTCTTTGGCTCCTGTCACTGAATCTAACTAACACCTTTTTCCACTGTGCCATTTGCCCTTGAGGACATCTGTGTTAATTGAATTTCTGGGTATTATAAAACTAATGTCTTCAGCAATCTTTTTACCAGTGCTCATATTGCAATTTTTGCTGTTATCATTACATGTTTTTACCAGAGCTCATATTGCAATTTTCATTGTTATTATCACTTTTCTCTGGCACTACTTATTACTGGTTCTCATATTGTATTCATTTCTATGCTTAGTCAGCTCAGGAGATTTTTGTGGTCTAGCATATGTGCTGATTCCTTAAGTTTACGAATTTTCCAATGATGCTCTTTGTCTATGATTTCAACCTGAGGGTGGTAATCTCCATTTTCTCTCCATATGTGGTCAGCCATGCCTGATTTTTCCACTTCCCCTTATGTTACAGTTTTCTGGTGTACTTGAAGCCTTACCTTAAGGGGGCGGCCTGTCTCCCTTTTATATTTCTTTCCGCAGCTGCACTGGATGGCATACACACAGTCTTTAGTCATGTTCTCCTTTATGGTAAAAAAATGAGAGATTCAATAACAGCATTCTCAAGAATTTTTTGTCTAAGTTGAAAGTGGAATGATTAAAAACAAAAAGTTAGTTTTTCTTTTAATAAGTGTGACATTCTTTAGATTGAAGTTGTGGTTGAACTTATTTCTGTGTATGACTAATGCATTTGATAAATTGTTATGTATCTTATACATAATAATTGTTCAAATGCATTAGTCATACATGGAAATAAGTTTAAAGTTTGAATACAACTAAAGGATCCATCACTTATTAAAAGAGAATAACTTAGACAAAAAATTGAGAATGCTGTTATTGAATCTTACCAAAATATAAATCTGTATCCTGTATTTTGTTCAAATATCTCCTTTCTTAAAAGACATACTTTTTCCAAAGCCAACATACATGACTATAATTTTTTAAAATTAGAAGAAAATGGTTAATTTGAAGAAATATTATTTAAAATATATAAATTAATTTCACAAAATAAAATAAATAATTACATTAAAAAAATTTAAACACCTTTAATATTTTATTGCTTTAAGTAAATTGCATCATTTAACATTCTTCATACCTTGACTTTTAGTTTAGCCTAATATATATTTATAAGTATTCTTAAATTTAAAAGTTCTGAAAAACTAATGACATTTTTACTTCTATTTATGAATACTAGTTGCAAAATAACATTACATTTGCCTTGATAAAGTCCATCAGAGAACAAAATTTGTCAACTAAGAAGTGTTTTCCTTTCATTTTTATTCATGTTGTCTTTTTACACAGACAGACTTACTTGGTTATTATTTTTCCTCTATTTTAAAAACAAAATATTTTTGATAGCACCTGTTCCAGGTAATTAACTTAATCTATATTTTTCCTTCTATTTCCAGTTAATCAAGTATAAATTACTTTGTAATATGTTTTTTATTTATTCTTTTACTTTGCTTTAAAATGAGCACATATTAATAAATGCCATTTCATGTATTAAGTAATGCCACTGCAAATTATTGCATATTTAATTCTTTCTAAAAAATGTGTCACCACATTAAGGCAACACCCAGAAATTTGGATTTTGGAATTTCTTCTCATTTTACTTTCAATATATGGTAATAAATCTGATGACCATATATGAAAATTGCAAGATTGAAAATTATACTTTATATACTGGGTGTAACAGCAAAATTGTCCAAATCATGCAACAGCCTAATTATCCATCCCACAAAATGTTTAATATCTAAAAAACACTGAAATATTGGAGTTTCTTTTTTTACAGGTTTTCTGATGTTTAACCTTCATGACACCAAGTGTCATAAGAATCACTGAAAAAACATTGAGTTATTGATCTAAAAAGAGAACAGGTTAAAATTGTTTTGTTTCAGACCCATTGTCTTCTGAATGGAGCAATGGTGAGAGGATCATTCAGGCCTTGAGTAATGGCATCAACATTCATACTCTGGCTTCCATCTTCAAAGTCCATTCAAGAACCATCAAAAGAATGCTGAATAAGCTTAAATAAGAGGGAACAGTAGAGAGGAAAACTGGATCAGAAGGTAACAACAGGAAGAGGGATCAACATTTCAACTTAGAGCTAAAGAGATCAATTAGAAAAGATCCAACTCAATTCATAAAACGTTTGGCATGTGAGAGAGGAGTTTCATCTATGAGAGTCCAAAGAAAAGTGAAAAAAAAACTTGAAAATGAAAACGTATGTGAAACCTGTGGAGCACCTTGTTACTCCAGGATAGAAAGTTAGAAGGTTAGAGAGGGTGAAGATCATCTTGAATAAGTTAGAAAATCATCCTGGAATAATATATATATATTAACTTTATTTCAATACTTCATGATCTTCCGATCTTTAGCAATGATTAATTAATAATGAACATATCATTTTTGTTTAAGATCAATTTCATCACAATACTTCTGTTAAGCTTGGAGGGTAATTCTTATAGCTGAAAGTAGAGTCCAATAGTGTTCTAAAAATGTTGGAAAATTCCAGTAAGATATCTTTAATCTTTTATAATATACAATGGTTCAGAAACTTAATTTAACAGTTGGACAATTTTGCTGTTACACAATTTGGATAATTTTGCTGTTACACCCAGTATACTAGTTCAGAATTCTCTCTTTCAAATCTTAATTGTTTTCATTTAAAATACTATTAAAAATATATATTCAGTTTAAATATATGTTATGTGAATGCTATGAAAGTTAAAAATAAAAATGTTGATGTCTGTGCAGGAGCTCTGAGCCTCATATCCACCTCACAAAACAATACTCTCTTACAATTTGTAAGGAGCCAATCGCAAACATTGCCACTAAAGAAAAAGCATAACAAAAAACGCTGTCATGTATCCAACCTGACACCTTCAAAGGACGCCCTTGTGACATTCAAGGTCAGTCGCAGGGTAGGCAGCAGAGTAAGCAAGGAAGAAAGCTATAGGAACCACCAATTGCTTTGGTCAACCGACCCAATACAATTTTCAATACCAGGCCCTTCTGACTCCACTATCCTCCAGGTTGCTTCCATTGCCCACAAAGAGACATTCCACCTTGATCCCCTATATTGGCAACATAAAGAATTTTATTTTAACAATTCTTGTCTTTTTTCTTTCTCCTAACTTTGTTGTTTCATTTGTTATCTCAGGTGCCATATGCAATATTATAATGCACAGGTGTCATAAAAATATTTTTTCCTCCATTTTAGTTTCATCCAAATTGTGTGTTTATATATATTTTCGTATGAGTATGTATATTTTAATCCAATGACAGTCCTAAAAATGCTTATGATGATATCATGTCAAAACACTGGTTCCTGTACGATTACCAAAGTTAAGCAACATTGAGTATGGTTAGTACCTAGATGGGTAGGGGTGCTTCCTAAAAATATTTTTCAAAAATTAAAAATTAGCTTTAAAAAATAATTCTATATATTACCAAATAGTTTGATAAAATCTTTTTGTAATTATTTGATTTTTGGAGGTTAAAAAAATTAATGTTTCTTTTTATTTTATGGTTTCCAGCTTTATGATTTTATTGCTCATTCCAGGGTAGGAGTTGTCCAGAACGAGTGAAAGAGAAATGTATTATTACAATATCTTACTTCAAAATTAGTGAAATTGTGTATGTATGTATGTGTGTGCGTCTGAATATTAAATGGGACAAGCACATGTAGGCACTTGTGAAGAACACATTGACATATACATTATATGTAAAGTCACCCTCAGGCAGTGTGTGATGGACAGAGCATCTGTGCTTCTTTTATAATGTAGATTGTATATTAAATTTATGCATGGTTGTGAAAAATTAATAAACTTATATAAATGGGATTGACAGTTTTTGTTTCCATCTTCCAGGTATACAGTGGACTCTCACCATAGACGAGCCAAGCAGACCATTATGGTCTCTGAGCCCCCTGAATGAGCCCTGCTAAGTTATGGAACTGTATTTGTATTATTCATACTTAAGAGGAAAATTAAAACAAAACTTCCACACTTCTAATTTAAAAAATAAGGGTGCTGGGATCTGCCTATCCAGGTTTTCATTGCTATTGGGATTCCAAGCACTTAGCAACAACACATCTTTTAAATGAAACATATAAAAGGTTATTCCCTGAAGGAAAAGTAGAAGAAGAACATCAGTTGAAATAACATTTACATATTTTTTTAAGAAATATAGAATAACAATAAAATGTTCAATTTTCCTTGCATTTAAGTTTGTTTTATCAAGTAATTAAGTGTTTGTGGTGTAATGTGAAATGTATGGACACTTCATGACAGTCAGCCTAATGTGTTTGTGAGTTCATAGACAAGGCTTTAGTCAGCAGCTGCTGGCTTATCTCTTCCACTAATGTCTGTGTGTATGCACATGTAGATCAAACAGACTGCTGAAATTGTTTTGAACCTCGAGAAGCAGTATGCTTCTGTTTTATATCCATAAGGGAGATCCAAAATTTGATTTCACATAGAGGTGTGAACTTTTTGAATACAAGGTTTTCATTAGTTAGAAAATAATTTCACACTGGTTTGTGAAAATCTTTTTCTCAAATTTGCAGGAGTAATGAAAAGAATTATTGTTATTTTCTAAATGGTCCCAAAATAACAAATGATAGGTCTATGTTTGCCAAGTATTTTGGTGGGAATTTACTTTCATAATTATTGTTTATCAAACAAATATTCTGATGGGATTTTATTGGTTGAAAAATATATATAGAATTTAATTCCTATAGGGGGGAAAGCCTAGTCTGTAGAGAAGAGCCAAAATTCATGAAAGCTTCAATTTTAATCCATTTCTTTAGATTCAGTACCAAGGAAAATATGGAATTAGAGGTCTAGATCATGATTTTCAGATAAGTACAAAGAAAGTTATATTGAAAACTGATACAGGCTGTTCAGAAAGTTGTGCCCTTTTCTAATTACACTTTTTATATTTCAGATTTCACCCCAATATGGTTTTAACAATGGAAGAATGTGTATTGTTTCTAATTTTCATTCATATTCTCTTCCTGTATTCTATATTGAAACATGTCTGTTAATAAAAACATAAGTGCATAGTGACTTTCCAGACACCCTGTATTTGGCACCCAGCATAAGGTGCCAAAAACAGGTAATGATCATTTTAATGCATGGAAGGAATTTAGTATCCTTTAATCATAATCTCAAGAACAATTTTCTTACATATTTCAGATTTAAATTGTTTTAACATTTTAGAACTTACATTAAAAAAAGAGATTATTCAAAGTTGGGGAATTTAGACAAAAAAGCAGTCAAAATATAGCAAAAGATTTTGTTAATTTCACCAAATCTTGTTCTGTAGGGCCACAAAATGCACTTGATTTCAGTCATTTTTAAAAAATTTTGTTGAGATAAACATGTCTGCCAATTATGACATTCATTTCAACAAGATTCCAGTGTATAAAAATTTTATTTTTGCTATTTTAAAAATGTTAGCCTTGAATAAATGTTTAATTGTCTAGGTTGTTTTTTAGTACACATTCATTTAAGAGAAATATATTTTTATGAAGGCCAGACAGTTTGTGCAAAAAATTGTTACACTTGTATATTTTTGGGGGTTCAGCAGTTAAGACCCACCAAAATTGTGAAGGATCCATTCAAATTTATGGAAAATTATTTTTTCGTATATACTGACCAATGAGAGATTTAGTCTGAAGCCCTACTAAGAACCTGTATGGGCAACTTCTGCAAGCCTATTTTTCCAAATAAATAGAACTTATGTCAGTGGATGAGGGGAGAAGACATTTTGACAGAAATGGGATAAGGCAAATTAACATCAAAGAACAAAAGACATTTGACATCAAGAAGAGAGCATCAAGAAGGCACCAGTCACCAGCCAACTGCAGAGAGCCTAAAATTCTTCTGCAGATGGACAACAAAGAATGAAAAGAATTCAAAAAAATTTTCCCAAGTACAGTGTGAATTTAAAAGGGACTTTTCTAAAATTACTATATGTTCCAGAGATACTTGTGGAGTAAGTAAAAGTAGGTGTTTTTTTCATTTTTTTCTGAAAGTTGGTGGCACTTTTGTCTTTTTCTGAATTCTTGGATTGTTTTCTCTTTTTGTCTTTGAATTTTTGTCTTTTCCCAAACTGTAACCCTTTTTATCCATTTTTTGATGGTAATCCTTCTTATCAGAAATTGTTATCCTGTTTTAATTGATGCACAAAAGGAAATTTTGGGGCAAATTTGTATTTGTACCTTTTCTCTTTACTTGTGCAATAATTGTTTTTCTTTGAAATTTTATGCAGTGGTTGAGCATTCTTTTGTGATTTGCACCTATTTTGACCTCAAGGAGAAAATAAGCAGGAGTTCTCTTTTCCTTTTTTATTCCCATTAACAAGGTTCTTGTGTTTGGCACAAGAATTTAGAGTTGGTAGAGTGTTAAAATTTCTATAAATTACTTTCTTAGCAAAAAGAAGTAGAATAAGTAACTATCCAGAACTTATTTAAATGTAAATGATTAAACACATGTAAATTTTGATTAACTTCAAATGATCATAATTTGACAAATACTTGGACTTAGGACAAAGTTAAACCAATTCTGAAATCCTGATACTGTCTACTTTCAGACTAGATATAGTATATATCACTTGGGAAATATTCCAAAAACGTTAAATGTTTGCTTGCATAATAGGGTAGTAGTTAGAATTTTGTACAAACTCATTGTTTTATCAATCAGCCATTATGGTATGCTGGCAAGAAAAATATTTTGTGGAAATAACTGATGGTGGTAGAAAAGAAAATGGATGAAATAAATGAACACTATTCCCAAAGGCATTTTTTAAAAGTGAAAACAAGAGGAGTCAGCCAAAATACAAACCTATTTTGCTGATTCACTTTTCACTATTTCACACTTCTGTACACATGAATTAAATATGCTGAAAAATGACACATCAACAGAATCTATAGACATCACTGCTTAAAGGATTATTGTTGTTATTGCAATAGAGGGCATGGATTATGAATACTTTGAATGTCCTTGACAATCCTGTTTCATTTTTCATTTTTTAAAGAACAAAGTCCACAAACAGATTTATTTGCACTCAGCAGCAGTAGTGAGAGTTAGAAGCTATACACATATTTGGGTCCATAACTGTACCAAATAACAGAAGTGACACCTCTTGAGGACTATCAACAGCAGCAGCAACAGCAACTAAAATGGACAGCATATGCAACTCAAAGAGAAAATAATAATATATGCAAGATGTTGACATTCTACACTACTTCAAATAAAAGATTAGGAACAACCTCCCCAAAATCAATACTCAAAAGAGCTACTGGAATTGAGAAACCTTTTTTCCTGAAAAATTGTTTCAAGGGAAAGATTTTATAAATTTCAACTGGAAACAGTACTGGCTACTCAGTCAATGAATGCCAAATGTTTCCTTTTAGGGAAACAGGATAATATTAACATTATCATTACCTTATCTGAAATAAGGAGAGGGGCAATACATATTTTGGATCCATCTAAAAAATAAAGAGAGAAGATATACATGTTTTTGATCCATATCAGAAATAAAGAGAAAAGTTATTCACATATTTGGATCCATGTGAAAAATAAGGAGAGAACCCATACATGTTTTGGGTCTGTTTAAAAAAATAAACAGAGAAGCTATACACAATTTGGAGCCATATAAAAAAAATAAACAGCTAGCAATACATATTTTGGGTGCATTCAGAAATAAAAAGAAAAGATATACATAAAGTTAGATTCATATCAGAATGTATTTGGATCCATATGAAAACTAAAGACAGAACCTATGCACATGTCTTGTTCCATATTAGAAATAGAGAAGCTATACATATTTGGGAGCCATATAAAAATAGAGAGAGCAGCAATAAACATTTTGTAGCCGTATAAAAAAAAATAAAGAAGTCAGCTATATTCATTTTGGAACCACATAAAAAAAAGAGGGTGGCTATAAACATTTTGGAGCAATATAAAAAAGAGAGTAGCTACACACATTTTGAACCAATATAAAAATAGAGTGTAGATTTTGGATCCATATAAAAAATAAAGAAGGTAGCTATACACATTTGGGAGACACATACAGAATTAAAGAATTTAGTTTGGTTCATATCAAAAATCCAGAGAGAAGCAAAACATTTTATAATCATATCAGAAGTTGTGAGAGAAGTTATACATATTTGTTTCCATAGAAATCAAGAGAGAAGCTAAACACATTTTGGGTTTATGTCAGAAATAAATAGAGAAGCTAAACATGTTGGGTCAGAAATCAAGAGAGAAGTGATACAAATTTTATGATTGTATCAGAAATTTAAAATTCTCAAAGCATTACATTTTTTCCTATCCAATTTTCTGTTATGAAATGTGATTACCTTTCTATTTTTTCACTCCAACAATAGTTGTTAATTTTGTGTAAAATATTCTGCTTTTCCCTTACAGCTTGGACACTTATATAAGCTTTATACCTTTAGAAAAGTATGAATCCATCTCTTCTCCCCACCACCCCAGCCACAGCAATCAGAAAGAAATGACTACCTGCTGCAGGAAAATCTTCTGCCTCGTCAGTCATGAATCAAAAAAGACATGATTGCTCGAGTGTGTATCGCATATGGCACTTAACTGAGTGAGTGATTCAACCGTAATATGAAAAAAGATTTTGAAAAAATGATTATTTCTTAGAGAGCGGTGTCTCTGTAGGACTTCTTGCATGAACATCAACCAACTGTAATTTCATTTAAAGTTGCTGAAACTACTCCACTGTCTTTCCCAAGAAGTCATGGCAATTCACAGATAATAAAGAATTGGGATCTATAGAGAGTTATGATTATCAATATCCAGAATGGCTATATCAAATAAGTAAAATCTTGTTCGTAGCACTAAACTGAGGGCATGTTAAGATGAGTTATTGCATCTATAGCATAAAACTGAGAATTTACTATGATGATTTATCTCATCTGATGTATTTTCTGTCTTAAATATTTATCGGTTGTGGTATCCAACTGTCTGGGTCAATGTCTGTGGATGTGTGTGCATGTATTTATATGTATCTATGTGTATGGAAAGTGCATCCACTTTTAATTGTGTATGTATGTACGTGTGTGTTGGTTTCCCTTCTCCCACTTCCCCCCCTTTTTTTCATGACAGACCGTGGAGATGTTCTCTGTCTTGTCTCTTTTTGTGTGTGTATATGTCTTGGTGCTTATATATTAGAATCTGACTGCGTTTGTTTTACGCGTGAGTTTGGGACCCCATTCACACACCATGAGGATTAAAATGTATACATTGTAAAAAGACCGGATATTAAATATAGCTAAAGTAACTTCAATGAAAAAATAAATTGAATAACATATATATTTCTTCTTTTCTCCTCAGTAATTTTATAGTTGTAAACTTAATAGCGAATAAATGTTAAATTTTGATTTTGTAATTAGCAGTTTTAAATTTTAATATTAAATTTTATCATATAATTTAGTAATTATTCGTTGGAATAAATTCTTTTTTAATACTATCCATATTTTAAACATCTGAATAGATATTATAACATGACTTTGTTATCGAGCTTTTTGAATTTTCCTATACTTGTGTTTTGATTCGTCCATCTAGCCTTTGTAACAACGTTTTCCCCTTGCGTAGGACTGATAATTAATTTGAAACTTTTAAAACCATTTATTTTACATTCAACGTCATCACTTGATAAGACACCGAGGGTGTTGAAACAAAATGGCTATTTTTGTAGTGATTTTATAACATATTTATGTTATAAATTTTTTTTTAAATAAATAATTATATATATATATATATATATATATAGCTGGCCATTAGTATTCGAGAATACCCGTCTACTAGGGTGGCTAGTCAATTCCTATTGCAGATGATTGCTCAGGCACATTGGTGTTTATTCAACACCCATATCTGTGGTTTATATATGTGAGATAGATTCAGGAGAAAAAGATTGTCTAGCAAGACACAATGAACTTTCTTAGCAGCAGACCTAGCAATGGGCTCAATATAATCTACCCATTTCATGTCAGCCAAGAATATAAGCCTGAGAAGTTGTAATGAGTCACTTGCATGGATGTTAAGTTAAAGAGATTAAGAATATTATATATTTTTCATTATAATAATATATTAGAACATAATTAAAGGTTTTATCCTAAAATTGGACATTATTGTCTGAACAACCTAATACTATTTTTCAATGTATACACAAGTATTTCAGAACAAAATCTTGAAAGAGATTGATATAAAATTAACAAAGAAGACAATTTAATCATTAAGAACGAGTAATATATTTTTCTGTAACCCTTATAATAATCTATTAAAACACAAATAAAAGGTCTATTCCAAAATTGGACATTATTTTCCAAACAACTTACCAATTAGCATTTTGTGCTGACTCTCTTGCTAATGACCATACATGCTGTCTGAATTTCTGGGATGAGGAGTTATCGTTGTTGATATTTTGTTTTTTTTCCAGTCTTGGAGAAAGGAGAGATTACATATCTTTGAAGAAAAGATGGGCAACACATATTGAATGGATTCCCACTATAGACATGGGTTTTCTATATTATTTAATACTAAACTAATATCCTCATCTTTGTTGTTATCATTA
This sequence comes from Acanthosepion lycidas, assembly GCA_963932145.1. NCBI lineage: Eukaryota > Metazoa > Mollusca > Cephalopoda > Sepiida > Sepiidae > Acanthosepion > Acanthosepion lycidas. The sequence continues at coordinate 17,764,507 of OZ010611.1, read as the reverse complement.
CCATATTTCAGTCTTTGCACTCTCTGGCCTTCTTCATATGCTTATTGATCCTGGTAAAGTTAAGGGAATTTTGAACTGAACCCTTTGTTTAAGCACTGATATATCTTGTTCTCTTTTAATACAGCTCAGTTATTGCCCATCCTGTTTTCAATGAGTCTAAGTCAGCACTACCTGGCCCAGGAATTGAACTCACATTTACTATGTCACTAAATTTGTGAACCAAGGCATTAATCAATGAGGCTGTTTTGCCATGTTGTTAATATTTTTAAATTTAAATGTTTTTAATGTTTTGCCTAATTAACAATTATACTTGTTACATTTCCTTTGCAATGACTGAAGTGAAATTTATTTAATTCTTCAGCATTTAATATTGAAATGTGTAGTTTTAATTTATTGGTAAAAAAAATGAACACTTGTTATACATATTAATAAGTTTTGCTTAATCTGAAAATATTTACTATAAATATACAACTATCATTTGTGTTTACATTTTTTGTCATAAGTGACCCAGGATAATGTATATATCTAGACATATCTTTTTCGAAATTAATATTTTCTAATTCCCCAAAATCCAGAGTATATTTTATATTAACCAATTCGACATAAAAAAGGTGATAATGCCACTATGACACAAGGGACTACTGGGAGTGAAAGAGAATAAAAAAGACTTTAGAAGGAACTAGAAACTCAATCTTAAACAAGAAACAAGGGATAAGCTTCTACTCCTGTTCAAAAAACAGGAGATGAGTTTGATTGATTGGTTTGTTTTTTATGGTTTATCAATCTGAGTATGTTATTTAAAACAGAAACATATTTTAAGATTATATTAGTTTGCAAGTGAATATTGTATTAACATTTTTTTGGACATAATAATTTTCAGAAACAAGTTTTACTATCTTACCCATAGATGAAGGAGAAGAGGTAGATTCATATATTTCCTAAGGGTATTTGCTCATAAGTGAATGTAATGAACATGACTGGAATTCAAACTCTGTTCCCTGATTTCTCATTCCAAGCCATAATCTATTACACTACCTGCACATTCAAGCTTAAAGTATGCACCATTCCTAAGAGGTCATCCATCTCAGTACTGACCAGGCTAGATGTTGCTTAACTTTGATGATCATACAGAAACTCGTGTTTCAATGTGATGTTGCCATAAGCCCATTATACCACCCACACATCCTAACTTATAGCACCTGGTATTCCCAAGCAGTCACCCATCTAGATACTGACCAGGCTTGATGTTGCTTAACTTCAGTGATCCGGTGGGGGTACAGTGTGAACTGGATGATAGGCAAACCTAATTCCAAAAACCCCAAGTATATTTTTTATTAATACTCATTAGCTTCTTTTTATTTTTATTTACTGTATTTTATTTATCCTTATTTATTTTTCTGTACTTTTAAATAAAACCTACAGTAAGTTATTTTTTTAGAGAGAGACTAATCAAGTTGCCAGTTGGTCACAACCATTATTAGAATTTACAAGCTGCATTATTATTCTGTGTATGTAAAAAAATAGGCACATTATCACCAAAAAGAGAAGTCAAGTATAATGAAAATTAAATCAAATATATCAAAATTAGTTTTAATGAATCCATATTTTGTGTGTATACAATAAGATATTATTGTTATTATTATTATTATTATTATTATTATTATTATTACTCCAGTAGCGAGTTATCAGCTAAAAATAGGGTTGTAACTAGCAGGCTGCGATTTATTTAAAATATTGTGGTGCAAGTTTCTGCAGAACCAGATGAAGAAAACAAAAGCCACCCAAAACGGATCCTGTCTGCGGGGGATGCAATATTTTCTCCTATTATTGATTTTATTTGCTTCAGAATTGTGTTCAGTGCTTCAGTACATTATGACTCATCGCCTACTAATGCTGTTATGGCTACTTCAATGTATAATCAAACAAAATGGTAGTTAAGTACCTCTTGCAGCCATTTACACATTATGGACTTTTTTGTTTTTTGTTATAAAGTGATCAACAGTTTTCTGATTTGATGCTTAAACCAAAAAACATTTTTTTCATATAACAGAAATTGACTTGGCTAAGCCAAATCTGACACAATCAGATTTCCTTGTGCCTATCTTTTTTATGTGTTTGATTGTTTTATTTATTTTTATGGTTTACCAACCCTTTGGGGGTTGTTTAAAACCAAAATATAGTTAAGATTGTAAGAATAATTTTTTTATGAATGAATATTGCATTAACAATTTTTTTGAGTATAACAATGATTTTTCTAGACAATAATCTACTGTTTAACCCATATCTGGAGGGAGGAGATGAATTCATACATTTCCAAAGGCTACTTGCATGTAAGTGAATGTAATGAAGCTGACTGGAATTTGAACTTGGCTCTCCAGTTTCTCATTTGAGCCACTAAGTATTACACCACCCACACATCCTTTTTCACATGAATAAATGTAACAAGAAATTTAGCATTTTGGATTATGAACATCAAAATTAAATAATCAAGAAAATCCTTGTTGGACAATAATTTATATATATATTATATACAATAACATTCTGGAAGCAAGGTTGCCTAATATTTGACTATTTGTAGATTTTGACTAAAATAAAAAATTATATATTTTATGTAGAAGTTATGAGAAAATCCTGATCCTTGGGGTCCTAAACCTGCATCAACATCTCCCTCATTGCATTTACACTAATGTGGGAGGGGTGCTGAATACTGACATGAGTGTGACTTTGTGCACTTGAGGACTAGGCAGTTTTCTTTTTGCTGGCCTTGTATTACATCCTGTTGATATAGCTCCATTAACTAACCTACAGTTTAGGATCAATGTATAGTATCTGTTCTGCCCTGTTCTCTTCTTGTTTTATGATGCTAGTTATTGATATCATGCTTCTGTCTTTGGGAAATTCATAATCTGTGATGAGATGAACCTAGTCTTATTTTTTTTTATTTGACTGATTTGTTCATTTTTTACAGCTTATCAACCTTTTATGGGTTATTTAAAGTCAAAACATATTTTAGATTGTAACAATAATTCTGCTTATTTTTTTGCTGAGTGAATATTTTATTAACATTTTTTGAGAATAACTATGATATTTCCAGATACCAATCATACTATTTAACCCACATCTAGAAGGGAAATGAATTTTAAATATTTCCCAAATGTATTTTACTTGTAAATGAAGGTAACACACCCTGGAAGTTGAATTTAGCTCTTCAGTTTCTCATTCTGAGCTGCAATCCATTATACCACCCACACATCCATAACCTTGTCCTGGGAAATCTAACAATATCTCCCTCATTGTGAGAATGTTGGAGGACCCTGACACCAGCGTCTGTGGGTAATTTTTGTCTTTCTCTATACTTGTATATGTCAATCCCCCACATTTAAGCGGAACTTGCTCTTCTAGGAAAGCTAAGGAATACTAGGATCAAAGTGTAGTTTCAGTCCCCGCGAATTCCGTTTGGGATCAGAGGAGTGTAAAAGGAGTTTCTTGGCTGAAAAACAAAACATTTTAAAATATAATAACCAGTAAATGAAATCAGATAATGTTGAAACAGTGGTACATTATTGACCTTAAATTATGACAAATTCAATTAAGAAAAAAAAAAAACTTGTTTTTAATTGGTTACTGATTATGTTATCTAATGTACTCACTGCAAAGTTGAATAGATGGCTGTATCATAGATGTCATGCATCTATATAATTGGTATCAGAACACATACTATTATATTATCCCACTTGTCTGCTAAAGAACTTCTTCTAATTACTAAATGGCCTTGCTCCAGCAATATTTAATAAAAGTACACCAACGTCTTATTCTTTTCACTCTTTTCATACCAGATGCTTTAGAGATCAGATGTATTTTATTCATGTATGGGGGATTTTTGGTCATCAAAAAAATTTATGTCACACTGAGCATAACACAGAACAGTGCAGTAGACCATATTGTCACATGTAACACAACAAAGAATAGTGCAACCGACCTCATATCGAATTGAAAAAATGCAGACTAGTACGCAGCTTAAAATACCCTAAGCTTATATTTTTATACACATGCATATTTAATAATTCTAACAAATCAACAAAGAATGGTTCTCAGATCTAAGATTTTCACTAACTTTCATAGGAATTCACACATGTATGTACAATAAGAACATCTCTACACATACTGTTTCATTCACTCCTCTTGCATTCTTTCAATTTACTTTGCTAAGACAATAAAACATCTTCTTGTTAATTGTTTGTATATTCATACTTATAGACTCTTGTTTTACAGTAAGTCTATTGCATCTACCATATTATTCATTAAAATATTACTCAATGGGGTCACTGATTTAGTTGAGAACATGTTAATATCAATATATATCCTGTAATCCGTTAATATCAATATAAATTGTGGGCACGTTGCTGAGTGGTTATAAGGTTCACTTTCTGACCATGAGACCTGGGTTCGAATCTCAACATGGTTGATTTGTCAGGAAGGAGACTTTCTGATGTTATTGGCCTGGAGGTGGGGCAATCTTAGCGTGAAGCACCTTTAGAAAGTGCCTGAAAGCATACTATGGGTTAACCCAAGTCTTGTGAGTGAAATTGGGTAGAGGGAATACTTGGGGTCATTGATAGCTGTGCTAGCATGAAGTCACAAGTCATCATGACTGAGGGTTTGAGCGTTGGCCTTGTTTGGATTGTTGATCATGCGAGATAACTGTAACTAAGGTCTGCTCAGCATAGTTGCAGTATAAACCACAGGTGGGTTCTATGGGTGTTGAACAAACACAAATGCGCCTGAGCAAGCGTCTGCAATAGGGATTGACTAGCCACCCTAGTAGACAGGTATCCTTGAATATGAGTGGCTAGCTATTATCATATATATATATATATATATATATATATATATATATATATATATATATATATATATGGCACAGTGGAGTAGTGGATAGCGGCTCAGATTGAGGAATCAGAGAGCCGAGTTCAAATTACAATCAAATCCACTACATTCACTTACATGCTAATACCCTTCGGAAAGGTATGAATCCTCTTCTTCTCCCCGCCAGCTATGGGTAAATAGTAGAATAGACTGGGTTCTATAGCCTTGGATGACAACTGGTCTAGGAGAAGGACAACTCTGAATTCAAAACCTGCGGAGGGTCATTTGGGGACCTTGTGGCACGTAGTGCACCAGGTCTCTGTATTCGTCCCTTCAAAAAGTGTGGTTGGTTCTGCACAAAGTCTTCACAATTATAATTAAATCATATGTGCTGGTGTCTGGCTATCGGTTCCTAGGAACTGAGCTGTTTGACCCTCATACATCAAATATGATGAGAGTGTTCACCTATATACACACACATATATATATACAAGCTTCATTAAATATGATAGACAAGATTAAGTTTTTTATATAATTTCTCATATGATATAATTATTTCTTTTCAGCAGATAAATTATACAAAAACTGTCCAAATGTTATATTTTTCTGAGTGCTTTCGGCTATACATTTAGCCATTTTCAAGGATGAAATATATTAACAGTTAACTGGAAATAGATTCTTATTAATAAAAGCCAAAAAAAACAACACTCAGTAATATCAACTATGAAAATGGGCATAATATGTTGACTGTGTTTTGAAAATGAAACATTCTATAATACTAAATGCATACATACAACAATCTATTTCCATTTTACATAGTTACTCCCATAATTCACTGATGATATTTTGATCTGTATTATTCTTTTATCTGTCGTATCTCTTCAGAGTGTGAGTGACCATGGCTCTCCACAACTTCCTATCCTTTGTAGCTCTAAGCAATGTTTGCCATCTTACTCTCTCTGCCAATTCTTGTTCTGCCATCCATTTACACACACTTTGTATACCTCTGACTTCCTTGCCTTCATTTATCCCATGAGTATCCAATCCAAGGCCCCTTTCCCTCATTATGTGTCCCAGAAATTTCCACGGTTCCTCCTTGCTTCTTAGTACAATTCTCCTTTTCATTCTCAAATACCCTTAAAAGTTCCACATTGCTTACATGTTCTGACCATGATATTCTCAGCATCCTTCTGTACATTTTAAGCCCACTCTCATACATTACATTTATATTGACTTGCCTCTGAAACTAGATTTGGTTTTGGTTTGTTTTATGGCATATCAACCTCAACGGGTTATTTAATGCCAGCAAGATTTTTATTGCTGGTAATATTTTTTTTCAAAAATGTATTGCTGGTAATAATTTTTCTTCAAAAATTTATTGCTGATAATAATTGTTTTTACAAAGTATTTCTGGTATTAAAATCTATTTTTACACTTTCATAGTGTTTTGACCCCAGTTTAGGAGTTAACTATTTAGCCTAACAGGTCCTACCACCCCAAGTCAGAGTGGACCTGGGAACACCAGCAATTAAGAGGTGGTTCCATGCTCCTCAAAACCTCCTAATCAGAGGCTTTATTGTTTGATGTAGTTTATTGTCTTACCCAGGATGCAGATGTAGCTTATCGTCATACCCAGCACAGTCTGAAATTAGTTAGACTTGTTTCAACTTACCTCTGAAACTTGGCTGACTTGTATTGACTTGCCACTGAAACTGTTTTGAAAGCAGAATCACAATTCTATAAATATCCCTAACCACCAACTCAGTGACTGTTTCTTCATTAAAGAAAGCATTCTTACAAAGTTTAGCTGTGAATCTGTACACTACATTCAGTGCATGTGTACTTCTCCAGTTCATCACACATTGCATAACACTTTGTAAAATGCTAATGTTTTATAAGTTCAATGCCAAAATAAAATATTTTATGATATTTTTTATTAAACTATTATATAATTTTTATTATATTACATATATCTTTATATCATTATTATTTGATTAGATTTCTTTTTGCAGGTCATTTAAAACTAGAAAATATTTTTAGATTCTAAGAATCTTTGGGGGATTTTTTTGATAATGAATTAATAATATAAGTCCTAATAAAAATAATATAATCTATATATATAAAGTTGTATCATCTGTCTGTCTGTCTGTTTGCTTGTTATTGAACTCCTCCCCAACTATATATATTCTGAAACTAAATTGCCCAGTGTACTAGGATAAGTATATTTCATTTTGATCAAAGGGGGAACCCCCACCACACACACACACACACACACACACTGAATTTTTTTTCCTTTGATTTAAATTAAATTTAAATTTGAACAAAGGAATGACTCCTATCCAAAATATAGTAGGAGAAAGCCTTTACCTTTTATTTCTGACATTTTCATCTCCTTTAAATACTTCTTTTCTTCTTCTTCTTTTATGTACCATGTCCCTTCAGAACATAGGCGATCATGGTCCTCCACAACTTCCTGTCCCTTGTAGCTTTTAATTTTTCACAAATGCTGTTCTACCATCTATTTACTCAAGCTCATCAAATATGTTACATGCTACTTTCTTATGTCACTCAATCTGTCCTGTGAGTATCAGATTTTCCAAGCCCTCCTTCCTCATTACATGCACCAGAAATTTCAACTGTCTCTTCCTGATGTTAAGTATAAGTTTCCTTTTTGTTTCCATTTTCTTTAAAACTTTGTTGTTCAGTCCATGGTATCCTCAGCATCTTTATGTAGAACAATATTTCTGTTGGTTCAAGTCTCTTCTTCATTTTTGAGGAAGTTGTCCAGCATTCACTACAATACAGGAGGATAGACATCACATTTCAGTTCAAAACTTTTTTCTTTGTTTCTAATGAAATTTTTCTGTCTCTTAATACTCTACTTAGCTTGTGGAAAGCATCTTTGGCCATCCCGATGTGCCTTTGGGTCTCAGTGTTGCACTTTCTGTCCTCTGTTAGAACACTTCCCAGATATTTAAGTTTTTGCACTTGTTTGATTTTACTATCCCCTTTTGCGTTAACCATGCATTCTGTCTTCTTGTAGTTTATACTTAAGTCCTTTTTTCTTGCTTTCCTTCACTGCCTTCTGTAGGAGCTTTTTTAGTTTCCTTTCTGTGCGTCTGTTATCAACACTGTGTCATCTGCATATCTGCAGCTAAGCCTTCTAAGTGTTTGTCAGTGATACTTATTTAAACAAACCCAGATGACTTTCACTTTACAAATTGGATTCAAGGATATAACAATTGTGCTTGTCCCTGTCTTTGTTAGTTTGCACAACCGTTACTTCCTGTCAATACCTAATAAATAATGGACTATTCCATTTTTATCATGTGGAAAGAGGGGGAAAAGACACTTGGTTTCAGCGAGAAATTACAAGAAAGAAAGAAGTGAAGATAAATGTAGGGAGAGAGAATCAGATTAAGCTAATAAGAACAGATACTACACTTTGATTTTAGCCAAAAGGTTGAGAAGTGATTGTATTTTCTTGCCACCCCACATTGGCAGAACATGAGACAAGGTCAATTTGATGTAAGGAACCCCAAGCATATGCACTCAGGCCAGGGTCCCAAAATAGCCCAGCTCTTGCAACCATCAGCTGTGCTGGCATCGGTATTAGTATCGATCTCAGCACCACTATAGTGCAATTAAGCAGTTGTTTCCCAAAATATCTTCAGTTGTGCTTTGTCTGCAGACAGAGACACAACTGAGAGATGAAACGTAGTTTACCCACCCGAGGGCAGATACTACACTTTTATCACAGCCAAAATGCCGTTAAATGTATTGTGCTAAAAGTGACATTTTTTCCAGAATTACTGTTTATAATTATTTAGATATATGAGGAAAAACAAACCAGTTTTAAAAGGATTTTAGAATATGGATTAATATAGAATTTTAACAAATTTGAGGCAGGAAAAACTGCTCATAAAATGTGGTTAATGGAAGACTAATTATTTGCAAAGAATAATTACTTGAATGTCCTCTTAAAGCAGAATTTTCGGACATGACTTTGTGACTATGTTAGGTGTCTGACTACATTATAATAATTCCATAAAAGTACAAGTAATTATCACAGACTTGGGGTTAGTTTCTGAGGGAAATGTCTTAAAGTCAGACTAATAATACCAGCTTTGAGTTCATTTATTCCAAGAAAGAATCAGCCTTAAATTTTGCCATCTCTCCTGTCACTGAAGTAGAACTTAAGATTAGCAACATCAACAAAGTTGCATTTCTTATACAAGCATTAAAAGCTTGTTAATCGTTGCCATATGAGGTGACTCGATTATTTTTCATGGCTATACAACTGGGTGATACTAACCCAGATTTTCATACTGTGATTCTGTGAGATGCCTGTTACTGCAGGATCCGTTTTCAGCAGAGGCATTTCAACTGGAACAACTAGGTACATTTTCATACTTAGATAACAAGACCCTGTAGGTGGAGAGGTTTCATTGTACTAAACGGTATGCAGTGAGTAGTGCCACAATTACGTTTTCAATACATTTTTCATCTTTATTTAAATTTTTAACCCTACTGTTGTTTTGTATTTGGTTAGAAAGTTTCAGTTCACTTCTTATATTAACCAGTTCATGGCCATATCATGTTGATCACCAAAGTTAAGCAATATTGATTCTGGTCAGTACCTAGATGGCTGACCATTTGGGAATATCAGGTACTTTAATCTTGGATGTGAAGGCGGTGTAATGGAAAACAGCTCATAATTGAAAATCTGAGAGGTGAGTTCCAATACCAGCCAGGTTCATTATATTCACAAATACATGTAAAAAATATGAATCCATCTCTTCTCCTCCCAACTATGGGTTAAATAGTAGAACTAGTAGAAGTAAATGATTATTATTCTCCAAGAAATTGTTACAATTTAAAAAATATTTTCTGGATTTGAATAAGCTGGAAAAGGTTGATAAACTGTAAAAAATAAATAAATAAATAAATAAAAATTCTTATATTGATAAATCTTGGTTGTCTAACATCTTGTTAAAAGTACTTGAGGCTGACTTACCTGCTTAGATAGCTCTAACCTTGACATTCACAATTGTTATGAAACAGTAGCTGTTATTCTTGATACATGTCAATGATTGTGATATTTTTACTCTAATCAGAGTATTTCTTTTGGAAATGTTAAGATAAGAATGAGAGTCAATTATAATTTATTTCTTTAGTCAAGAAAATATTGTCTTCATTAAAAAAAAGAATAAAATGCTAACAATGTTTCCCTTAAAACTATTTGTGTAATAATAAATAACTAATTGAGGTGGAAATTGAGTGAGCAGAATTATTGTAAAGGTCAAAATGAGTTGAACGAAAACTGATTAATGCTGAATTAGTTTTCATCCGATAACAAGTAAGAATGTGTGGATAGTAAAATAGTTGTCAGAAAGTGTGTAAAAAGGGAGAGACCATATGTAAATATAAATATAAAAGTGGACACTCAGGTCAAAAGCAAGATGCAACATTTTGTTTCATACTTGCATGCAATTATCAAGCCATGTGTGTTGGGTCAAAAAACCAAATAATAATATAACAAATAAACAAAAAAATAAAATAAATAAATAAACAAATTAAGTGATGTAATGGAATAACCTATCACCCCCATGAGTAACTACACTATAGGCAGTAACTACCAATAAGTACCTGTAAGTCAACGGACTACAGAGACTAGCTGGGATCTGTTCCAGCTGTGCTGTCGAACTCTCTGCCTTCGGGCAGAGAGGAATCCAGACAAGGCTATGCTGAAGGGCAGAGTCTAATCCAGAGAGGTAGACAGACCCGATCCTGTTTATGTGGGATTTATAAGGAATTTTTGGCCGAGCCTATGGAGTTCTTTATTTAAGGCATCTTGCATAGTTCATTTGTGTTACTGGGGGTGCGTTATTTACTCCACAACAACCCCACCTTTTTTTATTAGTAAATATTTTATTTTATTTATCCCACCTCCTCTTTCTGGCAAGTTCACCAATGTACTAAACTTTGTATTTCTTTCGTTTTGGGTCAACTCTAATTTTTTCATATGTTTCCTTTTTCTGGTAATCATCCTTGTACATTCAATGAATTCCTGGAGTGTTGGTATGTCAGAAGTATCATACAGTACTTACATAGGTTCTTCCTTTCTTGCAAACCTTTTGTCAGCAAAGCTTTTCTTTAACCAATTCCAATGTCTTTTGTGTTCCCATTTTTTTCCATTTATTGTAAATATCATTTTCCCAATTTGTGAACTTATTACACCATCTTACCACATTTCTTTTCCATTTTTATATACTCGGAAAAATACTTTTTCATCAATTTTGTGTCCTTTTTGTTATCAATTCTTATTTTTTTTGACCTGTTAACAACTTGTTGAGCACAGATTTAATATTTCTTGCTAACATCAATTCTGCTGGTGACATACTTGACCGTGAATTGAGATTTAGTGTTATCCGGTATACTCTAAAGAATTTTTGTAGTGCTTCTTTGCTTACTTTTTCATTATTTGTTTTTTTCAAAACTCTCTTAAAAGTACCCATAAACCATTTAACTTGTCCATTTGACGTTGGGTGATACAGTGGTGTAGTAATTTGTTCAATTGAGAACAACTAAAAAAATATCTTTAAATTCACATTAACTAGTTGTTTTTTTGTATTTATAAATTTCAGGCCACTGAGTAAAGTTATCCACTACTACAAGATAATGTGATCTGTTTATTGGACCTGCAAAATCTATGTGTAGTCTTGACCACGGATTATATGTCTTTGGCCAATGTTGTAATTTTGTGGTAGGTGATTTTGTTGCTAGGGCACAACCTCTGCAGGCTTTTATGAATTTTTGTCTTGATTCATTTTGGTCAAGTATACATAACTTCTCATAAGAGATTTCATCCTTGAAATTCCCAGATGTCCACTATGAAATTCATTTAATATCCACTTTTGTAATATGCTAGGTATTACTACTCTTTGTGAAAACATCAGTACTCATCACACAACAAGTAAGTGTTCAAGTCTGGATTGCATTCTAAAAATTGTCTATCTTATTTTCTTTAGTCGTTTTTTTTTTTTTTTTTCAAAATAAACATGTTTTGTTCTGCTTTTACTTTTATTTGTTTCAGGGTGACTAGTAGTTCACTTACTATATTGCATAATATATTTTTAATTTCTATTTCACTTTTTAATGCTGCAATAAAAGTGTCCTCAAATGGTTCAGTATTTTTTGGTATCAATCTTTATAAACCATCAGCATGTCCTAATGTTTTGGATGGTTGGTAATCCATCCTGAAATTGTAATTTAATAAGATGGTACCCCAATGTTCTAATCTATTTCCTGTATATGTAGGATTTTTTTTATTGAACAATAAATTAGTAATAGAGGTTGATAGTCTGCCTACAAAAACTCCATCCATGTATAAATTTGGGAATTTTTTTAACTGTAAATATTATTGCTAATGCCTCTTTTTCAATCTGGCTGTAGTTTTTTCTGCTAGTAGTAGTGAACGCAAAGTATGTGAAACGGCTTTCTTGTTACCATCATCATAATTATGTAGAATTATTGCTACTGTGCCATAGTCACTGAAGCCAATACAATTTCTGCTTTTGCATTGTAGTGTGCTAATGATAAGTCTGACATTAATATTTTCTTGATTTCTTCAAACATCTTCTGACATTTATCAGTCCATTTCCACTTTATGCCTTTTTTAAGCAAATTGTTCACTGGAGTTCCCAAATTCTGCATATTAAGTATACAAATTTGATAATAGTTTGCTAATCCTAGAAATACTTGTAACCTAGTAATGTTTGTTGGAGGAGGCATATTCTTAATTGCACTTACGCTCAATGAATCTGGTTGATGACCATTTTTTTCAATGATTTGTCCTAGGTACTTGATTTTAGGCAAAAACAATTTGCACTTTTCCTCATTGAGTTTCAACCCATACTCTCATATCTTTTAGAAAACTCTTTACACATGCCCAATATGTTGTTCCTTAGATACACTTTTAATTAATATATCATCTAGATAAGCAACTGTGAAATTGCAATCTGCAAGCATAGTATCGATAGTTTGTTGAAATATAGCTGGAGCCACATTTATTCCAAAAGGAAATCAGTTGAACTTATAGAAACCCTTGTGTGTATTTAGTTATTAACTCTCAACATTCTTTTTCAATCTGTATTTGCAAATATACTTCAGAAAGATCCAGCTTTGAAAAAATTTTACCAACATTTAAATTTGTAAAAATTATCTCTGGACTTGGTAATGACTAGTTTGGGGTTCTAAACATGTTTAATCCTGTTGAAAAATCAGCACAAACACAAATTTTATTAATTTTTTTTCTTTACATACACTGCTGGTGTTGCACAGTTTGAATGGTCAATCTTTTCAATTACACCTATTTTTCGAGTCTGTCTAATTCTTCATTGATTTGATCCAATGCTGAGAATGGTACACTGTATTTTGGTTTAAACAATGGTATCAACCTTTTTTTCCCTTGCTTTGACTTTGGAACGTCAACTCAACTCATCCAACAGAACATCTGGAAAACATTTTTTAATCCTTCCTTTAAATTTTTATTCTGTTTTTTAAAATGGTCACTTGTCCACTTACATTTTTGCAATAAATATTTATAGGTAAATCCCACAGCTCAAATAATTCCATCCAGTCAGTACTAAATAAGTTTGTAGCATTAGCTTTTACACACTTGTTATGGAATAAGATGTTACAAGTCATTTCACTCATAAAAAAATAATTTAATGTACAATTTTCAAAGTTCATTTTAATATAGGTTTTCTGTTTGTTTTCCATGTAGCTACATGGATATTGTCATATCACTACCAGTTGCATTTTTACATCTACATTATTAATTTTCACATTCACAAATTTTCTTTGGTTTTCTTTTTATGTCTTACTTTTCCATACTTGTAGCATAATGATAGAAGGACCCAAACTTAATAAAAGCAAAGTTTTATTGTTAAAATGTTTACGTTATTATTAAGAGGAAAGCACAAAGTATTTTTTAATTATTTTAAAATTTTTTTCATTCTTTCTAACACATTCTAAATTTAGGTAAAAAATATTTTTTTTTTGTCAACTTTGTGCTACTTGTGGTAATGGCCATTTTAGTGTAGCAATTTCCGGGGGAAAAACCTTTAATTTGAAAATTCTTGTAAAAATCAAGTAATTGTCTGATTTTAATGAAACTTTCAGGACTTATTCAAAAATGAATGAATTTATTTTGAAATTTTTATTTTTAGAAAATCTTGGTAAAAATTTTTTTTTTACATGTAATACCCCCCCCCCAACCCAAATTAATTTTATGAAATTTTCTAGAATTTCAAACAGTTCGCAAATTTTTCATAACTACTGCCAACTTTTTAAAAATCTGCTCCAAATCATAAAATAAAACCTGCAATACAACTATCTCATTATCGAATTTGCTTTTATAAATATTATACATTAAGGACATTCTTATCTGAAGAAAAAAAATTTCGATGAATAAAGAATTTTTACAAGAATTGTTTGAATTTTTCTTTTATTTTTTTCATTTTTCTTTAATTTTAAAAAATGCTTTAAAATTCTTCCAAAGAGAGTACGAGGTAGGTTATTAAGTTTTTAAGTGGAGATTATATTTACTAAGCAAAAATTAAAAGCTTAATACAAATCATGCTACCAAAACATTTTACCATAATTAAAGATATTTTTTGTGCATCAAAATGTTATATTTTTTTTAGTATGATATCTCATAAGTGATTATGGTCAAAACTAAAAGGTCATGTGTTTCAGGGTTTGAAGCTCCTTGACATATAAAGATCTTTGGCTAATCTCACTCTCAGTTATTAAATTAAAAATTAAATTGAGATAATAAAATTATCACATTTATCAATTTAAACAATTAATAACTGAGTGAGATATTTAATTATTAATATAATAATAATTTTATTAATTATTATCTCAGTTATTAAATTAAATATGTAATAACTTAATGTAATATTAATAATTAATAAAATTATTTATCATTATCTTAGCTATTAAATTGTGGTAGTGCACCAAAATAATAATAATAATGATAATAAAAGAGAATATGCTGAAAAAGAGAAAAAAAAGGTGTTTTCCAGAGAACCAAGTTGTTAAAAATGCTGTAAAGACTTTGAATTGCAAATGCTACAGAAAATTAATTTAGAACATGAAATACAATCTTTTAATAAGTGTACAAAGGATATCAGGTTAATAATAGAAAATTACTGGGACAATGATAATAGGAATTTTTAGAAAAAGAAATGGATTTTGACACTTTAAGAATCAAAGTTAAAATAATAAAGGATGTTTTGATTTAGAATTTATTTTTGAAACCAAACTCTCTGTAGTTTACAAAGAGTGGCAGAGTGATTACTAGAGAGGTGATAACAATAGAGTCTTGTTGTGGACTTTGGAAGCCAATCGGTGAAAAGTAAATTGTTTACTCTCGAAAGAGTGAAATTGTACTTTGAAATTATGTCAGTACGTTTGCACTAGAAAAACAAATACGTCACCACTTCCCTATATAAAGAGGCAAGCCAACCGGAAGAGAGGAGAGTTTTGGTTCGGCTATCTTTGAGTGCAGTTGAGCTGGGTGGAGAGATGTCAGAGATTGAAAAGGAGAGTTTTGGGTTTGTCTGTCTTCGTATGCAATCGAACTGAGTGGAGTTACATTGTAAAGAAAGCATCCACTGTGTGCTGCCGAATGGGAGGCAAAGAGCAAATTACTGCCACTAACATCTAGGTACCACTACTCCTGCTACTACGAATACTACCACTACTATTATGTCTATCGAATACAGGAACATTGAAGGTTGTAGTAGTTGCACCAAGAACAGGCCAAAAGGGGTTAAAACGAAGGCCAAATCTATCCTTACCAAAATTATTTGAAGTATTGTGTTTGGTTATTGTTCACATTTAAGAAACATTCAACCTTGTGCAACAAGAATTATTTTTATAAAAAAAACTTTTGTCCTTTCAAAATCAAATTGACTTGGTTATTTATTTTTTCTGTTAATCTGATTCTCATCCGATGAACTCACAGGTAGACCAACGGGGAGCATTCAGATTTCTACGATCTGATGACCACTCTCCAAGACCAAAAAAATCACAATGTGGCTGGAGGGTGGCTTCGAATTGGCATTGGGAACCAGAGACTTGTGTCTAACCTGTAATACTGGACCATAACAGACCAACAAGTGGGGTGAGGATACAGTGTTACAAAATAATGAAATATCATGATAGAGGTAACTCAATAATGTAAGAAATTTTTATTGCATTTTAAATTATAATAAGAAACAAAAAACTGTAATGTCAATTTTGGTGCACTGTACTAAACCTGTCAACACATTCATCCATCAAACTATCGATGGAGACGTGAAAATAACAATTCACTGAGGTCAAGAAATGTTTGTTTAGAAAATTTTATGCTATAATTAAGTGATATTTGTTTCAGAACAGATTAATTTACCTTTAAATTTGCTATTTTTATGAAAGTAACATTTCAGAAATGTATATCTTATTTTAGCGGGATTTTCAAAAAAAAAAAAAAGTTTTGTCTAAATTTCTCTAAAAAAGTTTAAAATGACTGTTTAGATTGGTTTTCCGGAAGAATCGACTAAAAATCATTCAAATTTCTATTTGAAATACTCCACGGTAATTTTTTCTGGAATTAGAAAATTTAATCTTTTAGCTTTCAACTGAAACTGGGAGAAAGCTTCAAAAAGGATTTTTCCTTTATGAAAAATACATTTAAACCTTAGGCATACCGAATTTTTTGGAGGTACCAACTTTTAATTAATTAATGGACATGAGTTAAGCCATGCCAAAGTGATTGAGAAGTCATTGGTTAGGTGGTAGCTGTAGTAGTGGGTGCAGCTGAATCAGTGAGAAAGGTGGAGAAGTTACTGATGCCTATCGGGAGGTGTTAGTGTAAGATACTAATGATATCCCCCAAAATGGGAAGTAATTAATTTTCAGAAGCCAGACAACAAAGGACTCATGTTGGAAATTAGGAGATTCATTGAAACCTCAAACTGCATCTTGCCTGCCGATGAGACCTTCGATGACAACCTTGTGCCACACTTAACCAAGCCAGCCACACGAACGTTGCCAGAAATCACCAAAGTGTCACTTCTGACTAGAAACTGGTTGTGACGAGAAATTGAATGTATGCAAGTGCTTATATTTTAAACCAGCTACTGTATAAAGAACCGATATAAAATCAGAAGTATTTTTTTTTTTATCCGCTCATCATTATTTTTTTAATTATCTTTGTGTCTTCACCCTGTTTGGACCGGCCAGTGATAGGATTCTTGACGACAATTCAGTCTTGACCACCCTATGATCTAAATTCACAACGTGGGATAGGGCGTGACCTTAATTGAAGCGATCACTTCAGTGACCAAATGCGAGTATTGTGCATCTTGGATGACCAGAGGGGACAGAGGGCTACAATTGTTCTGATGAGCTTTCCTTGTTGATACCTCAACTACATGAATTTAAGGGCAATGCTAGATTGGCAGATAGGTCTCATCATTTCACCGTTGAAATTGCAAATTTAACCATAAGTTCTATGCTAACAGTGTCTTCTCTCGACCTTCGCACTTATGGAATTCTCTTCCAGCCTTTTGCTTTCCTGTCAACTACGATCTTCAAAAATTTAAATGCAACATCAATCATTAATTTCTGTCTCCGTGAATCATATATGTGTGTGTGTGTGTGTGTAAAAAATATATAGAAAATAGGAAAGAACTCGTTAGGTAAATAATCCAAAGTTCTTTAGTATTTTTATTATTATTTAAAAAAAAACAGTGCTCGATACAAAAGTAGAGCCTAAATATAATTATTTATTTAAAAATATGTTTCCAACGCTACATAAGAGTTCTCATAATTATATTGAAGTTTTCGGCTCTTGTTTTGAAACATGAGAACTCTTATGTAGCGTTGGAATCATATTTTTAGATAAATAATTATATATATATATATATATATATATATATATATATATATATATATATATATATGTATGTATGTATGTATGTATGTGTGTGCATACAGATAAAGATAGCTAAGAAAAAGGAAATAAATGTATATCTATGTAGCGTATTCTGGTGTAAGTAAGCCAGGTGGTTTGATTGAAATTAAGAAGTCGATTCACCTTATTGCTATTTCCCCCAATGTAAAACTGGATACATCTGCTTCTTAGTGCATTCTGTAACTGGCTGTGCAAAAAAAAAAGGAAAAAAAGAGAGTTGGCGTGTCAATCTTTTCCTTTTATACTGTTTATTAACATGCCACCTATCAGGTGTTAAGCAAAGTCTTCTAGTAAACAAGTTTCATCCAACATTTATCTCTTTTTGATGGAGTTTAATGGTTCCTGCATTTTAGAAGCAATATATCATGGTGTGTATGTACAGATCTGTACAAAATTTTGAAAATTTTCCAAAATGATGCATTTGACAGTTGACCAAGAAATTTGTCTGGCCTCAGTCCCAAGAAGAATCTTTGAGTTTTTGAAAGTATCCTCTTCGACTCATCCAAAAGAACAGCAGTAGTTAACATGGGTGACTGTCAAAGATTTCGAGGAATTAAAAGAGAAGCAATAAATATTCAGAGGCTCTTTTTGATAGTTTGGATTTCATTCAGGCTTTTGGTGGAAAATCAATTAAAATGTTAAGAGGAAGTTGGTTGAAGATTGCTATCAAAAATGATTATGAGGCATCCTTCATTTCTCATTACTGCATTGGAATTATTCCAATAATTCAGCTCAAGTTGATAATATCTGATTTCAGCTGCTGTTTGCAAATAAAACCTTTGTGTCATTCAAAATCGAATATAATGAAGCAACCATAGTCAAAGCCTAAAATGATATTCGATATTATGACATCTAGCTGAAAAATATTCAACCATTTTGAATAACTCAGGAACTGGTTGCACGTCCATAATGTAACTTGGCAATCAATCAGAGCAGGCTTTATCGTGTATGTGTGAACTATTTTTGTGGTGGAATTCAGTCAGCAGTGAAAGGTGACTGAGTGTACTAATGTATTATGTGACCTCTATATCAACAGAAAATAGGTATCAAGTTTTACTTGATACTTAAGAAAGCTTTGGGGGAAAGATTCTCGATGAAATAAAAATTGGGTACCAGCACTTTAAACTTGTTAGAAACTGTATTGTAAATATTCTGGAACAACTTCGACAAGCAGAACATCCGAAAATGATCCACATTCTTAAAGGGCTCCGAGAATCAGGACACCCAAAAAATGTGATTCGCACTCTGGAAGGCATTCAACAAAGTTAGAAATGGTTGGCTAGTTTGATAAAAACAGATGATATTTAAAAATTATACCAGAGTTAGGATTATGGATGATTTGTGATGGTCCAGTACTTTCATATATCGGTATTATTTGATTTCAGTGCATATAGGCCTTGTATAATGATTAAAAGAAAAAAAAAAGCATAAACTGTTGAAAAATGCAAAATAAATCTTTATATAAACACAATATAATAATAGAGAAAGATAAGGTAAAAGTTAAAGTTTCAAGTATAAAAGTCGTGACGTATATGATTCAGGCTTTGTCTATATTTCTGAGATGAGGTATTGTAATTATTTACACTATTGTCCGGACTATTGACTTCATCATATGCACGACGTTTCGGACGTTGTACGCCCTAAAGAGTTGTGAGCAGAGGAAACAAAAACGTGGAGAGCCGAGTTACCAAGGGGAATTAACTGAAACTGAGATATCCAAAGGCATGGCACGTGGAACTAGAACAATTTTACCCCCCGGTGAAGTGTTCGAATCGAAATTCCAAGAAATATCACCTGAAGAACACTGGGGCGTATAACGGTCGAAACGTCGTGAATATGGCAATAAAGATGAGGACAACGGTCTGAACAATGTAAGACATAAATCTAGCGAGAAAGTTTAGACGTTAGACATTCATTCTCGTACGTGTTGCTTTTAAAATCTAAAAACTCATTTTTTTTAAGAAATAAACTTTAAAGAAATTTTCGACCTAAATTAATTCATGAATTCCTAAAGGAATATTTTATATGCATAAAAAATAATTCTAATAATTTTAACGATTTTTTAGAATTGTTTTATTCGTGACTAAATGAAACTTTAATTGAATTAATTTCATGTCTGTAATTCACAACACATTTTAAAACAAAGTGTTGTTTTAAAAAGTTATTAAACCCAATTAAAACTTTGAGGATTAAAATAATTTCATATCTTTATAATTCACAAAACATTAAAAACAAAGTTGCGAAAGTTTTTAAAAGCTGAAATCTAATTTTTATAAAAATAAACTTTCAATATAAATTCATAAAGGAATCTTTTTATAGGCATAAAAATAATTGAATTTTTTTTAGAATTATTATAATTTAACAATTTTTTAGAATTGTTTTATTCATTAGAATGTTTTTTTATTTATCATTTTAAATTAAAAAAATGAATAAACGTTAAAAATTCTCTTATTTGTACATAGCTTTGTCATTAATCTTTTGTTGAATTCTCTTCACTTTTCCTAAAATTATTAATGCTTCATATTACTGTAGATTTTTGCCAATTGATTTTCTTAGATTTTCACAAGAATTGAAAATAGGTTTGGTTTTTAAAATCTTTTTAGGTATGTGAACTACCTTTTCTACTGGAGGACATAAGGAGAGAATCGTCAGCTTTTGACAAAAAAACAGGTGCCGCAATTGCAGTTAAACTAAAAAAAATATATCTTCGTGATGGTGCTATTCCTAGAATTTTCCCAAACTGTCCCTCATATTTATCTTCATTGAATACTTCTAGAGAGTCACCAGATTCTAGGAGAATCCGACTAGAGAATTCTGCTTTTAAAAGTGCTTTAAATCAAAGTATTAATGATAACTTAGCATAATGCAGAAGAAATTCCATAATGTTAATGATCTAGAAGCGAAATTAAATTTCCTTGATAGAAATTACTGGAGTTTTATATTCAGCATCATCAAATCCCCATATCCAAAAATCAATCTGTCTCTTGTAATTGAATCTGATTTTGCAGTACATGTGTTTTGTAGAGATGTGGAAATGCATTCAATAGGGGACTATAAGATTCCTAAACATGTAACTGATCAAAATACCCTTGAAATTCTGATAGAAAACATGAAGAAAATGGACACAGAACAACAGCAAACTGAACCACAAAATATGATTTTTATATTAAAATTGGTAATGTCATTTCTACTATTGGTGCAAGAAGAATCAAACAAACATTTTAATACAATTAAATTTATATATGAGCAGCTAAATTTAATGACACAAAATAAGCTTTATTATTCAACAGAAATGATTATATTTTTTTCATTGTTATATAACTGCTCCCCTAAAGGGTACAGATTGTTAAGAGACAGCAAAAATATAATTTTACCTAGCTATTGAACCATTAAAAGACTAACATTATCAACATATATGAATCCTTTGATAACAATTTTCTTATGTATATTAAAAATAAATTTAAGCTCCTAGTGCAGAAGGACATCACAGTATCTTTACTTGTCGATGAAATACATCTAAAACCTTATTTAGATTATAAGGGTGGTAATATTGTTGGCTTATCTGACAACAGCAGTGAAGCTGCAACAAGTGCTTTTGCTTTCATGATTAGCAGTGTATTCTCACAATATAAAGATGTTGTGCATGTTATGCCAACTAAATGTCTTAAAGCTGAGAAGTTATTTGACATAGTTAAACGCATAATAATTGGTTTAGAGGAGATAGGCTTTCAAGTATTATCAATTATAACAGATAATAATGCTATAAATAAAAAAGCTATATCTTTCTTTTGCAGTCCTCCAAAGCTTTCCATTGTATATCCACACCCAGTTATAAAGTCTCGACCCCTTTTCTTCCTTTTTGACTCAGTCCATAAATTAAAATGCATTAGAAACAATTGGCTTGGTCAAAAAATGCAAATAAATGCATGCTGTTCCCCAAATTTTGTCATAATGGAAATCATGAATTAGATAATATCCAAAGTGCCCCATTTTCTACCTTACAGAAACTTCATGCCTTAGAATCTCAATCAATTTTGAAATATTGTTATAAATTAACCTCAAAGGCACTTTTACCTACTAATCTTGAAAGGCAAAATGTTAATTTAGTTTTGCAAATTTTTAATGAATATACTATTCAAGGATTATTGACTTTAGGAAAACAGAAAGTTGCAGAATATATAAACATATTTTATATTTGGTGGACAATAATGAGTGTTAAAACGCCATATAAAGGTTGTCGGCTTAGAAATAAATACTGCAATCCACTTAGAATGAATAAAGAAAATTTTAGATTTCTCTCTTAGAATCTTGGAATAGCAATTCTGGAAGAAATGGCAAATTAACAAAGGAAACCTTCACTGCTTTGTATCATACAACCTATGCATTTCTAGAACTGACCAAGTATTGCATAGAAGAACTGAAAATGCTGTACATATTACCAGGCAAATTTCAAACTGATCACCTTGAAGCAAGGTTTGGTCAATACCGACAACTTAGTGGGGATCAGTATAATATCTCGATACGTCAAATATTTGAGTGTGAAAAAAAAAATTAAAATGCAATCAGCTTTAAAATTGGGCTTACCATTTAATCAGCAATGCATTAGAATTGATTTAAAGAGTTTGCAAGAACCAAACTGGGATGAAGTGACAGAGGAGGAAAAGTTAGATATATATAAATATAGAATTGATGTTAAAGAGGATAATGTTAATAATTGTAGAGAAGTTCTACTTGTAATGCTATACTTAGCGGGTTTTAAGAAAATTAAATGCAATAGTTGCAAAGATTTAATATCTGGAAGTGTAAGAGATAATGTGGAAGAAATACCTGAAATAAGCAGCTATTTTCAGGGGATTAATAGGGGATTATATCCTAATGAGAAAACTATAAATTTTGTTCTCTATAATTATGTAGTCATTGATAAACTTATAAAAAATCATTCTTTTCTTCATTCAGTAAATCAAAGAGAAATAGTCATGCATACAAGATTGAATGTTTTGGCAGATTATGAGCTTCTTTTTGATGTTGACACTTGTGATGAGGGTCACAATATAAAAAAAATACAAAGAATGTTTGTCTGGAGCTCTACAAATGCTCTTTTAAATAATTTTTGTTCTAGGGAAAATAATAATATTACAAATAACAAGTTAAGCAAAAAAAGAAAACTTCAAACATTCAGCTAAATTTTGTATCAGTAACCTATTTTTCTGAAAGTATTATTTGATTTTTAAATCTATTTATTGTTTTTGATCGAATTTATTTGCTTGTTTGTATTTATTGGTTTCTTATTTATGCTTAATTGTTTTATTTATTCATCATAATTATTATTCATCATTTAATTATAATTTTATTTAATTATTGTTTGTTCCCAAATTCATAATTCAGTTGTTACTGTATTTGAGTAATAATCTCTTCTTAATGATTACAAAAATTGTAACTTTACAGAATAATGATTAAAACTAAAACTGAAATAAAAACATGCAAATTAAAACAATGCTGATTATGATTTATAAAAAATTTCAAATGTGAAACAATTAAAATCATGAACGAATTTCAGTTTTAAAATTGTCTGTCTGTAACCTACTTTTCTATAAGTATTATTTGAATTTTAAATCTCTTTTTTGTATCAAATTTATTTACTTTCTTGTATTTAGTTTATTTGTTTCTTATTTATAATTTACTTGTAATTTGCTCGTCTGATTGTTTGTTTCCTCATTCATAATTGAGTTGTTTCTGTAGTGTAAGAATAATAATCATTAAATATATTTACGATATTGTAACTTTACAGAATAATTACTAAAATTAAGATAAAAACATGCAAATTAAAATAATACTGATTATGATTTTAAAAATGTTTTCAGATTTGAAACAAATAAAATAATGAACGAATTTCAATCTTTAAAATTTAATGAAATGTAACATGATGTTTAATTTCTTTACTTTACAAAACATTCAGCAACATTTTTTTTTTCTTATCGGTTATTTTTTTTAAATTAATATGAAATAAATTTCTGTATAAAATCCAATTCTGTTTCTTTCTTTTATAAATGTATTTTTAAAAAGTTTTCTACTAAAACCAATTTTTTTCTTACAATTTTTCGTTACATTATGATTAATTACTGTCTGTTTCACTGCATGGACTACATTTATGACGTCACGTCACTATCGAGCAGGCCTTCTATATCGGTGGTCACGGTCTAGCTCAGTGTATTCGTGTCTATTTTTAAGGAGACACAAATTCAATATATAAGCGGAGGCCTGTTTCGATTAATCGTGCGCGCCCTAACAAAATTCGACAGAAAATTACAACAATCTTAAAATAAACGAATTCAACCATTATTTTCTTAATTTACAAAAACTAAAATCGAAACGGTTTATCACGTTAATTCAGACTCTCATAATAGTTTTTTTAATTCATTTCACACCAAGCAAGGCAATAAAGCTACTAAGACACAGGAGGTTACTAAGAGAATATTATGAAAAGAGGAGACGGAACAATAAGAAAAACAATAATTAAGAAGCCAGAATATAACGATTGACACTGCATTTAAATTTTTGAAGATCAAAGGTATTTAGAAAGCAAGAATCGGGAAGAGAGTTCCACAAGGGAGAAGTGCGATAGAAGAAACCGTTAGCATAGAACATACGATTACATCTATCCATTTCAACTGTAAAATTATGAGACCTTACCGCCAATCTAGTACTGCACTTGAATTCATAAAGTCTAGGTACAATATAGGAAAGTTCATCAGAACAATTACCATGAAAATATTTATAGAAAAGGGACAAGGACATTTATGACACAGAGTTGGGAAAGTGACTGAAGCCGAGATGCCTGGTCAGGACCAATAATATTGTAGATTTTGTGGATTTTATCAAGAATCTTTAAATATATAGCAGGAACACCAGACCAGATGTGGCAGCAATATACAAATCAAGGACGAATGGTCGACTTATAAATATGTAAGATAGATTCTGGCAAGAAAAATTATCTAGCATGATCCAACGAACCAGCTTTCCTAGCAATAGGCCTAACAACTGATTCACTATTATCTTCCCACTTCATGTCACCCGAAAACCTACAAGAAAAATGAAAAGAAGATAGAAACGAAGTAAGATCGTAACAGCATTAGATTACCAGTTTGTTAAAAGGATTATCAGTTTGTAGCGGTTTTGACTCATTTGTTGACGAGGGGGTATTATCATGTGTTAGAAAGAGACATATATTCATATGGTGGGTTGTTGACGAGATATTATTGCTTGCGCTTGAGGTATTTTTGAACAGGAGATAGTGTTATGGTATTATTGTTTTATTTGCAGTGCGACACGTGGTTCGATTGGGAATAAGAAGTCCCCCGGATGGGAAATGAGATATGTTGCTAGGTTTTGTTGTATAAAGTAGTATAAAAGGAATAGACATAAATCCTTTCTCGCTCTTCAATCACAAGATGTCCTATTGACAAGACGTGCCTCGTTTCCCCTTTTCTTAGTCTAAAGGTGTACTACGTGTCATCTACAACACATTGCACTATATTCTGTTCGAAAAAAACAATAATATCTCCACATCAACCTATCATATAAATATGCACCTATCTCCAACACAAGAAACTATTCCGTTCAACAGAGACAACGTCACTACAAACTGATTATTCTTATAACAAATTTTTAACTTGATGCCATTATAAATTTCAAAGAAACACATTGTCATTTACTTTCTCGTTCACAGTAGGGTGAGTAGTTTTCCCTTTGTCTTTTCTACAAATATTTTCATTGCAATTGCTCTGATGAGTTTTTTCTCTTAGTTCCACGACTGCGTGAATTTAAGCGTGCTACTAGATTGGCAGCTAGTTCTCACCGTTTTACTGTTGAACTAGATAGATGCAACCATTTCTTCTATTCTAACAGTTTATTTTCTCACACTTCTCGCCTGCGGAACTCCCTTGTGATTTCTTGCTTCCCTATCGCCTACAAACTTCAAAATTTTAAATACAACTTCAATCGCCATCTTCTGTCTTCCTAAACCGTTTTCCCTTTTTGTTCTTTCCTCATTTCCCCTCACTAAAGTTTTCTCATTTACATTCACCTCCTGCACCCTAGTGGCATTATCGCTTTGCTGAGGGGAGAATGATTTAAAATGTTTTTTGAAGAATAGAAGCTTTTTTGAGTTATCTTAAGACCCATGTTTTCATATAAATAGACGGGATTCAAGGAAATAAAACAAGACAGTGAAAGATACAGATCAAATTGCAGATGTAGTACCTTAATAAATCTAGTATCAGTAGCAGCCCTTAATAATCTTAGTATCAGCAGCAGCAATGGAGTTACAAAAACAACACGAACCCTTAAAGTAACTCTCTTCCAGGTTTTCCTCCTTTCGTACTATGTGGTATGAACTTTTCCCACTGAAGCAAAAGGGCTAGGAATGCTTCACACTAAAATACATCAACACAGTAAGTTACACTCAAATATATTCATTAACATTTCGTTGTGTGTGCAATTTACTTCCAGGAAAAGAAACTCTTGTCTTAAACTTTTCTTTTGTTAATTTTGTTTAATAAATGTTATCTTGCATTGCAAGTCAATTTGTCTCTTATTTTGTGCATGCACCTTTTTCACCGCCATTATTTCATATAATATAAATATTATCGCAAGAAACTTTACACATTAATCATCGAAGTAGCCAAAACACTAAACAGGGAAGCCGAAATTAAATCATTACGATGTGAAGAAATAATTTAAAAAAGCCAGCCCGGAAGAACGACAACCACTTACAAAAGTTTTAAATATATTAAAGGATAAGTTAAAAAAATTACGAAGAGCCGTACGGACCAGGAAACGCAGGAAAGTAAAAAGCAAACAACGAACAAAGTTCTCGGATCCTTTCTGCAAGAGACTGCAAGGAGACAAACGCAGCGAGCAGCTGCAACATATCAGTGAAGAAATCGACAATTACCTCCAGAAGAATTCACAAGATCCCCTAAAAGTAAAAGACATAGAACTGGATTCTAATGACACTCTAATTAACCTCCATCAACCGAGCTTGACATCAAATACCCACTTGGAAGGAGATCCAAGATATAGTCAAAACCGCCAGGTCATCTTCTGATGGAGTGTCATATCTATTAGGTTGGTGCAAAAATAATATCGTTTTTTGACGTTAAAAAATACGTCAAAAAACGATATTATTTTTGCACCAAACTAATAGTATATAAAAGATAGCAAAGTCTCCTAAAACACTTGTGGGCTATTATAAAAACGATTTGGAGTAGAAATCAATTACCTGTGAATTGGAAACGGACGGACGGACGGGTAGGTATCTCGAAAGAGGAAAACACAAAGTCTTTCAACCAATTCAGGATAAAATCGCTCTTGAACATCGAAGGCAGAAATTTCTTCAGTGTACTGGCAAAACGTCTGAATTCGTTTCTTAGAAAAAACGAATATATGAACATATATGGACACATCAGTACAAAAAGGGAACATACGGCTGTTGTAACAAGACAAGAAAACATGAAGGATTTGTTAACCTTTTGCCTAGACCTGACGAACGCATATGGCTCATTACCTCACAGAGTGGCATTATATAAACACCATGTACCCATCGAAATCATTGAGATCTGATTATGAAATATTACGAAAATTTCAAGATAAGAGTCACATCCAAAAGATCGTATTCAAACTGGTACTTCATAGAAAAAGGAATAATAACGGGATGCACGATATCTGCTATACTATTTAACGTTGCCATGAGCCTCCTAGAAAAATCAGCCGAAAAAGATTGAGGAGGACCAGTATGCTTAACTGGCATTCGACAACCCCTTCTCCCCAAATATGAGCATACATGGACGATCTCACCGTAGCAACAACAACAGTAATCAAAGGAAGATAGCTATTGAAGTGACTGGAAAAAACAAATCAAGTGGGTCAGAATGGAATTCAAGCCCGAAAAGACAAGATCATTAGTAATCAAGAGAGGCAAAATTCAGAATAAATGAGGTAACGATTCCAATTTTATTCGAGAAACCGGTTAGAAGTCTCAGAAAGGTATTCGACCACAGTTTGAAGGACAACAAAGTGATATGAAAGCCGTAAGAGACCTGTAATCATGACTGGGAAAAAGTGATAATTCATTTACAAGGCCACTTCAAAAGCAGGATCTACAAACACACCATCCTGTCAAGAGTAGTGTGGCCCATTATACAAAGTCCCAATTACGACAATTAATAAACCGTAAAGGAGGGTAAACAGATAAACATAGTTGGAAGCATTGCCGGTACAAGGGACTCGCCTCCACCTCGAATCAATGATACAAGGCCTCCACTCTACTGCATCTCAATTTTCGTAAGGCAGTATGCATATAAAATACAAATTTTATTGTAACCTAATTATGTACAATAAACGGCATATTTATACACATACAAAAAAATTCAAAATTCTTTTTAAAATACAGGAATTGCTAAATTGTATTAACCTTTTCCATTTATGATTAGTAAATATAGTTTTTAATTAATAGCAATATCAAATATCAGATATAAATTAATACAGAATTTTAAAAGAATTAAAACTTTATAAATTATTCTAATTATTTTTTTTTAAAAATGAAACCAATTTTTATAAAAACTCATTCTTTATCGAAAACATTTTTTCTTAAGACAATAATGTCCATAATATATATTATTTATATAAGCAATTAAAAGCTTTTCTAATTAAATAATATATTAGTTTTATTTAAGTACCTACACTGATTCGCCAAAAAATGAGCATAGCATGTTGAAAAATGCGCCAAATTTAAGAAAAACAGTTTTTTCGTCAAAATCTTTGTTATTATTTAAGAGGAAAGACCAAAGGATGTTTTGATTAACCCTTTGAGTCCCGCGTTCCTGAACAATTTTAATCCTTCTGCCTGAGCTCCTGAGTCAAAATTCGCAAATAATTGGTATGTAAGGTCTCACGGTAGATATAAAAATAGTTACCGTATTTATCCACTGTTCAACCGATGTTTGGGCATTACGTCATTTTTCTCTACCACCGGTAAAGTGGTGATCAGGACTCAAAGTGTTAAATTATATTTTTGGTACTTTTTAGAAAGTTCAAAATTTTGGTAAAATCTTGTTTTACTTGCGTCAGCGGTGAGGGTGATAAAGATTAGTATAGGGAATTTTAGCGCCTTTTTTTTTTACGGTGAAAAACATTGATTTGGAAATCCTTGCAAAAATCAGATAATTGTCGAATTTTAATGAAACTTTCAGGACTTATTCAGAAATAAATGAAAGTGATTTTTGAAATGTTTCTTTTTATTTTTTTAGAAAATATTTGGAAAATATATATTTTTTCAGAAATGGAACAAAGATCATCCAACTTGTTACTTATTCAAAGACAAAGGGACGTTAAAACATATCCTAAACAATTATCCAAGTGCAAGGTTGCGGCACAATGAAATACTGCGAACAATCACAAATGTATTTGAATTATCAATATGCACCAACAAACATCAACCAGAAAGTTCAATAATCTTCGTCAAAGAAAGACCTACCCAGAGGCCAAAACATAATTACCTAACCAAAGCGCCCGATAAGCAAATGAAAGTAGAAATAGGGGAATAAAAACTGAAATTCCCAGAATACATTATGAAGACATCCCTAAATCCAGACATCGTAACCTTTTCAAATATTGCAAAGATGTTACGAATTAACAATTCCTTGGGAAAGCAATATATCCCAACAGTAATACGGCAAAACATTCACAAAGTAAGAATTGTGTTCACACACAAAAGGGATCGTTAAAAATTATTTTTTCTCTCTGAGTAAATTTCGGCTCTCGGTAGCTTGAGGGAAAGGGATGGAGGTAATAAAGTAAAATACTGAAGCCTGAACCTTACCCAGCCTGGGTGCAAAGCTCCATGACCAAACAATGGAGGCGATTCAATTGAAGGTGAAGGAAATGTTTTTTCTACTACAATAAATTGTTTTGATAAACGTGATTTTTAACCATTGGCTAATAGAACCGATTTGAATCTGAAATACTTGTGTTGCGGGTCGGTTATGTGTTTCCCAAATTGTTACGGGTGTTAGTAACGTCGGTATTTGAAACTGGGAATAACACGCTGTCTCCTGAAATACCCACAACAAACATGGCGGGATCGGGGTGGGAGTCTACGTAATAAAATCAATATAAATGTACAAACAAATGATAATGTATTAAGATAAATTTTCTTTTTAGCCTCGCGCTAAATATCTATTAAAATTTTCCGAAATCGTCATATTTTTCGTGTAAATGTACATGCTGAACTCGAAATAACAATTAAATTTTGATAAAACCTACCGTTTTCGAGTTATCGACAATAAAAGTTCTAACTCAGTCGCGTTCAGCCGTCGGCCATTACTGACCTTGTTTAACTACATTCAGTGCGGAACATTTTGCACGCGGAAACTTAATTAACGGCCTTTTTACTGCTCTTAACTGAACTTACTCGTCTAAAATTACTGCGCATTTAAGTTATAAACTCGATACCTTCTAAAAACATCGAAAAACCTGACCGAGCGGCCACGAAAACCCAATCCTCAACGAAGTTTTGACAACCAAATTGTCGTTTTCACGACAGAATTAAGTCTCATTTACTTCCCGACTATTGTAACAAAATAGTCATTTCCAAGACAGAGAACAAGTTCTGTTCTCAAAACAACGCTTTACGTTGAAGACTGAACTTTAAAGCAACGAATAGATCATGTCTCAAACTTTAACAACTCACATCAACTCACAACTATTGACAACACTTACATTTTAACTGGGTTTGACCTCACTGAGATCCTTTTATTGTACCTTCTTTCTTCTAATTTGTATTGTTTTGTATATACTGGCATTTTTCTTGTGATATCTCATGTTATTGATATTGATTGTAAATGTGATCTACAAATCGAGCCTTCTTTTAGAAAAAATAAGTTATATTTTTCCAGAAATGTATTACCCCTTTTCCGGGCTCACAAACCATCAAATTTGTGAAACCCTAATATTTAGTAAAATTTGCTTTCATTTTATTTTAATAAAATTGTTTTGGTTTTATATCTCACTGAATATGCCCCCTTTTTATGGTGCACCTTGTCGTCGCTTGATGTCTCCATTCTCCCTAATCTCTTTTTAACCGAACCCACAAAAATATACATTAATAGTTCTGGGTCCCCCCCCCTTTTTTTTTTCATAGGATAGAGTCAGTGGGTTATAGCGTTCTGACTTTAAGGTAAGAAAGAACAAATATATGGCGGACGATACCGGAAATTGTTTATTTTTATTGATTAGGAAGAAAAATCCTAGCAAGCATTGAGAAGTTGTCTATAAATTTGTGGAGGGAATGTTCTTAGCAGTCATCCCAAAGCGATTTTTAGGTCATTTCGACTTGGTAAGCTTTTCTCACTTAGATCAATTACGACTGAATAGTGAGTTCGATTCTCACTGGGTACCCCGTGCTTTCGGCTTTCTGCCACATCTGTGTTACGCATCATTCCAAAGCGATTGTCACCAACGGAACGTCATTGTCTAGCGAGCGAATCAGAAAATAGATCTCTTCCCAACCATTTGTGGACCAATCAGAAGCCAAGCGGTAGTTTCGAAGCGGAACAAGATAGAAAATCAGCCTAAATCAGAATCGACGAATTAATTTTTTATCCATTCTCCAATGCTGCTGTCATCGTAACAGACCAGAACCAAAATACGACACACGCACGACTCACTCAGTGTCTCTTAGACTCATAGCTGCCGCCTTACATAAAAAGCATACGTACTTCCTTCACCCATTTTAAGCAAGGCGACTGCTACATTTGAATATATACTCTCTCTCTCTCTCTCTCTCTCTCTCTTATGCATTTACATTTGTACTCTTAAACCTCCAACTTTCATTCTATCCTTCTGTATATATATTCAATTGTGTTATAAAAATTTATTTTGTATTAATACTATGTGCATTTTCTTTTTTAATCCTTACACAAAAAAGACCGTGGTGGGAACGGAGGTTGTTATAAGTTAACCTCCACCGTGCATTTCCATCTGCCTATTCCACATTCTGCAATGAGGGCATTAGTCTGTGTGTATGTGTGTCCGACTTAAAATCCAAAACTACAATAGACCCTTAAATAAAAATATATATATCCTGATTAGTGATTAAGGAAAATTTTGATTAACAATTTATTCCTGTATTCTAAGCGAAGATATTTTTTATGTGAAAAAATGTAACAAAAAAAATAGACCGATTATTTGAGTAGTACGCAATATAACTCACGTCATTCATTTTTTTTTTAAATAAACAGTAAGTGTTAAAGTAGGTAAAGTGTAATCAATAATTAATGAATGAATCGTAGGATATTCTATATTTTTGTTATTAGAGAACAATTTATTTATTTTATATAAAAACATAATGGATACGGTATTTCAAGTTTTATCGTTTTTATCTTCAGGATAATTCCCAAATTAAACTTTAAAGCAGTGAGGTTTAGAAAAAAAAACAAAAAATCAATAAAAAAACAAAAAAAAAAAACAAGTCTGGAATGGTATGTTTTTCAGCTGGATTATTTTAATTTATTTATTTGATATAAAAACATATACATAAAAAAATAGATACGGTCTCGTTGGTAGACCCCAATTAATTGTGTTAAAATAAATGCAAAGGAATTTTAATTTTAGTACAACCAAAAAAATGGATACGTTTTTGTCCCGTAATGAAAGCAAAAACTCCACACGCTTTTTTTAAAAATATTTGCCAAAAAATCAGGGAATTATCCGATGCAAGCAACATCTTCAGAACTTACGTTTTCTTTTATCTTTTTAGTTGGGTTCATTCATTTAGGGATTTCTCACTCACGACACGGGAACACGTCTGTTGGGTTTATTACCAAGTCAGGAATACAACAATAAAACAAGACAATTTTTTGCACCACGCCCAGCAACTGCTTAGCTTAACTTAACACATCTCCATTTCTGGGAATATTTATATTAGTTTGTTTCTTTTAAGTTTTATTTATTTATTTATTTATTTATTTTGTAATTTAATTCTATTATTATCTTTTTTTAAAAGTTTTTTTTAATGTTCCTGGTTGAAAAGGGGCACTTACCCATAAAACTTATAAATAGTTTTTAGTATTTTTTTCTTTTTTATGTACGTAATCACTTAGGCGTTTTGGTCTATGGATGACACAATCTCTCCTGGTCTGGTATATTCTGAGACTATTTGTGTCATTTGTATTGGAATCCTTTCTGCTGGGATTCTCATTTCTGTTTCCTTCATGACTATTATAATTAGTATTATGAAATTGAAATTTTATCGATGGAAATATCCTTTCCATCTGGAATCATCGCTCCTCACCAACATTTCGAATATGTCGCCTGATATGACTGATGATTCTAGAACCTGTTTGAATGCTGTATCATCTCCTATTCTGGTGATCAACTGTTGTGATGATCCCTGTAGTGTGTCAATATTTTTCATGATTGGTTTTTAATTTTACTCTCATCCGATCGCCTGTTTTGAGAGCCTTGAATGTTTTAGCATCATGTTTTCTGTCGTAGTTCATCCAACTTTTCGCTGAAGAATCTACCTCTCTGGCTCGTTCCAAGTCAGGCCATTTCGGATTTAGTCTGTTTGAGTGGCTTGTTAGTACCATCCTTATTTTTCTACCCATGACCAACTCCGCACGACTTGCTTTTATAGTCATTATCGGTGTGCTAAGGTGTGATTAGTCATACCTTAGGCTTAGCACATCGATAATGGCTACAAGCCAAGAAAGTATCTGGTTGTTGTAGGAGTCTTCTTGCGATTTTAACTCTACTTTCTGCTGCTCCATTCGCTTGAGGTGCTGTGTGTAAATCTTTATTTGGATGATAAGTCGCTGAAGCTTCTGCTTGTGAACTGAGTTTCATTGTCAATTATCACTTCATTTGGGACCTTCATCTGGTAAACATTTGTACGTTTTGTGATGTCTATTTTAATTTTTTAAACTTCAGGTGACTACCAGAAATTTTCAAATTATTGAACCATGGGTCGAGCGTTTTATTTTTCTCTGTGAGTGAGCCTAAAACATATTCCTCCCTGGTGTCGTATTTTATTACCCGGGCATTGCTTATTTTCGTCCTGCAACATATAGCGAAGTGGTTGAAACGGTTGCATTTCTTACAAGTTTGTCTGGACATCCCCACCCCAGTCATGTAGCCAGTTCTTTTTGCCGCATTTTTTCCTAAATATCTTTTCTTCTAGTTTCGGTGTGAGAATATTTTTTAAATTTCCCCCTTTCGTTCAGGCTTTGTCGATATTTTTTGTTTGTTTGTCTGCCTTTCCTCCTTTTTCTTGTCATTAAAAATGGTGAGAAGATACGAACAAATCATTTGTTGGTAACTTCTCATCATTTTTAATGTTTTGTCGAGTTTCAAGTCTGGAGTAAAAAACTGAAGGCATATAATCCTTTGTCCTGAAGTCCAATAATGAATCTGCCCTGTATTTCTTCGTTCTTGTTGGCGAAGTTACAACCATCTGCAAGTTCATATAATGCACTCGGAAATGTTGTGACACATTCTCCGGGACGCAGTGTTCTCAAGTGAAACATGGCCTTTTCGTGCGTTTTGTTCCTCTTGGTCATGAAATGATCTTCGAATTTCATCATTACAGTTTCGAACGTCATTTTTGTCTTCCTTCTTAGAAAATGTAACTGTTTTTAACACATTTTCTGCCTCTTTGCCCATACAATATATTAGGGAACTTATTTGAATTAGTCAAGTTTCCAAATACAACTTATTATTCTTTCGAAACTTTTACGCCAAGTCGGCCACGTGGAGAGATTAAAAAAAGTCGAATGTTTTTTTTTGTTTTTGTTTTTTGTTTTTGTTTTTGTTTTTGGAAGAAGAACCTCAGCTGGATCTAGCCACTTCTAACATGGAAACACGTCTGTTGGTTTTAAAACTATTTATTACCAAGTCAGGAATATAACAGCAATCAAACAGAGTTCACTACCGACTGTTCGGTTGAACTCTCTGCCTTCGGGTGGGGAGGAACCCGAAGGAGGCTACGCCGAAGGGCGGATTCTCTTTCGGGGAGGTAAACCGACCCTGAACCCGTTTATACGGGTTCAATGGGCATATTTTTGGCTGAGCCCACGGGCTCGGAAAGCCCACGTTAAAAAGGCCTTGTGCCACATGACGCCCTCGTGGGGGGGTGACTGAATATCATCAAACAAGAGCACACAACTTGTGATATCCGGATGTAACAGGGATCAGTAATGACCCCACTATTACTGCTTGTAGCACAATTTATTCATTAATGTGTGGTTATTTAACTGAATAGGTTATTTTTTTAAAACGCCTTGGGAAAATATTTTGGTGAGGTATGTTCCATCACACCTTTTTCGATATCGCATCTATA
The DNA here is from genome assembly GCA_963932145.1 of Acanthosepion lycidas. Lineage (NCBI taxonomy): Eukaryota > Metazoa > Mollusca > Cephalopoda > Sepiida > Sepiidae > Acanthosepion > Acanthosepion lycidas. The sequence goes on along the minus strand of OZ010611.1, from coordinate 17,729,216 downwards.
ATTTTTAATTTTGGTGGGTCTTCATACAAATATTTTACACTTATATAAAAACAAATCCCTGAAAACATTATTTCAGTAAAAGGAAATTATTCAGTATCGAATGTGAAGATAAGGAAAATTCGAGCAGCATGTTGCCAAAAGCAATTCATTAAAACACAAAAAATATTTTTTGAGAAATTGATGCTTGCATAATTTAATAAACAGAACAAAATGTCAGCTTATTTATTTTTTAATAATTACTTGTAATTTTTCAGTGCAATTTTGAAATTAATTCTGTTGCGATTTGTCACAAGAGTAAATAAAGATTTGACGATTTAAAAATGTAAAGTTTAATGTAATTTCTGAGCGTCAACCTTTTTTTAAAAGACTTTTTATTTTATTTTCACCTTATTTTCAACTGTTAGATTATTTTTGGTATGGATGTACAAAAAAGAAAGTAATTCCAATATCTCGCGCTGACTGAATACTAATTAATATCGGAGGAGAATTATGATGATGTCTCCTGGTCAGTCAGTATAAAAAATCAAACTATTCATTATACCAAGTTTAATAAAATTGTATAGAATAAGAAATCATATTTTTAATATATTGGTTATATAAGTATTGTGAGACCGGAAACTACCTACACAATAGACCCTTCCAGGCCTATATTAAGTAGGCGACATAGCACTCTATAAGAGAGTGACAGAGAGTCTCGTACGACTACCAGTTGGACACTAACTTATAGTAAGCTCTGCTTACACTATCTCTGTAACCTGTTGTTAATATATCTTTCTTACTTTTAATCCGTGTTCCGTTTTTACTTCTGTGGGCCCAACTTTGGCACCCACATTAATGGCGACGAGGATTCTAGAAACGCACTCACGGCGAAACCTAAATATCTTACCAATCCCACATCTGGGTCGACGAAGAATTCTAGAAACGCATTCACGTCGGAAAACCGCAATACCTTGCCAGTCCCACAACAGTGGCGACAGAGAAGATTCGAGAATTTCGTTCTCACCGTATCAATAGCGACAGTACTCGAAAAATACACAAACTCCACGCGTTCCCACAGCAGTGTTGAACGTGAAATTAAGCTGGTATTAATACATTAGCGATTTAAAAGCTAAACACCCAGCGTCTATATATATTCCAATACCAAACGCCATTGACAAACTAGCGATTCGACATCTACGGAATATCAAAGTCTGTCCAATACGAGAACGATTTCTACACACCCACACACGCAGAAAAAAAACAGTGTTCGTAAAAAAATTTACAACACAAGATCAAGTATTACCATTGTACTCAAGTTTTCGGAAAAAACTATCGAAAAATTTTTATGTAACTGAGTTGAACTCGGGCATAAAATTATTCTCCCCTCAAATTCACTGAGGTGAGTTTTCTTCTTTTTGTACCTCTATAAAAAAAATACATAAGTGTGGTAAAAAATTATTCAATTACGTTAAAATTAACGGAGCCACGGGAAAAAAAAGCTAAACACACATAATTAGTTTAGTTTAACTATTGTCTGTCCATATTTTTTTTTCTGTAAAAGAAAAAAAAAAGGAACAAAAATCTATCAAGATTTTTTGTGTACCTCCTCTTAGTACACGTGTTTCAAAGCAACAACAAAAGCGCTGTCATTTTTAAATATGGAAGATTTGCAAAAAGTAGTTGCCCAAATATTAAAACTAAATTTGGACCAGCAACAAAAATCAGAAGAAAGACAACAACTATTTTGGGAATTACATAAACAGCAAATGGAATTCCAAAAAATTACGCTTCAGAATGCTGAACTACAACAGAAACAACTTAAAGAATTACTCGTAAATGCATTAAAAGGCTCAAACTCTGAAAAAGATACAATATTCTCCCAGAGTACAATTTACAATTCAATAGAAACCTTTGAATACGTACCAGAGGAAGACAAAACGTTCCAGGCTTTTTACAGGCGCTACGAAGATATTTTCAACGTAGACTGTGAACAATGGCCCAGTAAAAAATAGGTACGTCTTCTATTGAGAAAACTGGGAACTACAGAACATAGTAGGTTCGTAGACTTCATACTATCCAAGAAAACGACTGACTTGGATTTTTCAGAGACGATTAAGCTCCTATCGGAATTATTCGGGCCTAACACAACCTTGTTCCACAAACATTGGAAATGCCTGAACACAGTCAAAGACAACCAGCAAGATTTTCTAACGTTTGCAGCATCGGTGAACAAGCTATGTAATGATTTTAAACTAGCCGAACTGACTGCCGATGATTTTAAGTGCTTAGTTTTCGCACGAGGTCTAGTATCTGCAGAAGACGCCGAAATCAGACGACGCGTACTGACCAAGCTTGAGAACGAACAAGGATTGACTCTCCAAAAACTGGCAGAGGACTGTCAAAGAGTAATATCTGTAAAGGGTGACTCAAACACTATCGAGGAATCAGGTGTGACTCAGATTAATAAAATCAGAAGTAAGTCTACCTCCTATTCCCCTCAAAAAGACAAAAGGCAAATCTCATGTCCTAAATTCCGCAGTAACCAAAACCCAAATAAGTTAAAGAAACCGCCCGGACCATGTTACCATTGTGGTAAATGGCATTGGATGAAATTCTGCCCAGTTAAGAACAAAAAATATTGCAAAAATTGCTATAAAAGTGGGCTTACTTTAACTCGGTGCTGGTACGCCAACAGGACGAGAAAACCCCAAAATAAAATCAGGCAAGCTCAATCTGACAATATTGTTGATAGAAATTTAAGAAAATATGTAACAGTGGATATTTTCAATAAGTCCATTAAATTCCTGCTTGACTTGGGTTCTGATATTTCAACTATTAACTGGCGTACTTGGCGAAAATTGAACAAGCCGACCTTATTAAAAACGGATAAAACAGCAAAATCCGTAACTGGCGAAAATATTAACATTTTAGGCGAGGTAATACTTACAGTAACACTAAATGGAGTTACCAAAAAGCTCAAAACCTACGTATTAAAAACTTCAGACAACTTATTTGGAACTGATTGGATAGAAAAATTCAATCTTTGGGATTGCCCAATGAGTACATTTTGTCGCAAGATACAAAGTACAACGTCCAATTTGGTAAATCTAAAAAAGGAACTCAAACAACAATTTCCCCAGGTTTTTTCTGGCGGCCTTGGGAAATGTACTAAAATGAAAGCCAAGTTCAAGGTGAAGGACGGTGCAGAACCGGTATTCAAAAAGAAACGGAATGTCCCTTTCGCTGCTCTAGAGCAAATCAATAAAGAGTTAGATAGACTCGAACAAGCAGGTATTCTGTCAAAAACAGATTTCAGCGAGTGGGAAGCACCTACGGTCTACGTAAAAAAGAAGTCCAATCAAATACGAGTATGCGCAGATTTTTCCACAGGGGTTAAACGATGCCTTGCAAGATCACCACTATCCTCTCCCAAGCCCTGAAGAAATTTTCAATAAACTCAATGGTGGCAAATTTTTTTCTAAAATCGACCTCTCGAACGCATACCTTCAAATAGAAGTGGAAGAAGAAAGTTCCAAATTCCTCTGCATAAACACCTATAGAGGGTTGTACAAATACAACAGGCTGGCTTTTGGAGTAAAGGTTGCGCCTGCAATTTTCCAGCAGGTCATGGACGCCATGCTGGGCGATCTTGACTACGCAACAGCCTATTTGGATGATATACTAATTACTAGTAAAACTATGGCAGAGCACCGGAACCATATAATAAATGTATTCAAAAAGATAAAAGAATACGGATTTAAGGTTAAGGAGGTGACTTTTTCTTACCAGAGATTAAATACTTAGGACACATCATAAATAAAGATGGTCGTCGGCCGGAGCCAGAAAGCCAACGCGATCAGAAACATGCTGGCCCCAGACAACGTTCAAGCGTTACAAAGCTTCCTCGGCCTAGCTAATTTTTACCAAGGGTTCATTAAGAACATGCAAAATTTGAGAGGGCCTCTAAACCAACTTTTAAAAAAAGGACAAACCATGGTCATGGACCCCGGAATGCCAAGACGCATTCGAGAAGATCAAGAAAACTCTTACTTCAGACCTCTCCCTCACACATTTCGACCCTAGTCTCGACATCATAGTCGCAAGTGTTGCAAGCTCGTACGGCATAGGCGCTTGCATATTACATAAACTACCAGACGGTTCGCGAAAAGCTGTGGCTCAGGCATCAAAATCTCTACTTCCAGCTGGGAAACAATAAATGCAAGAGGAAAAAGTATTAACAGTTTTATTTTTTCTCTCCTTTTCGAAAAAGAAAACTCTTTGGAAGGTGGGTATTGTGAGACCGGAAACTACCAACACAATAGACTCTTCCAGGCCTATATTAAGTAGGCGACATAGCACTCTATAAGAGAGGGACAGAGAGTCTCGTACGACTACCAGTTGGACACTAACTTATAGTAAGCTCTGCTTACACTATCTCTGTAACCTGTTGTTAATATATCTTTCTTACTTCTAATCCGTGTTCCGTGTTTTACTTCTGTAAGTCCAACTTTGGCACCCACATCAATAAGGTTAAAGAAAATTTAGTTTTAATCATAAATAACAAATTCTTGATTATTGCACTGCATTCCGTATTTTAGGCTTTATTTTTACTTTTATTTTCCGCTCTTTTTCGGACATGTTTAGACAGGTGGAGAATGAATGTTTTGTACTGTGTCCTTTGACCTCACAGGCTAGCGTGCGTATATAAAATGTTATTTTAATTATGATTTAAGTAAAAGATAAACATTACATTTAGAAAATCCAGTTAATTAATCCTTAAGTTTACTAATAAACTTTGAAACATCTCTCTGACAAATATTGGATTTTAAAAAGAATTTTATTTAAATTTTATATTGTTTACATTTTTCGTATACAGTAGCGGTTCGGTGATGTCGGACCTCCATAAACCTAAAACTAAAAGATATTTTTCCTCTCGCGGACGAATGTAGTCAGGATTAAGCCCTTAGTTAACTTAAACATTTAGACACCGTGATGTAAACAACGCGCGCATGTAGTTTCAGTAAAATAACAACAGGAGCAAATAAGGATTCAACATTGGCCAATTAAACGGAAAATCGAGAACCTAAAATCATTGAACCTATCTCTACCGATATAAGCTGAGGAGAACAAGTATTTAAATAGATGACAGTAATGACAGATGAGAAGCAACCACATCGACAGACCCGGAACGACACATCTGTACGACACATCGACGGCACGAAATTCCATACCCTACTCCCGGACAAAAGAATTTGACACGAGAACTAGCGATCCACCGTACGAGTTTCACATACTAAAAAAAAAAAAAACACTAAAACAAAATACACTCTCGATAATCTTACACTTGTGATTTATGAGTGGTACTTGTCATTCCAACAACGAAATAACTGCCCTGACAGAGACCAATCCTTTTTCTTTTCCACGGCGCCAGTGATCCGCTTAATAAATTACTGTTATTGTTTGTTCTATAAATCTATGTTTGCGTTTATTCAGATAACGAAACAAATCGTAGCTATCACACTCTCTACAATGAGTTGATAAGTGACTAGAAAGCAATAATGCTTTTAAAATGGTTAAAACGTTTATTTATGTAGGGAAATTATTTTTTCTTTTAATTTGGGTTAGCCGTCGACCATTATCTTTCAATAGTTTTATTTATATAAAATGTGACAAAAATGAAATTGTAATGAATATTGTTCATCATGAATTTCTACGTTACATCTTTTTAATCATTTCACCCCAAGTAAAGCAATAAAGCCATTAAAATGCAAAGTGTTACTAAGTGTGGGATAATATGACGAAAGAAAACATTATTAAAGAGAGAACAATAAAAGAACATTTTTGAAAATCAAAGTTTACTGACAAGGAAGAAGCCGACAGAGAGTTCCACAAGCGAGAAGTGCGAGAGAAAACCTGTTAGCATAGAATTTATTGGTTTTATTTTTATATAATACCCTGACAACTCTGGGTAGCCCTTCTAGTTTAAAATAAAGAAAACTGTGTTTTCCCTTTGTTTTTTAGCTTTTGTTTTTGACTTCACTTTTCCAATCTCCGTCCAGCCAATCTATGTCCAATTTCTTTATGAAACGATGCTGCTCTTAGACGAAAAATTATTTAATTCATATTACATTGATATTATTATTAGTATTTATTACACATTCATTATTATTATTATTATTATTATTATTATTATTATTATTATTATTTATTATTGCGGTCCATCAGTTCACGTACCTTGGCTCCACCATCACCGACAACCTCTCCTTAGACGCAGAGATTGACAAGAGAATCGGGAAGGCAGCCACAACCCTTGCGCACCTCACAACACGTGTGTGGACCAATCCTAAGCTGTCAGTGAAGACCAAAATGGCAGTGTACAACACTTGCGTCATCAGCACACTGCTTGGACCACGTGCGCCAGGCAAGAAAGGCATCTGGATACCTTTCACATGAGAAGCATCTGTCGTATCCTGGGAATATCAATATCGTATCAATAAGGTGCCCAACAATGAGGTCCTGTCTCGATCAGGTCTGCCCAGCATATTTACACTGCTCAGACAGCGAATACTCCGTTGGTTGGTCCACGTCCATCGCATGCCAGACGGCCGCATCCCCAAAGACCTCTTGTATGGAGAGCTGGTCGCTGGAAGGAGACCCGCCGGGCGGCCACAGCTGTGGTACTGCGATGTAGTGAGACACGACATGAAAGCTGTGGACATCAACCTAGAGTCCTGGGAGAGCCTGTCAGCCATAAGGTCCGAATGGAAAAGAACCCTGACCAAACACCTCAAGTCAGGGGAAGAGAAGCTGACACAAGTCGCCACGGAAAGGCGGGCCTGTAGAAAGCAAAGTAACAGCTCCAATAGACGAGAGACAGAAAACACATGCGACCTCTGCAACAGATTGTCACTCTCGGATCGGCCTCTATAGTCACATATGTCGATGCTCCACCCATGCAGACAACTTGGATGCTCCCTGCCTACACTTATTACACAAAGATTGAGTTTCCCATACGTTAAATATTTTATGAAACATCAAACTCGTTGCATGAAAGTCTACGATACTTGCATACACATATTTATAAAAGAATTACACTTATTTTATTTTTAACCTAATGGTCATAGATAAAACAAGAAAAACCCGTATCTTGTCAGACTTATTTTTCAAAGAGTGATTTCAGGTTTTATCTTTAGGAGTGGCCGATAATTCCCAACACTGAAAGTTAGAAAGAATCACTGGAAAAAGACAAGTCTGAATGAAGTGTTTTTGAGTTGTAATCTGACTTCAGACCTGTCAACCTAAAAATCTGTCAAGGGGATCATCGCTTTTGTAGCGATGTGTGGACGTTTTTCAGTAAACATTTAGTGACTTTTGGTGCATTTGTCTCGCAAACAAGATTTGGCAGATTCATGGATTTTAAACAATCAATTAATACATGTCTTATCAAAAATAAATTACATTAATGTGTACACGTTTGAAAGGAAAGAAAAATACATTAAAACCTATTTATAATGTGCTTGTTTGTGTGTATTATATGCACGCTTCTGTGTAAACGAAGCTGTCTCAGAGGGGACGTCCTTATCTACGTATCGATACATCTTGGAGTAAGAAGAGGAAGAGGAAGGAAATCATGTGAGGTGTCCCACGTATCATAAAACCTTGAGATTTAGAGCTTCTTGAGAAAAACAGGGAAATTTTTACCAAAATATAGGGAGATTTTTACAAAAAAAAGGAAAGAGACGGATTTCCAAAACATCCCGAAAATACTCATTTTAAAAAACCCATCTTCAAATTCATGGCAATTATTTTCAATATGATTTTGGACCAACATTAAATTAGGTACCTTCGCTAAAAAATTAACATACATGTTTTTTCTTTCGGTTATTATAAAGAGGAGAGGTCAAATTATTTTTTAAATTAAGAATTAAATTGAAAAAAAATTTAATTAAGAATTAAAAAAATATTTTAAAATTTTTGTTTTTTGATTCTTTTTAGAGCATTCGAAAATTTAGTTAAAAATCTTGTTTTTCTGGCGTCAACGTGGGACTATAAATTTTTATGGGAAATTTGGGCGTCTTTTTGCGATAACATTGATTTAGAAATTTCTGCAAAATTCAGATAACTGCCAGATTTTAATGAAACTTTCAGGAATTATTAAAAAATGAATGAAAATACTTTTGAAATGTTTTTTTAGAAAATCTTTTTTGCATCTGTTACCCGTTCTTAATTAATTTTATGACATTTCATGAAATTCTTTTTGTAACGCTTATAATATATAAAATCCAATATCTTACAACCAATAGGTGAAGCACAAATAAGTAAGAAACGCCCACACATAAATAGGACCAGAAAATATTCGTGCACTTCTTCACTTACAGATTTTGTGGTTATTTAAGTATGAAGACGTATCTCGTCGTGCCGATCGTGACGTCTCTGCAGAAAATAGGTCCCACAGCAACTAAAAAATCTTGCGGAATCACATGTGGAACTCCCTTCCGATTTCTTGCTTCCCTGTCACCTAGACCCTTAAAAAATGCAACGTCAGCATCTTCTGTCTTCCTGAATTCTGTTCCTTTATTGTCCTTTTCTCCATTTCTCTTTAAGTCTTCTTATTCTCTTTCATTCCTTCTAATCTAATGCATCTTAGTGGCATTATCGCCTTGATCTGGCTGAAAATCAATAAAACCAAAAAAAAAAGGGCGATAAGCCATTTAAAAACAAACTAATCAATACCAAGAAAGAACGTGTGAATACGGAAACGGTTACTGGAAAGTGGAAACAGCGAGCCGAATCTGCTGCATTCACTTCATACAAATGAATCCGTTTTTTAAAACTTCTCCCCAGCTGTGAGTTGAATAGCAGAGTAGATCCTTGGGTGGCAACCAGTTTAGGAAAAAGACCAGTCTCAATTCCATACCATGGAGAAAGCCAGAAACCATTCCATTATATTTGCCAAGAAGTCGTGGCAATTCACACATATTAAAGAAAAAGAAGATATGGAGAGCTATGATTGTGCTATGGGGTAGGGTGTGTGTTGTTAATATAAGTTACCCCGTGTTACGTGATTAACAGTTGATAAAGGATTCTTTTCCATTTTTTTTAAATGAAAATAAATAGAACGTACAACAATAACAGCAAACAGTACCTTGTGGCACGGGTTGAAATTCATTAATGATAAGAATGTGTATTTTCGTGATCTTATTTAGAAAACTGGTTTTGTATTTGTTAAATTTTCTCAGTGTTATTGTTTCTTTCTTTTTTTCTTTTATAATTTTGTCTTACTTGCTTATAATCGTTCCGAAAATTTTGTGGTTAAGGGAAGAATTTGAAACCGTCAACTCTGGATTTTTACAGAACGAAGAAAATACGTCTTTTCAGTCTGTATCGTTTTTACTACTCTCTCTCTTTCTCTCTCTCTCTTTCTCTCTCTCTCTCTCTCTCTCTTTCGTGATGGAACAGTTGCATCCCTTGTTTCAGACTGTCACTGGCGACAGTGGAAAAGCTATTTTTATAATTATGAAATTTTAGATTTTTAATTATTTTTTATAAATATTATCATCATGAACCAACAGTTGCATAGCGCATGAAGGAATACGGAATTAGAACAAAGAAAAATGCCAAATAAACTTGTTTATATATCTATCACACAGGTACCTTCATGAAATCGCTAAGAAAGAGCATAGCATGACGAAAAAGCCGACAAACTTGACGAAAACAAAACTTTATCGTCTAAATGTTTATGTTATTATTAAGAGGAAAGATCAAAGTATTTTAGGGGTATTTTTTTTACATTTTTAATCGTTCCTAGCACGTCCAGAAGATCATACAGTTGTGTGTTTGTAACCAATAGAGTTGTTGCAACTTGGTTTGTTCACAGAGAACTGATGGTGTATGAAATTCAAGTTCCGTGTCTGTGTGTGTGCGTGCGGAGTGAGTAGAATGAATAACACGTGTGAGTAGTCGAGTTCTACTGTCTTCAACTCTACTGTTCTGTACTCTACTGTTCTGTGCTTTACTGTTCGATTTGGGAATAAATCCGAATTTATATTACTATCGGTGGCTCCCAGCACGAACGCGGGATAAATTTTTGAAAGAACACGAAAAATATCCGATTGGATGAAAAATGAACCAATCGGTGATTTTATAACAAAACTTGTTTGTGAGTAAACAGTAGGAAAAATTCAGTGTGGTGAAATGCGATCGGTAAATTGTCCTATGATTTTTAGTATATATTATTTGACCAATCACAGTTGAAAAAAATGTAGGCATGGCAACAAACTCATGATGATAATGAAGATGGCGATGACGGAGACGGTGATAAGTGGGAAGGGGATTCTGATGATAGGAATTTTCGTTATAGGAGGAAAATCACAGAATGTCATAAAATCTGATAAACTGAGAAGAAAATATAGATGATAGCCACAAAAGAACTTGGTCTGAAAATCTTCAAACCCTTCTTTGTTTCTCATCATTTGACAGTGATAGAATTTAAAAAAAAAACTTCATAGATTTCATATGTATTGATATGAATTTATGAAATCAGAAATTGCATTATTTTGTGAGGTTTGCTTATCACTAGCAAATCAAAAAGCAATATCTGAAGCGTATCATGAATTCTGAGAAAAAAACGATCATTGATAATAATAATTGTAAATGCTTATTTTGATGAATGAGATAATCTTTGTTTTTAAATGTATTTTATGAGCAGGAAAGGATAACTCAACACCGCCAACTCAACACCCACGACTGAGAACCAGGTTAACTCAGGACTGAGACAACTCAGGACAAGGGCAACTTAGCTCCTGAAAAACATTAAAAATATTTTAGAATGTTGACTTACTTTATTAAAAAATAAATTACATTACGATTTACTTTATTAAAAGTAATTAAAAACAAGTTTGTTTTATTGAATTAGTTTTTATGTCAATTTACTTTATGAAAAAAAAAATTACTTTTTACTACTTTATTAAAAATAATTAAAAACAAAAAAAATGGTTCATATTTTATGTAATACCTTTTGAAATGCCTTATTTGAAGAAAAATATTTCCTAATTAAGGTTTTATTTCTTAATAAATTACCTTTATTCAGTAATGAAAAAAGTTATATTTTTCTGGTGATGTCTCGGTTCTGAGTTGGCTCGGCGCTCAAGTCAGTGGTGTTGAGTTGTCCTGCACCTTTTAAATAGAAAACAATGGATTTTTAATAATAGATAACTATCACTTGATTTTGTAAATTTGGTTATTGAATAATATTGATATTGAGATGAAAGCAAAATATTTTTATAACTCATAAATATTTTAATAATATTTAATGAATAAATATAAGATAAATTCTTAATGAAATGCATAATAAGCAAAATGGCTGTGTAGAACAGTTCTTGTTTTTTTTATATATATTTTTTTTATATATATATATATATATATTTCTTTTTTTTTTGCAGATTAGTCTTTATCCACATATATTATAGTAAGTCCCAATAAAAATAAAATATAGAGAGTGTATCAAAAATACTTTTATAAATTTTGGGGCGCGGTTACTTAAAAGCAAGAACAACATATGTTCACAAATCCTTCGTTTTTTAGTTATTAATTTTAAAGAAAGTTTACGGTACATGGAGCTGTGTTGTTATATAGACTAAAAGCAAGCGGAAGTAAACGGCATCAAATTAAAGGAGCAAATTACAAAATTAAACACATCGTGCAAGGGCTCCGCGCAGCTTTCCGGTTTTCAAACATACTCCAAATTTTCAATTAATAAAAATAAATAGCCAATAAAACCAGCTCCCGCCAGTAAATAAACACAGGATTCTAAAGCCTACACACACACACACACACAAAACAAAAAACAAATATTCATTCAACTCGACAGAAGGGCTGACAGCAGTAAAGAGACACGAGTCAACCTCGGCGTCCTGTCTTTCTTACTAAAGCAACAGCGGACTCCCTTCGATCTTGTCTCTCAACTCCACTTTCTCAATGAAAGACTATTCATGTTCTTTTACTTACAGTCAAAGAGAAGAACTTTCTAACTTTCATTTCATAAGTAATTACAGTTAAAATTTGTGTATCCTACGTTTAAATAAATATTTTATTTGACCACGCAACAATCTTTCTCTCATTTTTTTTTATTCAAATGATGACCCAAAGAATCTTTCTGTTGTGGGTTCCGGGATGAAATCCGGTCTCAAATGAATGATAAACGCAGGAATGAAATATAGCAAATAAATGTATTGACGTAATAATACAATTGGTAATACGGTTAGTAGATCCAGAAATGCGGTTAGTACCAATAATAATATATATACAGTCTGGGAAATTCAGTTCGAAGTATGACTTCCTTCTGAGTCTACGTGCTCGCAACTGTGACTCCTACAAAGCGTTTACCTCACACTCTCACTCTCTCACTCCCTCACTGTATCACTCCCGGGTATTCACTGAGCACTGAGCGAGTCCACTTATATAAAAAGGGGTGGACCCCTTAACACTTTCCGCAACACTAGGTTACATTTGTCATTTGTGTTTATTTGTGGCTAGTCTGTCTTCAACGTTTAACGTGTGTAAGTTAACTGAGAAGGGTTCCGATGACAGGATATTTGTATCGTGAACAGGGAGATATGATTTTTACATACGGCTGCGCGAAATAAAATAAAATATAAAAATAAATAAACAAAAAATAAAAAGAATTCAAATTAGAGTAAGGAATTTGCACTTTTCTTTAAAACCCTTGTCTCTTTCTTTCTCATTCCGTCTCTCTGAACTTCTTTCTCTCAACATACGAGAAGGCAAAAAGAGGAAGAAGAAAAGACTAAACCCGACCGAAAAACGCCGAAAGCTTACAGGAGCGGAGCCTACTTGTGACTATAAAATATAAAAAAATCAGGGAGGTTCCACTTCCGTTACTTCCGTTATTAAAAAAACGAGAAAGAAAGGAAAGCCGGAAAATAAAATAATTTTGGCCGACCAAAAAATTCACGCAAAGAGACTTTCGATGCTAGCCGAAACCAAAATGTCCCGCTAGAAACTCGGAGTCTAGTCAAAAGGTATATTAGCTGACACCTTGGCTAGAACCAGAGGGGGGCAGGCAGCAGAAGAGACGGGGAGACCCTAACGTTACGAGTGAAGAAGCAATTAAGAGATCATCTGTGGATGATATTATCTGCACTGCCTATAAAAACACAGTAGATTAACACTGACCTAGTTCTAAGATTACTACTATCTCCATCATGGTCTGATATCAAACTACCACTAACGGACATTTCTTCAGACTACTACCAATATCCGCCTTATCAACGAACTTTTTGCTACGCCGAATACCAAATGACTCACTCATTGCCCTAAAGAAAATAAATAAAAATATATTATTTATATTAACTGTGAGCCAATGAGAATCAAAGTGACATTTTCGAAGTGGATCTCTAAATGTTTAAAAAAAAAAAAGATGGAAAATCAACCTGAACCAGAATCGATAAATTAATCTTGTTCATTCTTCGGTGCTGCGGCCATTGTAACATACCCAGTGGAAATACTACATTTGTACTACTAGCTCTCGGCTTAAGATGGCATTTCAAAACATACACTCTTTCTTTGTACACCTTTTAACTAGCTAGATAATACATTTGAAAACGTATATACTTTCCTTCACCCACTGTTAAGCAGGCGGCTATTACATTTGGAAACATACATGCATACACACATATACATATATATATTTACTTCCGCTCGCACTGTCTCTGGCTCTGACTTCCTCTCTCTCTCTCTCTCTCTCTCTCTCTCTCTCTTCCTCTCTCTCTCTCTCTCTCTCTCTTCCTCTCTCTCTCTCTCTCTCTTCCTCTCTCTCTCTCTCTCTCTCTTCCTCTCTCTCTCTCTCTCTCTCTCTCTTCCTCTCTCTCTCTCTCTCTCTCTCTTCCTCTCTCTCTTCCTCTCTCTCTCTCTCTTCCTCTCTCTCTCTCTCTCTCTCTCTTCCTCTCTCTCTCTCTCTCTCTCTTCCTCTCTCTCTCTCTCTTCCTCTCTCTCTCTCTCTCTCTCTCTCTTCCTCTCTCTCTCTCTTCCTCTCTCTCTCTCTCTCTCTCTCTCTCTCTCTCTCTCTCTCTCGTATGCGCTAGAACTTTTACTCCTGAACTATTGAAACTTACATGTTCACCTTATCATCCTGTATTATTATACTGTGCTATGTGCGATTTATTTTGTATTTATCAACACTCCAAACCTAATACCCAACTCTAATATATCGATATATGATGGAAACAGGCGTTTTCATAAGACAACGTCACACGAATTCACCATAAGCAATTCTATGAAGGTGTAGCGGACCGTTGGGTGATGAGTATGTATTGTAGAAGAACACATGTGGGTTAAAATTTCCTGTTAGCCGGTCCAGCTACACGAGAAAGTTGGACTTTAATTAAGTCCAAAGAAAACAAACAAGACCGATAAATATATGTAAACAAATATATGTATTAATAACAAGTTAAAGGTTACAAGTTAACTGGACGGTTACATGGATAGAGTGCGTGTGGTGAATATTATGTGTGTGTGTTGTGGTGAGTGTTCGTACGTACGTGTATTGTTCTTAGCGTGTTCCCAGAATTTGGGAAATGCTGTATCTGTGAGAGCTCACATCTGCGAGGTGGTATAAGGCCGAAGGCCTGAGGAAAAAAGAGATCGAGGCGAAGGGTTACCCAGTATTTATAGTCAGGGGAATGAGACCACTGTTGAAGGATTAAGGAACTGAGGACGAGCTAACTCCGACAAAGGTTGAAACAATATTTAATTTCTAGCGACCAATTTCTGTTTTTGCGGCTATCAGCTAATGTTTGCTTGCTTTTTTAAATAGTTCACAAGAAGACAGAAATCTACGAAAAATTTGTTTATCTCATAATTTATTCGGGGTGGGGGGATTAAGCAACTGTACTAAGCTGTTTTACTTGCAGTATTCACAGTGCTTCCTCTACCTCCGAGCAGTCCCAGAATGGCACACAAACTCAAAGTGTTCGATATTAATTTCCTCAAACTTTGCAATGTTTTCAACCTTGAATTTCTAAATGGTAAGAGGCTTTTCACGATAAACAAGGTCTTTCATCAACCCTCAAAGAACGAGAACTAGAAGTGTGGAGTCTGGGGAACTTGCCAGCCATTCAATCGATCCACTTTCCAGGAAAAAATCATCAAGCCATTGACAAAAGAATTAAGAAAATTAATAATTTGCAAGGCAAATAGGAACGGCATGGCATCCTAGAATCTGAACGCTATTTTTGACATACAACTAATCATATTTCGATGCTTGCTGAGAGAAAGAGGTGGGGAGAGGGAGAGTTCTGAAACAAACAGCTCAACCTGTAGTTTTACCCTGACCTCTAGGGAAAAATATTGCTTGAGGAGACAGGTCCTCTGGAATTGGACATAAAAGCTTTGTAGCTATAATAGTCCAATCAAATGCAAGGTCGGGGGAGTAGTTTTTAAAAAAGAAATAAAGAGAGCACAACGAGAGAGAAGAGAGTGCGAGAACTGAAAAAAGTGAAGAGAGAATTAAATGAAGAAGTAGAGAAAGAGTTACAGAGTAGATTGTCTCTCGGAGAGAGATAGAGAGTTGTTCAAAGGGCAGATCAGGAGAAAAGAGAGGGAAAGATACAGAGTGAAACAAGAGAAAGGAGGATCTGGAGGAAAAGAAATGGAGATGAAGATAGTGAGGGTGGAGTATTTGAATAAAGAAAAAAGTATAGAATAGAAGAAGAAAAATGAGAAAAAAGAGAATAGAGTAAAAAAAGGAGCGGATCATGAGAAAAGTAAAAGAAAGAGAAAGAATAAAAGAAGGAAAATATGAGCGTGGATATAATACATTTACTCCTTCCACCCTTTGATTAAACTCGGGTTGCTTACTGTTGTTGGTTAAGGAAATTTGCACCAAATTCGGTCGTCTATAGGCCATGAATACATGGGGGATAAAAATCTGTACGTCACTAGTAGGCATGTAATGGTTCGTAATTACTAGTAAATTCAATCCTCATTGGGTGACCCTTACTAATCTCAGCTTAGTAAATAAAGGTACCAGTGATGAAAGATTTTACTCCTGTTAGTGGAACTTCTACCCGATTGATCATGTCTTTAGGGGTGTAGCGGTACTCACCACACTTGACCAATTGCGGGTTAGTGAGGACATTTAACCTATTGTTAGAGGTTTTCAATTCAGAGTTGTCTTTCTCATAGACCGGTTGCCTCATCCAGTCTGTCCTGTTATTTATCCACGTAAATAGCAGTAACTAGCGGGGGTCCTGAGAGGGAGAACAGATGGATTCAAAGCATTATATGGTTATGGTATGAATCCGTCTTGCACGTAACGAAGTCGACCGAAATTCGAACTCGGCACTCCGATTCCTCAATACGAACCGCTATTCATTTACTCCACTAAGAACATAACTTACAAAATATCATCTTATTCTATGATAATCATGAAACATAGAAGACAAGGAAATTGAAGAGCGAGATTTAAAACCGAATAAGCTGAAACTGTTATACGACATAAAAGAAATCTGATTCTCAGATGAAAAATCGAACGCAGCAACTCATAAACCAAAGATTTCAACAAATGAATTGATGAAAATGTTATGCGTGTGATAGCAACTCTCACTACCCTACACGCAAGACGCTAGGAGCTCGCTGGCGGGCAGCCGATGGCAACGCCAGCGGACCTCTGATGGCACCCACTGGCGGGACAACGGTGGATCACTAGCGGTTCGCAAGTGGTAACATTGCCAAGACGAACACGCTGACGGACAGACGGCGGGCCACCAGCGGTAAACGCTAGTGGCATACCACCCAATGGCTTGCGTGTAGGGTAACAACTTCCAGCTGAAGGGAAGCATTGTAACCTTTGTTGAGGTAAGTGTCTAGATTATTTAGGAATATTTTAGTCTTTAACGGCTCTTTTTAAGAAATTAAAGGAAATGACCAATCGATAGGTCTCTTTAACAGCATTGATGTAACCAGCATCCTCTGATTGGTCAATAGACGAGCCAATGACAGCCTTACCTTGTTTCTACTTTGGCGGACAATTTAGAAATTCACTTTTGACGACTGACCCTGGATTTAGTAAAAATGTACCGAGCTGCTTTCTGGCCAGCAACAAAGCGAAAAGGTCATGTGTGTACCATTTGAATAAATATATCTAATTATTATCTAATAATTAGATATATTTATTCAAATGGTCTATATATTTGATTTTCATGTAATTTTAATTCCATATTTCTTTTCTTGTGGTCCGTTAATAGAAGTGGACCCACATTATGTATAATTGTACGGTGTCCGCAACGAGTTGAATGCATGGGAACATCCTGAAGAGAGTAAGAATGAATATACAATTACGTACAACATATTCTATTGCTTAAGCAAACTAAATAGAAAAGGAGTGTGCGTGGCGGACTTCACCACATTAATTTAACTTTAGATTGAGAAACAGGGCTGACGCAGAAAAGGATAAGCAAAAGACGTTGTTACACATAAAATATGTATTTAACAAGATGTACAATATCAAACAACGATGTGAAAGAAAGCATGCATTTAAGTAAGAAATGTTTAAATAAACAAGAGTTGTCTCTCTTTAACTGTTATTTTAGTATTTCAAAGTTCACTGGAATAATGTTCATGAGAGTCTCTTATAATGACTGTTCTTAAAAGATTTGACGTGTTAGAAAAGATTATGTGAGTATATACAAGGTATGTTCAGCATGTGAGTGGTGTGCGTGAGTGAGAAGGTTGGCATTATTCCAAAATTTTAAGATAATTATTAATGTCAACAACTGAACACAAATAGCTATTAATTAAAAAAATAGTAATTAATGCATAATTTTAAACTTATTAATTAATAGAAAATAAAAGTAATTGATATAACTAAAATCAAAGAAACAAATTAAAAATCAGAAGAGTCAGATTCGCTAGTCGTAGAGAGGATCTGAATCAGATATCTTCAGATACATCTTTGCTTTTTATGTCCCCATAATATAAAGCAACAATTTTATAGCTTTTTTGTATACAATGGTTGTTTTACTAGTAATATTTTTAAGTACTCCTCTTAATCTAGCAAACACTTAACTGAACTTGGTACTTGAACTGTATTTTATCTTAATCTCAGCTTTTGTAATAGCCCACACAAGTTCTATAGGTTGAAGATCAGAGAAGTAGGGAGGAGTAAAAACCACTTGATGTCCATGTTGCATATAACTGGTTTGATAAACAACTGTATCTAATTTTGAATTTTATCCTATAGCATTGATTTGTTATAATTATTAAAATATTGATATTACAATTTTGGCAATATTTTATTAATTCACTTTTTTATTTGCTTTTTTTAGGCACATTTTCAGGAAGACACTTGTGATATTTTGCATTGTCCAATATGATGTGAAAATTTTTATTTCATGTTTCTCCAATGTCTTCAATAACTTAGAGATCCAGTTAATGAAATATTGGCTATCAAATATGCCGTGATAATCCTGAGTCCTTCCACTTTTATATACTTTGATGAAATGTGATAATTCATAATTCCATCTCAATTGTTCTAGAACATTTGGATCTCCTATAATAGCTGCTAAAATAATATCTGCGTCCTCCTTTATGCCATCTGATAGGTTCTATCTAGCTGGTATCGTTAGGGGTCATATAATGAATCTTTATGTCTAGAATTAGTATGATGAATAAAGCTTTCATCTAGGTAAACTCTCCTCAAATTATTATCAGTAATTTTTAAAATCGCGCACCAATCTTATTTTTTTTCGGATAATTTAAAATCCATCTTGCTTTTTCTATGATTTTTTTGTATCCGAATTTTCGTAAGAATCTTTGTGTAATTCTTAAGTTGGCCTTAATTTTTTTTTTTTTTTTTTTTTCAATTTCACCAAAATTAAGATAGCCACGAATTAGAAGAAAAAAAACATCACGTCCTTCGCGACAGTCCTTGTTTTTGATAATTTTCTGTCTCTAACAAATGGTTGTATTTCAAATATTGTATCATGTGATATTATTCCTTTTATATCCGGCCTTTTCCATGGGATGCTAACAGATATTTCAGAACGGTCACAAAAATTCATCCAGGTTTGATTAACAACATTTTTGCTATCATTTAAGAGATAAGCTGTTCGTTCATTTGGATCGACATACTTGGCTTTTCGTCCACTACCAACTTTTTTTTATTTTCTGCTCTAATTTTGCTTTGAACTAATATTGTGCTCAATTATTCTTCTTAACATATAATACAACCTGTCTTCTTTTTTTTCTTTTTTTTTTTTTAGAAATTCGCTACTTTTTCATAATCAGTTTTAGATTTATGTTTCTTCATTCTAATACGTTTTACTATTATGTGTTGAAAAACAAATTTTTTTTTGTCAGATTTTTAGATATTATCCATAAATACATGTACAAGAATGTCGTTTTTGATAAAAAAATTTTTTTAAATAGCCAGAAACACGCAAAAAATGCGTATATTGTGCAAAAATCCTTTCGACTCAAAAGAGTAGATCAAAATCCGGTCTGTAAGTGTTGCGATACATTGCCTAGTCTCGCGACCCAAAATTCAGTCAGAGATCAACTAATAATGAGAGAAAAAGAGAGCCGCGGAACGGCCACTAAATTTGTATCCTACATTATTAAGGCATTGTCAAGACTTTTCTCGATAAAAGACATTCAGAATGTTTTTTTTATTTAAAGGATTCAAATATCTTGTTTTATGATTTTTAGTCAAATTTCATATTTTATAATTTTTTTTATTGTAAATTTTATAATAGAACAATAAATGGCATTCTTCTTCCGTTTTTGCTTTTTCCTTTACGTTAGATACAAATTTAGTGGTAGGATACACTGATCGGTGGGACACACGTTAAAGCGGCACCATTTTAAGTCATAAGTAATTTTTGTTTTGGTTAATTACAGAAACGTGAATAAGCACAAACATGGATTTATACAACAAACATAACAACTCTTTATTAGGCTAGCGCTGTGGAAAAGAAAAACTCTCTGTCAGAGGAATTAGTTCGTTGTGGGAACGGCAAGCATCTATCGTAAAACACACGTATAAACTTTTGAGAGCGTATTTGGTTTTAGTATGCGAAGCTCGTACTTACAAATAAATACAACTAATTATCGGCGGAGCGTTAGTTCTCGTGTCAAATTCCTCGTCCAGGAATAGTGAATAGAATTTTACGATGCCGGTTTGTCATTCCTGGTTCATCGATGTGGTTGCTTCTCCTTTGTTGCTATACTGCCAGCCGTCTAAATGCTAATTCTCCTCTGCTTATATCGTTAGAGATAGACTCAACTTTTAAATTCCTAATCTTCCGTTTGACTGGCCAACGTTGAAGCCCTAATTCTGATTTGTTGGTTTTGTTATTTTACTGAAACTATGTCCGCGCGTTGTTTATGGTCTCTAAATGTCCGAGTTAACTAAAAATTTAACCCTGGCTACTCGAGTACATGCAAGGGAAAATATCTTTTAGGATTTTGGTGGTGCGACAGAAATAATGACTACTGAAAATGCAACATAAATCGCCATTAACAAGATGTACGATGTATGAGCATTTAATTCATTACGAACGCTCAGCAGTTTATTACAGTTGCAAATCACTAGCAACAAAATATGTCTGTACATCCAGATGAAATCGATCCTTCAGCTGAAGTCTATTACTGTAACCATATAGATATACCCAACAATGAACAAAGGATTTTTTAAAAATCAATCAAAAGAAAATTTGGCAACAATGAATGTGAGCTGATATTTATTGATTCTCCTGCAAGAATAGATACATCGTTCTCACTGAACTTGCTATTCTCCTATATTCGCAAAATGGTTGAATTGTGATTGCCACAGATTCAAAAGTAAACTTGGCAACAATGAAGATGGCCTGAGATTAATTGACACTCCTGGATGAGCAAATAGGACGTTCCTGATACTCTCTTATTAAAACTCTTCATGGATTGCGGCTACACATTTGAAGCTTGGACACACAGCTCATGAGCTGTGTGTCCAAGCTTCAAGTTTCCCATTTCAAATTGACGTCAACCTGTCATATATCACCTCGTGACACAACTAGACGCTTTATATTTGATATTCAATTATTTGCGTGGGTCGAGTCTTCAATGTGCCATTGACATCTGGAAGTTTTGAATCACATGCTTTCAAATTTAATGAACATCTTCTTGGAGGAAATTATGAACATTGAATATTATTACCACATCTGGTTTGGTGCTTCTGCTTTGTATCTAGAGATTCTTAATAAAATACAAAAAAAAAAAAAAGGTCATCAATATTATCGATCCTGACCTGGCATCTTGACTTCACTTTCCACCACCGTAACATAATTTTCATTTGACTTTTTCTACAAATATTTTCATGGTAATTTTTCTGATGAGCTTTCCTTGACTTTATAAATTTAAGCACAATACTAGATTGCGCGTTGTGGTTTAATGAATATTGGCTCGGAGTGTGAACTCGGAGAGCTGAGCTCGAATTCCAGTCGAGTTCGTTAGATTCACTTATGCACAAATACCCTTGGGAAATCATCTTTTCTCCCCCCCCCCCAACTATGGGTTGAATAGCAGGACAAACTGGGTTCTTTAGCCTTAGTTGGCAACAAGTCAGAAAGAAATGGAAACCCACTGTGAGAAAAAAAATCTGCCTCGTCAGTCATGTATCGAAAGATACATGATCATCCAAGTGTGTATCATGTATAGCACTTGACTGACTAGATTGGCAGCTAGGTCACGTTATTTTACAGTTGAAATTGCTAAATGTAACCGTAAGTTCTATGCTAACAGTTTCTTCTCTGGCACTACTCACTTGTGGGACTCTTCTTTCGGCTTCTTGCTTCCCAGTCAACTTTGATCTTCAAAAATTTAAATGCAATGTCAATCGTTATTTTCTGTTTTCTTAATTCTTGTTCTTTTATGGTTCTCTTTCTTTAATATTTTTTTCCTTATCTTATATTCTTTCACACTCAGTAATCACTTAGTGGCTTGGAGTGAAATGAGTTTTAAAAAAGAAGGAAAATTATTAGTCCACCGCAGAGATTTTTGGCAAATTTTTCCAGTCGTTCACCAAGTTCAATGACTTCAAATTGTTGAATGCATAAAAAGGTTTTCCATTTGGAGTCAATGTAAAAGTTTTCAACTCCAAACAAATATGGGAGCTCTTAAGTGATAGAACAGCAATAGTTTTTTTTTATTTGAATCAGTTAAAACACTATGCGAACTGGTTGAACAAAGGATTTCAAATACTGTTAATGCTAACACACCTTACGAAATGCTATTGGGATCCTGTTCTTTCTAACAGTGAATTCAAGGAAGACTTGGTTCACCAGTGATGAGCTGAAAAGAAGACAAGAATTGTTATGATATAATTCTTTGTGTTGGTGATGCAGAGGATCAAAGAGGAATGTCTCTTTGTGGGTGAGGGAAGCGACTTGGGGAAAATAGGAGTTGCTGCATGTATTGGCTGACCAAGGTCACTGGTGGTGACATCAACAACTTGCCCATTAGCTGTGACTACCTACAGTGTCATGAGCAGCGTTCTTAAAAGCAGATGGGGTGGATCATGTCTCATCATTTTTTGTCATATTTTTGCTTTAGTTGCAGTGTTCATGGTTAGTTCCTTTTATATTGTATCATATATATGAGGGGATTTGTTTTGTGAGCTGGGCAATTTTTTATTTTTGGTTTTGCTTTCTTAGTGTTCACATCCAAGTGACAGATTTTGATGTAAAGCGAATCAGAAAGAGATCTAGTTTGAAGTGGAGTATAGCACTAACAAGTGTAATCATATTCCAAGAAGAGATTGAAAAATGTCGACTGTGGCAGATGAGAATCAAATTATTCCATATCCTACATATTTTTTACATTCACTGAATATGAGGTCTACCTCCTCATATCATCAAGATCAAAACATGAGTTCCAGTAAGGCTTCTCCGAAACTTAGACCACCTGACTGAGGACCCCAGGCAGTGCTTTGTGATCCCTTGCTATCTTATCAACATTTGTATTTTTTTCTACCTACATTTATAGGCCTTACAAATTAGACTAAGCACAATTGATTATTAGTATTAAAGTGTTGAAGGTCGTATATTGGCCCGCAAACAGATATTGAATGACTGATGACAACAAACAAAATGAAGACTTGAGTTATAAATATATTGCCAAGTTTATTTTCGTTAAATAAAATACATCAACAAGAATAATGTTACAAGTGCTCTAGGCAAAAAATATCTCTGCATGTTCATGTAGAGAGTGAGAAGAGTGTTCTCTTGAGAAGAACATTTTTGGTTGTTGTTGAAAATTGTTACCCTGAAAAGGTGGGTTTTGTAGTTGCTGAAGAGTGATGTCCTTAAAAGGACAATTTTGTAGACGCTGAAGAGTTATGTGCTGAAAAGGACAGTTTTGTAGCTGCTGAAGAGCATTGTTATGAAAAGGACAGTTTTGTAGTCGCTGAAGAGCATTGTTATGAAAAGGACAGTTTTGTAGTCGCTGAAGAGAGTTGTCCTTAAAAGGACAATTTTGTAGACGCTGAAGAGTTATGTGCTGAAAAGGACAGTTTGTGATCGGTGAAGAGTGTTTTCCTGAAAAGGACAGTTTATTGCATATCATTGCTGTTGGAGAGGATGGTTGGCTGGAGCTGGAAATGGCTGGAGTGGTGGCTGATGGCGAGCTGGAGCTGAAAATGATGATGGTGGCTGGCTGGGTACTGGTGCTGATGTCTGGAGCCATGGGCCGGCCGTCAGCTGCTGGAACAGATACTACACTAATCATCTAGTCTTCTGAAGATATTATTTACCCAGTCTTCACACTGAGATGGGATGTGACACAACGTCATGTTTAATGTGGGGAACTTGTACGCATACACTCAGGCCAAGGACACAAAATGCCTAGCCCCTGCAACGGTCGATTGTGTTGGCATTGGTATGAGTACCAAATTCCTCTTCTCTGGTGCAATGAGGGAGGAGTAGTTTTGGGCAGCTACTCCCTGGGATTGGGCACCTCTCAGTTTTTATTTTCCCCAGCTGTGTGTTTCTGTCTGCAGACTGAGCCACAATTGAGTCACACTCTGCCCAAAGATAGAGACACAACCAAGTCACACTCAACCTGAAGACAGAGCTGCAACTGAGAGATGATAATCTTTCCCAAGCAGGGGCTGCAAAAGATGCCTTTTTCTTTTTATGCTTTGAGGACTTCTTATATCCATGATCATTTTTACAATGATCACCGGTTAAGCTTTTTTTTCCAGTTGATTTTTGAGTGTCGACAGGATACGACAAAAGGATGAAAAATTTTAAGATTTTGACATCATTCTTTTTTTGTCCAAATCTATGAATTTGTTTCACTCATGCTAAGTCTCAAAAAAAAACACTACATAAAATTCGCTACTTTTTATCTATAATTTTGAAAGCATTAAAATTCTCCAATTTTTTAATAAGAAAAATCTCAAGTTAATGTTATTAGGTTGTCCCAAAAGTTTGTAAACACATGATGGTCTTTATTTTGAGGAATAATTTTTGTTGTTTTTGTTATTACTTGGTGAGTAAAATTTCAATTTTTTGCAAGTGTTTACAAACTTTTGGGACAACCTAATAAAAATTGACACAAAACATTATTGATTTATTTAAGATGGAATGATCTATTATGCCATGTTTGATAATTATATATTTATTTTCAATTTTTCTAATTGAAATATTCATTTATATTGCATGTGATCCATTATTGTACATAATTAGATTACAATAGAATTTATATTTTTATGGATACCCCCTTATGAAAATTGAGATGAAATAGAGTGGTGGCCCCGTATCATAGATTTAGCGGGTGTCATAGATTTCATGGGGGACACTGGCCCTGAAGAGAATACACAGAGGTACTGCTGGAGGAGCCCTCCTTCAGGGGTCTTGGGCTTAATATTTTTTGAAACTGCTTTGCATAGGCTTTCATCTGTGCCACGTAAGTATTCAAATGTAGCAAATGCCAGCTTTCAGAAAATATGTATGCTTTAGTGTCAATGCAGGACTGTTTACACACATACAAACATGCATATTTACTTCATCCACATTTTAAAGCTGGCATCTGCATTCGTGTAAAGAAACACTCTCCTGTTGGGTTACTCAGTCAGCAGTGAGATGCTATTAAGTGAGCTTTTGCATTGTGTGAATATTGCATTCAGAAAGACAGTGCACCTGTCAATTCTTTATGCCGTACACATTATTGGTAGCGGGGAGATTGCATCATCTAACCCCCCACCCAACATAGCTCTGATTTGATTTCCTCTAACTAAAGTTATTGTTGAACAGGTGATTAAAGACCATGAATGAGATTAAGGAGAACGTTATGAGGCATTTGATGGTAATACTAAATAGGACTTTGTAAAGGGTTTTGAAAACCAGAAGAGACACTGAGGTAAATATGTGATAACCCAAGTGAGATATGAACTCCATTCCTTCCCCCAGCTTTGAATAAAAAGAAGAAAAAAATGGTTGAGGTTGTTGATTTCAATTCCATTGGGTTGCCAGTGATTGGTAGACTAAGGTAGTTATTGAATGTCTATATGAGACCATGAGTCATGCATGTATCGTATTTCAGCTCTGGGTATGTTATGATGACCGTAACGATCTATTTTGATTTAGGTTGTTTCTCCATCTTGTTATATACATATGTTAAGATCCATTGCTAAAGTGCTCCTTTGTATCCTGTTTGGGAAGGTTTCTGGTTGGTTGCCTAGCAATTCTGAATAAACGACTAGTTTTAGAAATGGCCAAATTTTAGTCACCTTGCTATTAATTTCTTATTTTTCTTATTTTTTTTTCTATCACTACAGGTTCATCATATTATAGTTTGTCTCAAAAACCTCTTCCTGATTCACTCTACATCAAAACTTGTTGGCCGGATGAGAACGCTATGAAAGAAAAAAATTTAAAAAGACAAGTTCACTCTCTGTGCATTGAGCTCTGAGTATTGCATCCAGTTATCGCATCTGACTCATAAAATATCAGAAACTGTTGAACGTTGCCACTCAAGTCAAAACGCGATGGCAAAAATATTGAGTCATGTATCCATACTGACTGCTTAAAAAGACTCACTCAAAGCCGTTCACAAGGTCAACCGATCTGACATAAGTGTCAACACAAAGTCAGTAAACTACCATCCCACCCCTGTTCAAAATCACACTCCATGGTCTACAAGCATATCCACCCTCACCTGTATACATTAATAAATACAAATGATAAAAAGCAAACAATACAAAAGAAAACAGGACAACCTGACAGAGAGGATGGAAGAAGACTAAGAGAGTTGGATAGGGAGAGTGGATCAAGGTGAGTATGTTCATGATACTTTGGTATTACAAAAGAATGTGTCTGTAAAAAAAAGACACATTTGAATGATATTTTTGTTCCCTCAGTTAATTCCAGATACAAAATGAATATCTTTATTTCTATCTTTCAAAGCTAACAGGTTTAAGCTTTCCAACTGAACATTTTAATTATTGATGATAAAATTATAGCTTCATGTTAAAATAATATAAAAATTTAACTTCCCACTAAATCTAAATTCTTGTGCCAAACACAAAAATTTAGTTGGTAGAAAGCGAAAAAGAGAACGCATGCTTCTCTTCTCCTTGAGATCCAAATAGGCACAAATAGCAAAATAAGTTTCAAACACTATGCAAAATTTTAAAGAAAAAACATTTATTACACAAGTAAAAGCAAAAAAGGTACAAATACAAAAATTGCAAAAAAATTTCATTTTGAGCATCTATTAAGACAGAACAACAATTTCTAATAAAAAGGATTACAATTTATAATTCTGAGCCTAAAAATATATACATATATAACAATTTTTACACAAACCGACTGTGGCCTTCTTAAAAATAAATTTCTCTTAAAAGAACATGTACAAAAAACAAACCAACTGGACAATTATTAAACATTTTTTCAAGACTAACATTTTTAAAGTAGTAAAAATAAAATTTTTATAATTTATATTTTACAAATTTTTCCCTTATCATAGACTTTAATTTCTTAATGTTAATTAATATTTCTTAATATTAATATTTTTCTAAATATTAAGACATGTATAAAAGAATATTATACATTGATACAAGACATTGTCTCTTTTTTTAAAAAAGTACATTGTGACAGTTTCTCACAGAAAACTAAGATTCTCAAGCATTGTGCTATATTTTCCCAGGTTTTTATTTACTTTCAGGGAAAAGAGGAAGTATTTCATACACTGTCACTTAGATCTTTGAAAACTTCATATTAGAATTAGATTTTTATTCAATGTCATGTGATGGAATTATTGAACTTTTATTCACTTACAGCATATGCAAAAAAGTATCCAGTTGTTTTTAATATATTGCTAACCATAGGTGACCTTATTACTGAAACACTAAACACTCTTCTGTTGGATGCTATTAAGTGAGCTTAACATTGCATTAGAGTAATCGGAAGCATGGTGGCAT
This sequence comes from Acanthosepion lycidas, assembly GCA_963932145.1. NCBI lineage: Eukaryota > Metazoa > Mollusca > Cephalopoda > Sepiida > Sepiidae > Acanthosepion > Acanthosepion lycidas. The sequence goes on along the minus strand of OZ010611.1, from coordinate 17,701,759 downwards.
AATGGATAATGGCTTGGATTGAGGAATTACAGAGTTGAGTTCGAATTCCAATCAAATCCATTACATTCACTTATGTGCTTATAATACCCTTGGGAAAGATATGAATCCTCTTCTTCTCCACCTGTAAAAGGAGGGACCAAGTTCTTTAGCATTGGATGGCAACTGGTCTACCGCAGAAAGATATGGCAACCTACTGCAGGAGAAAAATCTGCCTTGTCAGTCATGTATCAAAGGAAACATGATCACCTAAGTGTGTATCCCGCATGGCACCTTACATACTGAAGAAAATGCACCAGACTATTCTTTGTTACATGCAGGATTTTTGTCTTTTATTTTTTTGGCAAAACATTGCATCATCTAAACTGCCCCCACCCCCACACACACACACCTTGACACATAGTTCCTATTTTGTTTCTTGTGACTAAAATTGTTGTCGAAACAGTGATGGCCGTCGATGAGATTAAAGAGAACATTACAAGGCATCTGATGGTAATCCCTAAAGAAGACTTTGCAGACAGTTTTGAAAACCTGAAGAGACACTAAGGTAAGTGTGTGATATTCGAAGTGAGATATGGACTTCATTTTTTTACCCCCAGATTTGAATAAAAAGAGCAAAAACAAAAAACGTTCTCCCTTACCCTGAGAGATACTATGAAATGAAATTACTTTTTATTTTTTTACAGTAAGGTTCCCCCTGTACAAGGCCCAGGTGAGCACTTGAGATAGGGGGTTATGTTAAGGGATAGTTTATATGAATAGGTGGGGAAGATAACAGTTAACTCTGGACTTGAACAGGTTAAGATTGTAGTGATCAGGAAAACATCCAATTGGGAGCCCATTCTACAGTAGTTTGTGGGAAAAAGCTGTTTGAGTGGAACTTACTTCTTTCTGATGGAATACAGAGGGAATGAGCGTGGTTTGTTACTATGTAAGTGGTATGGCAGGGTCCTAGCCATCAAAGTCAGGCCTGGTGGAACCAGGAGATGCAGTTCATCCTCACACTTTCCATGGCAGTAGTGATAGAGCAGTGAGAGATTCATCACATCCCGCTTAAGAGATACAGAGAGAGAGAGAGGTTTGAGTGTAGAAAATAATTCTTCTCCAACAAGGACTCAGAAACAATTTTGAATTCTATCAAGAGTAGAAAGTGAGGTTTGGGCAGCCTCCTGACCAAATATGGCAACAATTCTCCATTATTGTCCTGATCTGGCTCTTAGAGGATAGTAGGAGATTACTGGAGTGGTACAGCTAGCTGATCTTTTTACATGCATCTTTAGCAAAGGAATTCCACTTTTATAGAAAAGATTCACCCAATACAAGCTACGTGTGCCACTCAGGATAGAGGGTTACTGTTTAAATTGTTATGATGAATGAGATGTGTTATATGCAAAGTCAGATTATACTTTAGGCTAGTATTGGCTGCAGCCTAGGGTCCCTCAAGCTTTTAGGAAGCAATGATTTTAATTTTCTAGATATCATAATTTCTAAATAGTCCATAAACTGAAATATTATCATTATGACACACTTATATTTATTTGATCCTTCAGGAAGCAAAGCAAAGAAAAGAATGTTTTAGTTGTTGTGTTTCAAGTAGATAACATGTTTGATTTTATTTCCGGAATTTAAATCTTAGAAATTTGTATAAAGCAGTGATTTTAATTTTCTAGATGTCATAACTTCTAAATAGTTTTATAAACTGGAATGATATCAATATGACAAACTCATATTTATTTTTATTGTTTTATTATTATAACACTAGTTATAAAAAATCTTTTTTTGTTTTTTTACTATGGTTTTGTTGAAATTTGTGCCAATTTAGTTTGCAATAAATAGTAAAATAATGGTATTTCTTAAAGAATATTTTTTTTGACAAACAAAAGATAGCTATTCTATTTTATTTAAAGAATTTGCAATAAGTTTATTTCAAGCTATGTAAATGTTGCTAAAATATATCAAAAGTAAAAATATTCAAGATGAGTGACAGTGGCTCCATCTGAGAATAAGTCCTGGAATTTCAGTTGCCCTTGTGTTCCAAAAATAATTCAACCTTGTTTGTGGCTATGAAAAAGTTTTTAGAGAAAATGTAATATTTTCATTTGAAATAGATAATAATATTTTAATAAAATAATTTAGTTAATAATAAAAAATTTATAGCATTTATTATAGCATTTAAATAGCATTTAATGGACTATCATTTAAAAATATTTAGTTTATTAAAATATTACATTTCATTATTATAAATTAAATATATCTTTTTAAATATGAAATAAATGCTAACAATTAAAACAAATTTCCCAAAAAGATAAAGGGAAGCAACTCTTGTTTAAATATGTAATCGTATAATTTGAAGAAATTTAAATGTTTATCAAATAACATTTAAACAAAAATTAATTTAACCTAATTCCCACCTAAAATTCCTTTAATAATTATAAAATTAAAATAAGATCCAGTATTAATTATTGACTTTAAAAAGTTCGGTAGTAATTATAAGTTTCTATCAAAAACCATTTTTGGCACGTGGGGAATGTTACTCTCTCTACAATGCAATTAGGGAAAAGGGAATGCTGGCCATACTGACAGGTAAAGAGGAGACTTGAGACAACAGAGATGTGGTTCTACAGAAGCATACTGAGAATGTCATGGCCAGAACATGTAAACAATGTGGAAATTTTAAGGGTATTTGGGAACGAAAAGGACAATTGTACTAAGAATCAAGGAGAAACCGTGGAAATTTCTGGGACACATAATGAGGGAAAGGGGGGGGCTTGGATTGGATATACAAAGTGTGTGTAAATGGATGGTAGAACAAGAATTGGCAGAGATATTAAGATGGCAAACATTGCTTAGAGCTATAAAGGATAAGAATTTGAGGAGAGCCATGATCGCTCGCACTCTAAAGAGATACAGCAGAATAATAGATCAAAATCGGGTCATCAGCGAATCAAGGGAAGTAACTGATATGTAAATATTAACTGAATATTTGCAAAAAAAATATGAGGGCGGGCCGAAAAGTTCATAGGCTGACTATGAAGGAGTGATGCTAGAGCTGTGAAATCTTGTATGCATTAATTTCAACTCTTCTTATTAATAACTGCATTGTTTCTTTCCAGGTACGAGTGTGGGCTGAAAAGTTCATAGGCTGACTATGAAGGAATGATGCTAGTATAAAAATTTAATTTTTATTATTTAAAAAAAAAATGTGATAATCATCTAACTCTACTAATGTATAATTGTCTAGATCGTTTTTATACGTTCTTTTGAGAGAAGTGTATTTTTATGTAAGCCAGACGGTTTGTCTAAAAATTGTTACAATTATTGTGTATCTTTTCTTGCTCAGCAATTAAAACCTGTCAAAATTGGTGAAGAGTCACTTCCAGTTTATGGAAAATTATTTTTTTTAGTATATACTGACCAATGAGAGACATCTCAAGCAATAATAACATCCCAAATAGTTGGTCAGGGATGAGCTGAATTTTTAAAATAAATAGAGCTAGGGTCAGTAGATATGTTGAGAAGACTTTTGGACAGCAAGGGAACAAAGCAGGTCATCAACATCAAAATGGCATTTGACATCAAGAGGAGAACACCAAAGAAGGCAACAGTTACCAGCAAAAGCCACAGTGATTGAACAGCCTAAGATGAAAAGATTATGAAGAAATTTTCCCAAGCAAAAATTGTGTGAAGTTAAAAGGGACTTTTTTCAAAAAATTGCCATGAAAGTAGGTCTTTTCGTTTTTTCTCAAAGGTTGTTGAACCTCTGTTCTTTACAGCCTTCTTATATTGTATTCTCTTTATGTCATTTACAAAATCCTTGTATTTCCCGAGCTGTAATTATTTTCCACTTTTCATTGGAAATTGTTATTCTGCCTTACGCAGTGCACAAAAGGAAATTTTTGTGCAAACTTGTATTGTACCTTTTTTAATAATTGTGTAAACTGTAAATAAATTTGATCTTCCTTTTAAAATTTTACACAATGGTTTTATAATCTGCATTTATTATTGTGTCTTACTATTTCTACTAAGTTTTGTATTTGGCACAAGGACTTGGATAGAATTTTTATACTACAGCTGTGAAATTTTGCATGCATTATTAATTTCAACTCTTCTTATTAATAACTGCATTGTTTCTTTCCAGGTACGAGTGTGGGCTGAAAAGTTCATAGGCTGACTATGAAGGAGTGATGCTAAAGCTGTGAAATCCTGCATGCATTAATTTCAACTCTTCTTATTAATAACTGTGTTGGGATTGCTATGAGTTTGAATTTGGTATCAGAAGGTTGTGGTGATCACTTACATGTGCCACACCTTTGCTTTCTTTAATGTCATTGGTTCATAAATATATGATACTTATTATATGACAATTTTGTCATCGCACGTAATTTGAAATTTTCTCTAAAATCACGGATTGGTCCATTTCCTGAACAATCACGTATTTTAGCATCTTTCTATATTTTTAGTGCCAAGCTCGCTGGAGCCTATGCATCGTTATATAAACTCTCTCACTGTTAGCCAACAGCCAGTAGCAGTTCAATTCTTGGAAAATAAGGCACGGCGCTATATTGACATTTTAATTCTTAATTATTACTCATTCGAATAATCATACTAATTCTTATTGATATCACTCATGAACATTACATCTTTCTACACTGATAAAAAACACTGTGGAACTATTCTTTATTTAGCTAAGGTCTCAATTGAACTTTGTAGTTAAATAACATTCAATATTGTACTCAACATTAATTAGCTAAACTTCCCCTTTTTATTACGGAAAAGGGAAGCAACTTTCTTTATACTATTGTTGATTTTTGTATATCATTGTTAATACAATATTTTATTAATGTTCACTGAGCTTGATTATTTTTCTCTCGTGTTTATTGTGCATGATTCATGTGGGATGTTGTTTTACAAGAACACAGCTTTCCTTCTTGATTATATTCACGGTGACCCTAGCCAACAATACTTACAGCACCACTACAAGGTTTTTATATTAAGATGGTTAGTTTACAGGCATGTTCACCATATTAATCCGCAACAATATAAAATATAGACATTCAAAAAACGAATCAATCACAAGGCAATTGAGTAAGAAACACCGATTATGAGATTTTAATAAAACAACATGCATTTATGTACAATTAATATACAATTTGAAAACTTGTAGTTTGATAATGCAAGAAATTGACCATTGATAAATTGGGTTTCTTATTGATTTACAGTTTAAAATTGTTCAAGTGTTTAAGAATTGGTCAGAGTAAAATGGAAAATATTATTTATACAGAAATTTGTGTAGTTTGTATGCGTGAATAAAGTAGGAGTTTGTATGTGTGAATAAAGTATGTTTGTATGCGTGAATAAAGTAGGAGTTTGTATGCGTGAATAAAGTAGGGTTTAATTGTCTAAATTTTCCAGAGTTGTTTACCTTGGATTGTTCTCTGTTTGTCTTTGTTTAAAATACAATTTCTATTTTAGTAGTGTTTAAGAATACTTTTCTTAGAAAGTTGTAAGTGAGATGTGAGAGATTATGTTAATGTTTGAGTCAGCAGTTGACGCGCGAAAAGTATCTTAAGTTAAAGTAGTGACACACGTGGATTTGTGTGGCATCTCTCTGAAGTTTATTGACTGGCTGGTGAATTGGGTCGAGATGGTCCTTTTTATTTGTTTCTGGAAACCAAAATAGGCTCCAGCGAACTGGGCACGAAAACAGTTTTTTTGACAATTGCTACACGTCTCGACCAATAGAAAGTTGAGATTTGCAATGCGAGGTGTTGGTTGGTTAAAACTGATTCTGATGGTAGAGTATATTTTATCTCGAAGGTGAGTATGAAATATGGACAATTCTATAACTGCATTGTTTCTTTCCAGGTAAACTGACATCTGACATTTCAAAGAAGACTTCAAAAGTAACTAGTAGTGACTTCTCTTGGATGGACAAAATTTGGCATCATGATACTATCAAGTACCTGCAGACTCTTTTGTTTAGCCCCAAAAGACCTTCATGTTAACATGGTTGCTACATTAAGGGATGATACTCAAGCTTTATCAACAGTGCAAAAGTTGACAACTGAATTTTGTAGGGGAAAAGAGAGATGAGAAGATGACATAAGGGTATGGATGTGTTGCAATTGCCACCCACCGAGGAAAAGATTGGATTGTGTTCAGCACATGGTAATAGATAACAAGTGATTGACTATAAATCAAATATTATAGCTAATGCAATTAACATATTCCATGTGAGAGGTGAGAATATTCTGAACAATGAACTTAGTATGACACATGTGATCAAAAGTGCACATCATGGGAATATCTGACATTGAGGCAAATCTATCTGGTTTCCTTGAATGTTTTTTTAACCCAGGATGAGTATTGGATTCATCATTTTGAGCCAGAGACAATCTATGAAGTGGAAACACCATACCTCACTTGCTCCAAAAAGCTAACATTATTTTATCTACCGGGAGGGTGATGACCTCCAATTTTTGTGATTATCTACTATCTTCAAAACGGTCCCACCATCAATGGAGAGCACTATGCCAACTTGTTGAGGGAGTTACAAAAAGCTATCAATATCTAACACCCAGTAAAACTGAGGAATGGGAACTTGTTTCATCAGGGCAGTGCTCCAGCACACACATTCTTGGTTTTAATGCCTGCTGTGCATGACTGGGGTTTTGAATTAGTTGATGACCCTCCCTATTCTCCTGATTTAGCAGTCCTGGGTACAACAACAAACTACATACAGCATTAAGGCTTCTGATATGGAGATTGGAGGTTTTGAGGAGTTTAGAACCACCTCTTAATTACTGTTGTTCCTAGGTTTACCCTGACCAGGGGTGGTAGCACCTTTTAGAGTCCCAGCTATGGGCAAATAGTGAATCTCCACAAACAAAAACAAAACACTATGAAAGTATAAAATACATTTTTATAGTAAAAAACTGGCAGTACATTTTTATACAAAAACATTACTAACAATACATATTTATAGTAAAATTACTATAAATATGTATTTATAGTAAAATTAAAATGACCAACAATACATTTTGTCTGTAGTTGAAGACATATAATTGAGTTCAAAATATATTAAGTTGAATCACAAAATTGTGTTCAAAATATTTAAATAAGCCATAAAGGTTGAGATGACACTGAACAAAATCATCCAACTAACCTGCTCTATAGGAATAAAGTATTGCTGCCAACACATGATTTTGAACATAGATCACCAGTGAGTAAACACAGGCGATCACATTATTGAATTAAGTAGACCATGTGACCATAGAGGAAACACATATATGTAGGAAGTCGTGTGATGTCTAAAGGATTTGCATTCTATTCTCTACTCTATTACTATATAGACTGCTATTCTCTACTCTATTCACTATACTATTTCTCTATTTGGATCACTATATGGTGGTTACTTTTGAGTAAGTATTATTGAACAAGTACTATTAGTGCAAGTGATATTCGAAGGCATCTGACACCAGTATTATTCAACAGCGTTATTATAGTTGTATCTGCAATTACAAAGTCTCTACTACAATTATCATTACAAAAGTGACAACAAGTATTTGTTGGCATCATAAAAGCAGCAATGAGTGTTATTGACATCACAAAATAACCAATGAACCAACATCAAAGAACTTTTTCATGGCATTAATCCTTATAATATCGTACAATTTCTTACAGAAATCAAACTACTCAAAAATCTAAAATTCAGCAAAAGTACAACATAAAACACATATCACTGCCTTTAGTAATTATGTTCACGTAAACATGTCTATTCACAAAAGCTGAGTATCATCTACCATGTTTAAGTAAAATAACATCTCATATATATATTGCTTCAAAGCTCTCAAGAAAATTAAATTTTCACATTAAATGGCCCATAAGGAATTGACATGCCTTTAAACAAATCAAATCAAATCATCAAAATCTACTGATTTGGCTCCATCTGACTATCATCTGTTCACCATCATAAAAAAAACACGTGGCTGGGAACAAGTATCGCAGTGATGATTACATCATATTTGCTGTTGATGAGTTTTTTGACCAACAGGATGAAAGCTTCATCACCAATGCAAACTGGCATCAATAGAAGAGGAGGACTCTGTTGAAAAATAAACTTTTATTTGGTGACATTCCATGAGAGTATCTTCATAAGGCAATGAACATTTTAGCCAACCCTTGTACATTGTTCAGGTAGTGTTTTTTTTTATAAAATTCATTTTTACAAATGCCCAGAACCATTCATATAAATAATATATTAAAAAAAAACTGAATAAATGATGAGAGGTAAAACATTTAATCTTTTACACTGAACAAAAAATATTTAAAATTTATATATTTTTTCTTATTTTTTTAATCATTTCACTCCAGGCAAGGCAATAAAGCCACTAAAACATAATGAGGAGTTACTGAGTGTGAAAGAATATAAGAAAAAAACCAATATAACTACAGAAATTAAAAAGACAGAAAATAACGATTGACATTATATTTAAATTTTTGAAGATCAGAGTTGACTGGAAAGCAAGAAACTGGAAGAATTCCACAAGCGAGAAGTGCAAGCAAAGAAACTGCTGTGTGTCTTGCCACCTTCCTCAGTAGAAAAATGTGCTGGAGAAATCAGTTTAGTCACCTATAACCTGACGTATTTAGCAGGTACTACTGGGTTACAGGGTATCAGAAGCACATATATTTGATATAAGATTGTTACTTTTCTTTCATAACTTCTAAAATAGAAAAAAGATAAACAACAAAAGCAAGTTATCTTTTTTTTAATATTGTAAAAAGTTTTAAAGTTTTCACTATTTAGAAAAAAAAAAAGAAGTAACGACTAACGTCTCTGATTTATTTTTTTAACATATCCCCAGTTTTATTTAAAAAATAAATAAATGAATAAATAGACACAATTGCACTTTTATTTTGAGGGTCACCAGCCCCGGTGACAAAAACACTAGCCGACAACACTGTTTTTTTTTGCTATATAGCTTTCATATTTCCCATTTTCAGGTCATATAACAGTTCATTTTATTCAATATTTACATCAACTAAAAGAGAAAGGATTGAAGTTTGAAAAAAATTGTTTTGAAGTGAAAAAAATTATTTTTTAAATAAAAAAGAGTGATTTTTCTCAGAAAATTGGCCATAATTTTTTAATGCAAATCCCCAAGTGACATTTTTCACAGCCAAATTGAAGATTAATTACCAATGAATAATTCCATGTGCAAACAATAGCCACCTGGATCCTATAACATGGCCTGAAAACTTCTAGAAGTTAACTGATTGATTGAAAACTTGTTGCTTATAATTGTGTTTTCCACAGTCAGTCTCGGTTATTTGGAATATATATGTATTGATATATATATATATATATACATATGTATGTATATATATATGGTGGATTCTTCTATCGTATATGATAAATGATGGTCAGCATTGGATTGTGCCTTTTGTTTTACACTTACATATGCTAGCAGAGGCTGTTGTGGAGAAAATCAGGTAAGGGAAAGACATATTTCATTTGTGCTTTCTTAAGTGTGATACTAGCCCAGCCTTGCTGCAGGCAACAAAGCCACACTGGTAGATGAAATTTGTTAAAGCAGGATTTTGATGGCATCTCTGCTTCAGAGCTTGATGAAGCTGATAACAGTGCTTCAGTCTATTGTCTTCAAAACTGTTTAACTTAATGAAACATGTTTTATGCCACTTTTTTCAGTTTGATGCTTGGGCATCCCAAGTTTTCAGATCAAAGTTGAGATGTTTCAAGTTATCTTTCAATTTGTTTCTGTAGCATAAGAGTGGACGTCCAACTGAATGCTTTGAGTTTGGTAGTTGTTCATATGGCACCTTTTTTGGAAGCCTATGCTCATCCATTCTCACAACATGACCAGCCAACCTAAGTTGTATCTTTGCTAGAATGGTTTCAATGCCTGTGATTCTGTTACTTTTCTTCAGTATTGCTCTATTCTTGACCATTTATATCACATATGGCACAAAGACAGCACATGTGAAAGGTGTCAAGTTCATTTATATGTTTGTAGTATAAGTTTCAGTACCATTTTTTGACTATTAGCTTCATTATCATCAGTTTCTTTATTATTATTTATATTCAAAGATTCTTTTAATAACATTTGGTGAGATTTTAATTCTTTTACATTTTCTTTTTTATTAATTGTAAAGTAATGAATTTCAAATTTGTTGGAAAAACAGTTTCAATTCTAACGCTATTTTGTTTCGTTTACTGCTAGTCAATTTGCTTTTATTATTTATCTTTCAATTATTTTTAAAAAACAACAACAATTATAATAATAATAATAATAATAAAATATTCTAATATATTTGATAAAAATTTTATATTTTTCATTTTATTTCATTATTATTACTTAAAATATATATAGCAATATATTGGCACATTTAATGACGAACTGTTTTATGTGTGTGTATATATATATATTCATAAATATACATATTATCCCTCACTAATAATATGACTCAATGAGGGATAATATATTTATTAATATATAATATATGCTTAATAGCTCTGTTTTACATTTAGAACTGTTTTATTAACACCAGCACCATATGTGCAATATATTATATATATGTATCCTTGTGCAGGTATGCAGAAAATAGAAAAGAACACGTTGGGTGCATAATCCGGGGTTCCTTAGTATTTTTGTTTTTATTTTTAAGAAGACAGTGCTCCATACAGAAGTAGAGCTTATATTATAATAATATTTTTTGTTTAAAAATAGATGTAGCGAAGGAATCATATTTTTAAACAAAAAATATTATTATAACATGAGAACTCTTATGTAGCGAAGGAATCATATTTTTAAACAAAAAATATTATTATATATATATATATATATATATATATATATATATATATATATATATATTAATATATTTTATTGTTATATGTTATTTATATAAAATATATTAAAATAATTGTTGGACTTTGTTCATTTTGTAGTGTGTGACAACATTTGCTTACATTTAGATATGCTTTTAGGAGATATGAACGTTTGAGGGAATTCATAGAAGATTGTAGTTTAAAAGTGGTAAAATTGACCTTGGTAACCAGATGCTCTTCTGTAGCTAAACTGGTATAGCACGTCAAGCTATATGACAGTTCTGTGTAGGATACAGGTTCAATTCCTGTTTCTATGAAAATTTCTCGGGCATTCAGGCTGGTAAATGTTGTTAATACTGCTTATTTTAAACAGAGCATTTACTTAAATATTTGTGTCTGTATAAATAACATATAACAATAAAATATATTAAAATAATTGTCGGACATTGTCCATTTTGTAGTATATATATATATATATAGGTAACTATACTCATCTCGAAAGACCTTCGAATTTTTGATTTGCCAATAATCAAATCAATCTCAAAGGAAAAAAAGGTTTTAAAAAAAGAAAAAGCCCGCAACATGAAAGTCTGTCAAAAAACTTGCACAGATACAGGTTCAAAACCCAAAGAAAAAACCCCGACACGAGTAAACAACTAACTAAAAAGAGCTCGATACAACCATAGAGCACACACACACACATATATATATATATATATATATATATATATATATATATTCACTGACTGTGTATGAAGTCAAATTCAAGCATACAGATAAAGAAACAAATTTTTCAATGTGGGGCATATCAAAGAAGATTGCAAGTCTCTAATTAAAAGCAAACTAAAATAAGTAGATCTCATTGTAACAGGAGTGCTTGGAAGAAAGATTTATTCTTCCATTTATGCTTCTTCTTTTATAGCCAATATTATATCCATGATATAATAACACCAATATTTCATAGACAGATCAGAATGGCTGACAGATTCAAATGGGTCAGATTCATCTATGTTCCAGGCAAGGACATATTCCACAAATGGGAAACAGTGTGTCTTGGGCTTTCCCAAATTGAGGACTGCAAGCTGGAGTTTCAATCTATATCTTGGAAAGATATATTCCCAAACGGAAATGGCACCATGGACTTGTAAGCTGCAGGGGAGGCAGATTTAGATTTAGCTTCAGCCTAAGTCTGTGCCCTTTGCCCCAGGCTAAAAGAAAGCAACATTATGTGGTGAATGCTAAAAACGAACTGATAAATGACTGTTGCTTTTATTGCTGTATAGAGTTACATCATTAAGTGGCCATTATGTGACTCACATGATTTATCTCCACCAAAGGAAGATAAGCATGTTGTCTGTATTCTTACATTTAATACAGACAACATAGCAATAAGAAGAATCAGTATAATGATATATGAGATACTATGGTGTGTTGGTGGCAAACATCTAGCAGTTTATTTTATTTTCTCCAATTTGGAGATATTGTAGCCACTGATGTTCTCTGAAGATATGCATAGAAAAGTATGACTTGATCTAATGAAACAGACCACAACTTTTTGGATGTGGGTGGTCAGAGAGTATCAGTTCTGATAGAAAACCTTCATATCTTTCAACCAAATGTTTCTTTGTTGTTTTCTTTATAGCAGACAACCAAAATATCAGTTTTCAAAAATCAAAATACCTACCCAGAGAAATATTCAGTCAAAATACAGGTATGCTACTTACTCTGGTTGCTAATGCTGAGATTGGAGACCTCTATAACTACAATTCCTGGAAAATGGAAAGGAGTTAACCTCAAGTAGCATCTTTAAATTAATAGCAGATAAAAATCATGCAAACAAGAAATGATTTTACACTTCAATCTCTCAAATATAAGAAAGAGAAACTACTCCACTATCTTTCTGTTATACTCTGCTTCAAATTAGTTCTCTTTCTGATTCACTCTACATGTTGGCCGGATGTAAACACTAAGAAAGCAAAAATAAAAAAGTTACTCTCTGCACAGGAACTATGGGCATTACATCGATCTCACAGGAGAAATTTCCTCAAAAAAATACAAAATAAAATATGGAAACAGTTGTAGCATAATTGGCAAATTGTTAGTGTTACCAGCAGTGAACTTAGTCAACCAATCTGACACATGTATCAACTACAGATCTTATCAATTCTCTCCCTCCAAGACACAGTCCAAGACATTTCACTCATATCTTCTGTATTGGCAATATAAAGAATTATACCTGAATAATTCATGTCTTTAATTTTTGTCTCACCAGCAGGTTTTTCATTTTTTCTCTCATGCTACTATACATGCGTTTATAACACTTCCCAAGAATGCAATGAGAATTCACAGATAATAATGAAAAGGGGAGTTGTGATTGCCTACATTCTAAAAGGATATGGTATTTTTTTTGTTGAGCATACTTAGTCCTTTCCCTCTAACAGATAATAATGTTCATTGTAAGCTGTTTTCATAACATTTGGTACAGAGTTTAAAAACCCTTTTGTTGAATGTTTCTTGCATCAAGACTTCACATTATTCTTTTGGACAAATTTGTTTTTCTACCTTGTTTAACAATTTATATATTTTTTATTTCATTTTAAGAATTTATTTTCTATATCTCTTAACAAGTCACTTACCTGAATATATGCGATTAATTACAAATTTAATTAAAATCTGTGATATAGAAATTGTGTTATGAGCAGGGTATTGTGGTTAATTATTTGAGTCATTGATTGTGTTTCTCAAAGTTAGTGTTAGGTAACATGAAGATCAGTACCTTCAACCAACTATATTGCTTGCAGGCTACATTTTCTTTAGTTTTATGTAAATAAATAATAGAAAAAGAGACATCCATTTTCTTCTTAGGGACTGCACACCTAAATAAGACTATAGATTGAATTGGCTGAAATGTAGTGATATTAACACATTCAACAGAATAAATGAGTTCAACAGTTCAAAGTTTTTGAAATGATAATGATTCTTATCAGCAGTACAGAAAATTTGGTAAATATTTTTTTCAAGAAAATATTTATAGAATGCAAACTATAATGCATTACAATTCAAATAATTATTACCCTTTATTTTAATATAAAAAAATTTATGCTTTGAGTAGAAACTTTTTTTATTAGAAAAGGTTCTTGATCAGAAATTAATTGTCATTCATGCTATAAAGATGCAATATTTTAGGTGAATAAATTTGTATTTATCAATATGTAAGACTAAATATAGTTATTTTTATACAGGCTTTTTAGAACTATAAGCTAACTAAATTGGTACATCAATATATCTATAGCCTAATGATGAAAAACAAACATTTATAATAAAAGAATAAAAACATATTTTTATGCAACCTTCTCAGCTCTATATGCTGATGATGAGGGTGGGCTGAAAAGTTCATGGGCTGACTTTGAAGGAATGTTGCTACAGCTGTGAAATCTTGCATGCATTAATTTCAAATCTTTTTCTTCATAACTGCATTGTTTCTTTCCAGTTAAACTGACATGAAAACAGAAACCATTTTTTATAAGTATGAAAGAATAAAAGCAGATATTTTTATGCAACCTTTTCAGCACTATATGCTAATTACATAGGTACATCAATAAGTCTTTAGCTTGATAATGAAAAAGGAAACATTTGTATTTATAAATCATTTCATCTCATTGTTGATCATGCTCAAATATTTATCATAAATCTACTCCATAATTCCCAATCTGTCATAGCTTTTGGTAGCTGGTCTATTCTCAGTTTTGTATCTGCAATTAGTTGGTCAATGTATGCAGGGACATGCTCTACCTGATACAAGCCCCCTCCCACATTCTACTACATCTCAATTTTTATAAGGTAGTATTCATATAAAATACACATTTTATTGTCACCTAATTATGTACAATAATGGATCATATGTAATATCAGTGAACAATTCAACTAGGAAAATTAAAAATGATAGCAATTGTATCTAAATACAAATTAGGGACATGTCATAATAGATCATTTCATCTTAAATAAATCAATAATGTTTTGTGGCAATTTTTATCATCAATCTGAGATTTTTCTTGTTAAAAAGTTGAATTTTTTAACATATTCAATATGGATAAAAAATAGTGAATTTTGGTTTTTCTTTGAGACTTAGCATAAGAAAAAAAATCATGACCTGGCCCCAAAAAAAGAATCCAGAATAACATCAAAATCCAAAGAATTTTTCATCCTTTAGTAGTCAGTTGTGTTGAGTTTCCTTTGTAACATATACAAATATAGGTAGAAATATAAGCAAATGTTGGTAAGATAACAAGGGTCACAAAGCTTGCCCATCCGCCCATCCGCCCACCAGTCAGGAGGTTTGGGGAGTAGTATGCACCAGCTCTGGATGTATGTTCAGGCTGTGCATCCATTATGAAAAAGATTCCACAGTATGACTTTGTGGTTAATTTCCTCCTTCCTAAGTATCCTGAGAGCCATACCATTCTCCCTGCAATGGTGGTTGTTATTTTTGGTAAATCACCAAAGAGGTTTGCATTTCTGATGTGCTGACATCATTTGATATTTTGTGCCCTTCTAAGCAGTTTTTTTGTATACACCATCTACCTTCTACATTTTCAGTGAGAGTCTAAGATATATGAATATGAAAGAGTAAAAACATTTTTACATTGGCTTCTCAGTGCTATATGATAATTACATAGATAGGTCAATAAGTCTTAAGAATAAACCTTATTTTTATGCAGACGTCTCAGCTCTATATGATAAATATATCAATAACCAGTCTGTAGTGTAAGGATGAAAATAAAACATTTATATTTTGCAAAACAAATATTTATTTTCAACATAATCTCCTTCTTTGTTAATGCACTTAATCCAGTGGTGAATGTGTCGAATATTCATCCTATGTATGAACATCAATAAGTTTGCAGCTTAATTATAAAAAGGCATTTATTTTACAAAGCAAATATTTATTTTTAAACATAATCTCCTTTGTCAATGCACTTAATCCATCTTATTTATTCAGTTTTACTTTTACATTGAAATTTTTTATTGTAATTTTTTAATAGGATATTTTAAAATTATTAAAAAAATAAATAGTGACAGAAAGAATGATATGAAATTAAAAATCTGAGACCGTCTTTTTTTTAAAAATCAAAGAAAATGGACCTTTTTTTTTTTATATATAAAATAATTAGTTTTAAATTTTTTTTAAATTCTGAAAAAATGGCTGATCGGGTTGATTTTTTAGTAAATTTAATTTACTAAAAAAACAAGATATTTGAATCAATTTCTTAACAGGTTAGGAAGGATTAAAAAATCTGGAAAAATACTCAAAAAATACTTTAGTCTTTCCTCTTAATAATAAATTAAACATTTAGACGTTAAAAAATTGTTTTATCAATTTTCGCACCTTTTTTTCTCAGAGTATACGTTTTTAACGTGATAAATTGGACATTCCTAATTGGTACTTAAAAATTTGATATTTTTCTTGTCATAATTGCACGGTCATAAAAAACCCTCTCTTTATTTATTTTTGTCATTTTATCTTTTAGGTTAAAAATGTGTTTGCAAAAAAAAAAGAAAAAAATTAATTTTACGTAGTGTCGATTTTCTCTGGCAATCCACCCGAATATAATTCAGTTACTGGCCAATAATTAAGAAGACAGTTGTGAGCTGAGAAAGTGACGTAAATTGATCAGGGGGAGATAACTCTCAAATCTGTCACGGAAATTGTAAACATTGTTAAAAACAAATTGTTATTTCAACAACAAAGAGAAACTGCATTAACAACAAGTGTTGGTTATTCTAAAAAACGATTGTTTCGGGTTTTTAAGGACATTCTGTAAAGGTTTGTGGATTGCTGCTACTTGCAGTATTTCTGCTATAACCCGTTTGCTCTCTTGAGATATTTAAATCGAGTTTAGAACAGAATGAATTCTTAGTTTATCGATGTTGTTGGGTTTTTTTCACTCCATCGAGAAAGCAATCAAATTACAGAGAAAGGTCGTTTTATTTTGAATCATAAAAACGATTTGCAAACGTTTAACGTCTTTAACAAACTGTAATTTTTAAACGTTGTTTAATTGTTATTCTGCTTATCTTTTGTTATTACTTTTTAGTACGGAGAATTTAAAATTCTACTTGGTAATTTTCCCGGAAAAAGCAAAGGTAAAAAAACTCTCGCGAATAATTGCTCTGTATTGAGTTAAAAAAAAAAAAAAGTACAAAAATACAATACTTAATTAATACTTGGTTTTATTACGTATATTAGTTTAACCTTGCTTCTCTTTTTAATTTACAATCCCAAATTTAATTTTATCTATGTTGTTATTCTTTAACCTCATAGACATTTTCTTTTAAACAAGCAACTATATTTAAATAGTGAGTACTTCTTTTGGATTATTTTTTTTAAACACATTGCTATATTTCTTTTTAACGTTTTCATCAGGAAGTGAAATTTGATACAATTATTGACTACCAAACATACCTAGCCTGTCTGTATTTCAGTACCACTTAATAATACAAATTTTTATTTTTAAGCACCATATCGAAACTTTAGTAAGAGTGAAGCAGAGTAGTACTAAATGTATACGACTACCACAAGTACCAATTATCGCGCAAAAACGGGTTCAACAGTTCTCCCACTGTTGTTATGGGTCACAACTTCTCACCCTACAATTTTTATCAGTTCTACTTCCACGGACAATGTCTTTCGTTACAGTAAATTGCCACATTTATACTCGCATCTACATCATCACGAAGCTATTTTAGCTGATTAAGTAAATTAAATCTTTTCTTTTTATTTGTGATTCACGTTGTTCTTGTACTTTTCAAGAGAGGTACTTACAACTTCTGCAATATTTGCTGTGAAGGGTCCTCCTAAGGGATTTAAGACAAATATCCTCTGTACGAGAGAGCTGAAGTGCAGTATAGTGAGTGACATAATCTCTAACTTGTCCACAACTTGATTCGTTAATTTCCCCAACAAGTGTTTTCTATCTTTGAAAAAGAGACACACTTATTTGCATAATTATGGATCTCCAGGAATTGTTTACCAGCTGTAAAATTGGAGACTTGGAGAAAATAAAGTAAGTTGCCCTTTTTTAAAAAAAGTATTTTTTTAAGTATTTTTTTCAGTGTTTTTTTTTTTTGTCTTTGTGTGTCTATTATTTGTATGTCAAAAAAAGCTGTTAATAATGCAAAGTTTAATTCAGAAAAATCAATAATTTCATTCAAAAGTTCACCTGTTAGGTAACTTAGTAATATCGATCCTGATCAATCATTTTAAACAACACTTATTCAGATAATTGCAATTACCTAGTTTGTTAATGGACCATGCAACATTAATTACAATACTGTACACAGTGTACAGTGTACATCTGATTGAATGAATTTGAATTACAATACATTTTTATTTATTTAAATCATTAGTTTAAAAAAGTAGTATTTTTTAAAAATTGTCTTACTTATCCAAAAGTACATTTTTTAAAGTTCCCTCAACACAGTGTAACTAACATCCTATCATAAAATAATGAATAAAAAAACAAAACAAAAAAATACAAAAAAACAAAAACAAACTCCATCACTATTCCAGGTGGTACTGTGTCTCTCAGTGGAAATCCATCATTATCTGACATAAATCTCATATACTCGGGAAAACTCTCCTCAAATCTCAATGAACAACACCTTTCTAAGTGAAGCTTTAATTTACTTCACCACGTCTCAGGTAAAAAGACCTGTTATTGTAGAAATCAGAAGAAATTGGAGAGAAAAATAATACAAATAAAAAATAAAATACAATAAAAAGATAATAATAATAAAAATAGATATTTTTAACTTAAACTAGTAAAAAAAAAAGTGGTTTATTAAAAATGTGGTAATTAAAAAAAACAAAAAAGAAAAAACTTATGTTTAATTTAATTAATTTTTTGTTTTAAATGGCCAGGCCAACAAGTATTGGAAAAGAAAGAAAAATAGAAAACGTTTGGAAACAGGAAACTTCCTTTTTTGTTTTTGACAAGAAACTGTAAATAAACAATTCTTTTTTGCCACTAAAATAAATTCAGAGCGAAACTTGTTCTTGGGATGTCAACAAAGGTCTCTAAATCTCCATGGTCATTTTTTTGTCAGGTGTAATTTGTTGGTAATGAAAGTAAATGCGTAAACAGTGACATAAGGTTTTCTTCTAGTTTTTAATAAAATTTGATTATTTAATTAATTAATAGTTTCCCATGTG
The DNA here is from genome assembly GCA_963932145.1 of Acanthosepion lycidas. NCBI lineage: Eukaryota > Metazoa > Mollusca > Cephalopoda > Sepiida > Sepiidae > Acanthosepion > Acanthosepion lycidas. Next base: position 17,682,698 of record OZ010611.1, on the reverse strand, counting down.
TAACTTTTCTATTTGTTTTCTTTTTAATCTTGAAAAACGAGCGTAGTTAATTTTCAATACAAAGAACCTGTAGGTTTTAGGTTTAAGCAGTTTCTGTTTATTATTAGGTTTAGAGTAGAGACTTTAGCAGTTTATTAGGCTTCGTTTAAGCAGTTTATTATTAGGCTTCGTTTAAGCAGTTTATTATTTAGGCTTCGTTTAAGCCGTTTATTATTAGGTTTCGTTTAAGCCGTTTATTATTAGGTTTCGTTTAAGCAGTTTATTATTAGGTTTCGTTTAAGCAGTTTATTATTAGGTTTCGTTTAAGCAGTTTATTATTAGGTTTCGTTTAAGCAGTTTATTATTAGGTTTCGTTTAAGCAGTTTATTATTAGGTTTCGTTTAAGCAGTTTATTATTAGGTTTCGTTTAAGCAGTTTAGGCTTCGTTTAAGCAGTTTATTATTAGGCTTCGTTTAAGCAGTTTATTATTAGGCTTCGTTTAAGCCGTTTATTATTAGGTTTCGTTTAAGCAGTTTATTATTAGGTTTCGTTTAAGCCTCAGTTTAGGCTTCGTTTAAGCAGTTTATTATTAGGTTTCGTTTAAGCAGTTTAGGCTTCGTTTAAGCAGTTTATTATTAGGCTTCGTTTAAGCAGTTTATTATTAGGTTTCGTTTAAGCAGTTTATTATTAGGCTTCGTTTAATCAGTTTATTATTAGGTTTTGTTTAAGCAGTTTATTAGGCTTCGTTTAAGCAGTTTATTATTAGGTTTCGTTTAAGCAGTTTATATTATTAGGTTTAGGTTTGTTAAATTAAGTTAAAACTGTTAGTGTTACTGTTAACTTAACAGTTTTAACTTAAACTTAATAAACCTAAACCTAAAGTAAGTGATGAGTTTTACTTTTATTATATAGGTTTAAGCAATTTTTTTGGTTTCTAAGTCCTAAACCAAAAAAAAAAAAAAATGCTTCCGTATTTGTTAAAAATAATAAAAATAATAATTTTTATCTAAATACATAAATTCATAAATAAATGTTTTTAAAAGTCTGCAAAAATATGATTTTTGATTTTGTTTATTCAAAGTTTATGCAAAAAAAATGATTCTTCATATTTTTTTTTATTAGTCATCTTAATTTCTTTAGTTACTTTGGGGTTTGATGTACTTAACATTTTTAACAAGTACTTGTTGATTTTCTTTTTTTTGGTTGGGAGGGTAATTTTTTACTAGTTGTACATATTTTTTTTAATTTGTTTGGAAAACACAAATTATTTTATTTTCATTATATGGAACAATCTAACATTACTTAAATAAATTTCATAGTTTATCTATTTTATTTTTCTTGATAATAAAAAAACAGTTAAAGATCAAGAAATCAATAAAAAATACTGTGCAAAAAAACAAAAAAAAAAAAAACAAAGTTACAATATACATCCAACCAAAGCAAATTATTGAAGACTAAGAGTCTGCATTGCATTATTATTTTTTTATTATTTTTTTGATCAGAAAAACATGCTATAAAAAAAAAATGGACTAAAGTTCTAAAAGCTTGAAATGAAAAACAAAACAAAAACACCACATGTCTTCGTTATTGTTGACAGCAGCAGTATCGTGATGTGAATATTACAGGAGATCGAAAATGATAAAAATATTTTTATTCCTCTATTTAACAATGTGTTTGATTTTATTTGGAGCGTTGCACGTTGGGCTACCATAGACTTTAAAAAAAATGGTGACACTGTTTTTAGTAAACAAAAAACAGTATCGTAAAAATATTTTTCCCAATAAGCATTACTTATTTATTTATTTACTTATCGACACTGGAAGGGGTATGTGATCTTACTTTGGGTATTGGCATGTAAAAGCAAGAAAGCGTTACCCTCCAAAAATTATTGGACGAAAAATGTAAACATAAAAATCCAATATTTGTCCTACAGATGCATTTCGGCATCACTTAAGCATCCATTGATTAACTCGAGTTTGTAAACGTAAATGCTTACGTTTTGTTTACATAATAAAAATAACGTTTTATTTACATACGGTAACTTGTGAGGTCAACAACGATAACTTTCTACTGTAGCCCGTTCTTAAAAAGCGGGCGAAATACGAAACACCAGTAAATGCAATAATATTGAAGAAATTGGTAATTATGTTTGAAAATAATTTATTTTTAAACTTATAACCAATAGTTTTAAGAATATAATTTTTTATCCTACACTTTTATGAAATTTAGAATTTTTTTATAGTAATTTAATCAATTCAGAATTACTTCCTTTTTTTTTTTTTTTTTTGAGCATTTGTACCAAAAAATCTAAAAGTTGCTAAAATGAAAAAAAAATTAAAATCCCTCTAAAAAAGGTTCACACTCAAAAATGGTAAACTTTAAATAAATAAATTTTTCATAAATAAATTTTTCATTTTCAGTTCTTCAAACATGTCTTCATTTAATAAAAAAAAAAAATTATGAACAGCAATGGGGTGAATTTCAAAATCACACTGAAAAATTACAAGTAATTTGTTTTAAAAATATTAAGTGTAGTTTTTTTTTCTGCGCATAGTTGGAAAGGAAAGAAGAAACAAGTATTAAATTTCAACAGCGTGTATTGACCAATTTTCAGAATTTATAATTGTGCGAAAAAGTAGCAAAATTGTTGATATGTGGTTCTTTAGTCATTGGTAAAGGAAGTTATTAGGTATAAGGATCTTGTTGGTAATGCAGGTTTAATGGGAAATCAAAGAGGGTCATGGTGGTGATGACTAGAGAGGCCTGGAGTGTGATAGTGCAACCCCCTCCCCCGGTTGAGGTGTTAGAAATCATGGTGGTGACATTGAGTGATGTCACAATTTGTATGTGAAGAAGAGTCAGGTGAAATGATGAATCTGGTTGCCATTACATTTGATTGACTGAGATCATGGTAGTGACAGCAAGAGTGGTGGTCATGTTGGTAATGACAAGAGTGAGCTTTCTATCTGTCTATTTACAAACTTTAATTTGGTAATTTTTTGACAAAATCAAACTTTCATTTTTTTTTTTTTTTTTTTTCAAAGATTTTTTTCATAAACTGACCAGCTTCATTTTGGCTTTTTTTTGTTTTTGTTTTTGTGAACAAACTGTGTTAGTAACTTTCTAATTTTTCATACAATGTTAATATCTTTTTTATTATAAATAATTTTTACACAATTCCAACATTGTTTTTTTTTATAGTTTTTCCTCTGTCAGTGGCATTCACTTATTAAATATTAAATAAAAACATTTTGTGGATATTTAAACACCCCCACAGTACTAACAGTGTGTTAAATATTTTTTTATTGCAAAAAAAAAAAAGTGATGGGAGCATACAACATATTTTTTGTCTTCAAACACAGTCATATCAGTAGCAAATTCATACTTTTTTTAGACTTTACCCCCCCCCCCGCCATTTTTTTTTTCTTTTTGGAGTAAAACTGTATACATTTCTCTTACTTACTTTCCTATGTAAGGTGTGCATCAAACTAAAAAAGAAAATAGAGCAGTGCCTACTTTAAAAGACCAAAGAATGACAATAGCCTAGCGAATTACAGTGTTGGTTTGTGAATTTGGTGACATAATAATTGTGAGTTCAATCCCTGGGTCTGGCAGTATGTAATTGACCATGGTTACATTTAATTGGCCGACAAATGGAATTGACAAAGTTTCCAATAAACAATAACAAAAGAAAGAAAAGAACAGGGCAAAAATTAATATGACACAAACTATATATAAATTTTAGGAATACGTTTCGTCGGCCACTTGACGACAACGTGACCATGTTTAAACGGAACGCTGATCATATATAAAACTTTCAGTTATCTGTTTGGATAAGTCTTGTTCTTATGTCCATCGTCTTTGTCATGTTGAATTGATAATGTTAATTATATTTTATGAATATGTCCTGAGGATGGTTTATTAGACCGAAACATCCGACGTTGATATTATATTAACATTAAAACAGCATAATTGCATATAAGGATTTTTGTTTGTTTTTTCCAAATATTTTTCTTCATACTGTCGGATCTATATCCATATATTTGCTTACATACATATATATATATATATATATATATATATATATATATATATATATATATATATATATAATTATTTATTTAAAAATATGATTCCAACACGCTACATAAGAGGTCTCGTGTTTCAAAACAAGAGCCGAAATCTTCAATATAATTATTTGAATTAAAGTAAGCTCTGTTCCATCTTCAAGCGAAATTTTTTTGGAATAACTTATTTCTGAAATTTATGTGTTTTAATAGCATATTCATAATTGAAATCAAAATTTCCATGGTAACAGCCAGGGCGATTGTTTAAATAGGGAGGGGTGTTGGGTGTTAATAATTTGTATCAGTATAGAGTTAAAATTTCGCTTGAAGATAGAACAGAGCTTACTTTAATTCAATTTAATTCAAATAATTATATTGAAGATTTCGGCTCTTGTTTTGAAACATGAGACCTCTTATGTAGCGTGTTGGAATCATAATTTTAAATAAATAATTATATTTATGCTCTACTTTTGTATCGAGCACTATTTTTTAAAAATAATAACAAAAATACTAAAGAACTTTCGATTATTTACACATTTATATATATATATATATATATATATATAAAACAAAAGTAAGCAAAGCAACAGTAATAAGGCAAAAAAAAATTCATAAATTGGGAATGATGTTAAGACACAAAAGCAGATATCCCGACAGTTGTTCTAACATCAAGATAAGAAAGAACAGAAATATGGCAAATGAGACTAAGAAGTGGCCTATTTTATTGGTTAGGAAGAAATCCCAGCATGATTTCTCCATATATTTTGGGAGTGGGATGTTTTTGCAGTCATTGGATTGGAGCCAACACAGTGGAAACAGTACTAAAAATAAGAACTAGATGAGATGTTCCTAGACATGGGCAGTGGAAAAAGAATGGTCTACTGCCATAAATTACCTGGATCAATATACAAGTGATGAAGGCCAGATGGCACAACGGTCAAAACATTGTGATAACAACAAAAAAGATGAGGACAATAGTCTGAATGTAAATAGTGTAAATCACTATTCTCTACATAGAAAGCTGCTGTCTTAGAAGAAAAATTCAAATCTTCCAGCTTTGGATTCCTATTGACAAGGCATCCATGATCTGAGACCACAATTATAAAAGATATTCGGAAATCAAAATAAAAATAATCCAAGATTATTTACACTATTTTCATTGTTCAGACTGTTGTCCTCATCTTTGCTGTTGCATTCACATAATTTGGCCATTGTACACTGTGGCCTTCTTCAGGATCTGTCTATATTTCTGAGATGAGGTATTCTACACTATTTACATTGTTCAGACTGTTATCCTCATCTTTACTGTCACATTCACAATGTTTCGGTCATTGTATGCTCCGTCCTTCTTCAGCATCTGTCTATATTTTTGAGATGAGGTATTGTAACTATTCACACTATTTACATTGTTCAGACTGTTCTCCTCATCTTTACTGTCACATTTACAATGTTTCAGCCATTGTACATTCTGGCCTTCTTCAGCTGATATTTGTGGTTAATTTCAAACCAAACACTTTATTTAGTCCATGGTGGTAGATTGAACTCAGAACTCTTTGGATCAAGTCACTTTTTGGATCAATCAACCAACACTTTTATCCACTGGACCATGTGGCTGTAGTGGAGAGAACAAAAACTAGGAGAGTTATCATGGCAAATTAACTAAAACTGATATCAAAAGGCGTGGTCTGTGGAGTTAGAACAATCTACCCAATGGACTAAATAAAGGGTTTGGTTTGAAATTCCAACAAATATCACCTGAAGAAGGCTGGAGTGTACAATGGCTGAAATGTTGTGAATATGACAATAAAGATAAGGACACCAGTCTGAATAAGGTAAATAGTGTGGCATGACATAGGGTCTTCCAGCAGCCACACTCTTGACCCAGTGCAGCACTACTTCCTCAAGTCACTTGATGTAGGCCTCCATGTTGAGTCTGAGGCCCTCTGGGAAGATGAATGCAGGCATAATGTTGCCATCACTAGTGATCACACCAAACACCTTCATAATCACCATTAAACTCATCCAACTAATCCTCTGCACTGTCCTCAGATTGACACCCAAACACTCATAATAGTTACAAAACCTCATTTCAGAAATATAAACAGTAATCTGAGATATAAAAATATTTGAGAAGGAAATACATAAAGTCTGGAAAAATTATGTTTATTTAAATTTTCTTGATGTTTTTAGAAAATTTATGAATAAAAAACTGGTTTTCATAGTTATTAATAAAATTGTAAATACTAAATATTGCTCTGTTGTTGGTTCACATATTTTTTAAATTTTGTAGATTTTTATAAATTTTTTAATAAAAAGATTTCTTTTCAAATTTCTCTCTTTCTAAAATGATAAATAATAAATCTTGCTATTTATACTATATTCAGACTATTGTCCACATCTTTGTTGTTGTTATCACAATGTTTTTTCCATTGCGCCTGACAAAGGCCAGAGAGCCCAACATTTGAAACACTGTGATAAAAACAGCAAAGTTGAGGATGATAGTCCGAATATAAATACAGAGTGCGATGAATAAATTGTCGTCTAAATTATGCAAAAATAAAAATAAAAATAACACTGATATCTCATTTTAACAGATATATTTACTAAAATTACACAAAAATATCTTGAAATACTAAAGAGTAAATTTATTCAATAAAATCACCATTTGCTTCAACTATGGCCTCTAGACAACTTCGGAATCTCCTGCAACTGTTCTGGATGGTCTTCTTGTTTAAGCTGATGAATGCTGCCATAATCCTTGCCTTCAATTCATCTTTGCTGTTACAAGGGGTTATGTTGGTCTCTTGTTCAACTGCACCCCACACATAATAATCAAGGGAGTTGCAAGTCTGGGGAATTAGGTGGCCAGATGTAAGGGGTGATATGGTTTCAGAAATTGTCTGACAGCCATGACTAGGTTCTCTTGCTTGTGTGGCATTGGTGCAGAGTCCTGTTACCAGACATAAGGGCTTCCAGCAGACACCCTCTTGACCCAGGGCGACACTACCTCCTCAAGTCTGAGGCCCTGTAGGAAGATGAGTGGAGGTATAATGTCACCATCACTAGTGGTCACTCCAAACACCTTCATAATCACCATTAGGCTCATCCAACTCTTTCTGAATCCTCTGCACTACCTGCAGATTGACACCCAAATGTTCATATTAGAGTTTCCAGCATGAATGCCAAGCAGTACAACATGCCTTTTCCAAATTTCTGGTGGGGTGAATTGCATCATGGTGCTCTTTTTCTCATAGACATTGTCCAATTGACCCTGCTATACTGTGCAGTCAACAAAATTAAAAACAAACAACACATATATGTGATACAAAATATAAAATGGCAACAATTTACCAATTTGCGCACTGTAGTGTAAATAATAACTTCTCATCCCAGAAAATAGATATTGCATTATACTCGGTTCACATATTTTGATAATCTTGTGAATAAACCTTGTTGAGGAAGTTTCATTAGTAGAAATTAATAGTGGTGTGAAGGGAATAACCATCCTTTTCAAACAGTTTTTTTTTCTTTTGTGGGCATGAAGATTGAACATTGCCCCATCATTTTAGGGTACCTGGAGTCCATGAATGAGTCACAAAGTAATGCAACATAGCAGTTACCAATAAATCAATGATGTGTTTAGACTGACTTGTGCACCCAATCAATGAAATGTGAATACTCCTTGCACAGTTAAGGTATTAGCATCATCCTGCATTGGGCCTTGTTGATAAACTGGGGTCTGTACATCATGGTATCTGCACTACACCTGAACCCTGACCATAAGCCCAGAACAACTGGAACAACAATTTATGGAATTATGTGTCATGTTACGAGTCCTCCAGCTCTCAATATCAGCAGACCAGGTCAGGCACAAAGTTCAGCATCACGGTGTTAAAAGCGTCACCATGGCAAATGGATACACGTCTGGTTACTCCTACATTGAATGTGGATATTGTTTTAAGACAATTCTAGCCAAATATCTCTAGTGTGGATCATTAAGGACTTGTGGTTGGCCACTGAGTTTCCTGCAATGAGCAGTATTACATTCTATTATATCTTCCCAGTATACAAATGACACCATAGGCCAAAGGATGTAAAATGTCCCCACAATTTCAGATATGCAATGTCCCCTCTAGTAAATACTATCATGTTCAAACTCCAATAATTCATGTAACTTAGTGTACAGATCATGTCAAGATATGGTGGCATATATATATATATGGTCATCCACATACAGGCCTGGTTCACAGCTCATCAGCTGTAGCTAGACATCTGGTTGCTTCAAGCTGGGATCGAAACCCTACCAATTTAGCAGCAGCCAGAGATCCTACCTCTAAGCTATCAGTGAACAGCAGAGAGGAAGGGATATTCTAACATATTGTATATGAATGTAAACAAACACCATTAGCCAACAATGCTCAATTCATTATATATATATATATATATATATATATATATATATATATATATATATATATATATATATATATATATATATATATATATATATATATATATATTGTCTGTTTTATGCTTGAATGCAATCTTCAGGCAATTTGTGTTTTGGGGTGGCTTGACTATTTATATCTGCTGGTCAATGAGGCATTATGGGCAGCAAAGTCAGATTCAAACATGAAACAGACTGCCAACACCTCGTGTTGACTTCAGTGTCCTCTTTTATTTTTTGCAATTGCTCTATCCATAATAATGAACACTTTTACCCATAAATATAGCATACCTTAAGACTGTATTTTTATGATAATAAGAATAAATATACATTTATTCCTTACTATTTGATGCAACTCTGAGTTTTCGTGCTCAGACCAATTGTCAGTCACACTATACTTACTATATTTTTTAACTCTGTTGTTTTATATTAAACACTGTTTTATTATTATCCCCAGCATTCACTGTGAAAGTTTGAGAAATATTTGTACACCATGAATTTTTTTTATTGAATGTAGATTTTATAAAAGAATTTTATAATCCATACAATATTTGTATACCATGGCATCATGTTGCAATATGCAAAAAAAAAAAATCAGAAACATTTGTTATATTAATGAAATTAAAAAAAATTGGAGGCGAAAAATTTATTTGTACAAAATTAAATACCTATTTAATACTTTGTAGCATATCCCTTACTCAATTCAACAGAAATCGGTCTCTTTCTGTAGCTTTTAATCAATGATTTGCAAGTTTCCATTGGTATTTTATTTCATTCTTCTTTACATATTCTCTTTAGGTTCAGGACATTTTTCATAACTCTTTTATTAACTAGAATTTTTAATAAATATCACAAATTCTCTATTGGATTCAAGTCTGGAGACTGTGATGACCATTTGAGTGTATTGACATTGTTTTCAATAAGTCATTTTTCATAGATGGAGTCATATGTTTAGGGTCATTATCTTGTTGCAAAAAAAACTTGGACTCCCAAAACATTGCTGCTCTGTTGTTACTTCCATGGAAAGAGCTCAGACGAACTACATTCCTTGGTTACACCTTCATGGCAAGGATACAACACACCACTTACATTATAGCAAACCACCCACACTCCCTCCATCATCCATTGGTAAGAAGTAAGTTCCACTTGAACAGCTTCTTCCTGTGAACCACTGCTCTGTGGAACCAACTCCTGAGAGGATGTTTCCCCAATCACTACAATCTGAAAATCTTCAAACCTAGGGTTAACTGTTAGTTATCTTCCTCTTCTATCCACACAAATTGCCTCTTACCATGAATGGCCCCTGGGCTTTGTGCAGGGTAAACCTTACTGCAAAAAGAAAAAAAAATACAATATTTTCTCGACAGATGGCATTACATTGGCAGCCCTTAGACAAGAAATTGAAAATGCATGTGCAGCAATTCCACTGTGCACTTTGGCCAACATTGCCCAAGTAGGAGTTTGCTATACTAATAAATTTCTGGAAGCTAAAGGCTACCATTTTGAGCATCTCTTGTGATTGCAGAGTCCAAAGGTAACTTGCATTAATCTTGTGATATCCAAAATCCAAATAAATTTAGTATTACAGTATCTCTACCAGTTTCTCTTTTCCTGAGATGTGTAGACATTTTTTTTCTGGCAGACTCTGTGTGTGTGTGTGTATATATATATATATATATATATATATATATATATACACACACATACACATTTTTTACAGGGAACGCACAAAAATTACCCTTTGATCCTGTATTTACCTATTCCCATGAGATGATGGTATGACACTGAGCTGTCGGCCCGTGGTCAACTCCCAGTCGCACCGTGAAAATGTAATGTTTCTCTCACCAGCGTTTTGAGGTTGACTCTTAGTTGCTGCCACCAGCCTGTGTCCCAGTTGATCAGTGGTCATTGCTACCCGGTGGAATCCCTTGGTCAGGGTACCAATATGTGACACTGGCCCATCCCGGGTCGAATCCTGGTCGTTGCAACCCGGCTGAATCCTTTGGTCAGGGTACTGATTGGGATGGTCGGTCGATGCTAACAGCTTCACACCAGCTGCAACCAGTTCAACACCAGCTCTATCATTCCCACCTCACTTCCAACATCTGGTTACCAAAGTAACTGCTTCAATCTCAAGTCTAACCAACCCACATTGTGATTTTGATCTTAGGTAGACGAGATCAATCAGGCGTCGGGCCGTACTGTAAGATGAGTTCAGACTGGAGGTGATATCGCACAAGCATAAAGAAAAAAAAGAAGCAAATAAAAACACAAGAGGTTCAAGTATGCTAAAAAATAACAAATCAACTTTATCCATCTGTCATATACAGGAGTGTTTTTCTCCCAGCCCATTTTCTACGGAGTGTGACACTTCTACGTTTCTTAAGCAAGTTTTGGTATCTTAAGTCAACTCGTTTAGTTTTTAGGTGCTATTGGTAGGATAGGCGAAGTTGGAGGTCATGGAATCTCTCAATCAGCTTCTGCAAGCAACTATCTATTCAAGCTTTGACTCCCGAACTAACTCTACTAAATTACTGTCGAATGGTCCGAGGACGTTCGTTTATATAGGTACCGACCAAAAACCAGTGCGGGTTTAGACACAGTCTGGGATTCTCGGCAAATCTTGATTTCCAACAAGAAATCTCTTTGTTGTCAGGCCAGGAAAATTGATTACTTCCCAGTTTTGGAAAATTAATCACTTTCCATTTTGGGTTGATCTCCTTGTCTGTGAGGAGAGGTCAGAGGAGAGCTATCCTCTTAAACTCTTCCTCTCTCACATTGATACCTTGTACCAATCCCTTCCACTGCCTTAATAACTTCCCTCTCCTTCTCATCAAATTACCTCCGCCTATCACCATTGCTACCACTCAACCAATGGCATTCTGGCCATGCAGGTGTGGCTAAGTTGGCTTCCTTAAAACTATAACCCAGAATTTTTGTTTACAAAATTCTTTTTTTTTTTTTTTTTTTTTTTTTTTTTCATCAGCCAAAATTTTTACGAATCCCACATTGCCAATCTCTCAGATCTTTTGGTCACTCAGAGTTTTCTTAACCAGCACCCTTTACAAATTCCATCAATCACTGTCAAAGTCTGCCATCTGTTCCCTTCATGAAGTTAGCTTTTACTGGAACCCTTGGCTTCTTGAGAAATTAAATTCCTTATCTCCCAAATCATGATTCTTCCACAATATCTTTTCTCATGCCCAAAATTTTATAATCCCCATATTGCTACTCAACATATCGGCACCTGAAGATGACACTTTGGAAAAGTAAATAATAACAATTCTCTCAAACTCATATCAGAATAAAATATTTCTCATGCCAAAATTCCCACAAATACTATATGGCTTTGCCTTGCTGGTACTCCAGAAAAATGATATCTTGGGAGGACAGTTAATATTGATTCTCTCTACCCTGTATCGGCCAACATTTTTATGATTGCTATATAGTCTGCCCAATATCTCAACACTTTGTTTTTTTTTTCTGAATCTTGTGTTTCTCTAGGCAAGCCTTTTTACAAACAACATTAATCAATTTGTCAAAATCTCACATATGGCTTTTCTATGCGTCTACTGTCTACACCAATTTACGGGTCTTTGTGAAAAGTAACTTTTATGGAAATAAAATAAAATCTTTTTAATCTCGAATGATATATCTTTCGGGATATCTTCTTTCCATTCTCAGTATTTCTTGTTTTAATTTCTATGGTTAATTAGTTAGCCAATTACTATAGCTAAATAGTGTCACAATGGGTTCTATTTCATGTGGGGTGCCTTGATACATGCATAGGGGCCAAAAACAAAAATTGTGCAATACCTGTGACCACTCTCATACTGGTATCAGAATGCTTAAATCTTTTCTCTTTAGTGCAATGAAGGAGGTGCTTCCAAAGGTTTGGAAAATTCAGAACTGAGCTTTCTTTATTGTTTTCCATGAATTGTATCAAAGCAAAAATGCAACAAATGAGAACAGAGCCAGATGTCAAGGCCGAGTAAAGAAATGATGAGAAATGATGCTCTAATCCTAAGCAGAGGTGACAATGCTACGAAGCCCATCAATTTGGGATGATGCTATGCTCAGTATATCTGAAATACCAAAATTATTATTATTATTATTATTATGCTTAAATTAGAATATGATTGTCATTATTTCTAACCAAATGCACTTTTCTAATATAATCGCCTACACCTACAATATGATCTTGGATATTTCTTGCCAAATACCTTTCCTGATACAATCCCTTACACCTACAATATGATTCACATCCAATAATGGCACCCAAAATTTCCACGAACCAGTTCTATAAAGGCAGGTAATCTTTAGGAATCTATTTTGTTTATTTTCTTTTCAGTCTGAGAAAGGAAACAAATCACTTTATAGTATCAAAAAGAATTAAACCATTATGATAATATTAAAAATTTATTTATTAAGATATTTCCAAATTGAAATTCTCTTCTCATCATATTTCTGTTCAGAAGTCTGATGCTTTTTGACTCTAAAGTCATCATCTAGGTTATTGTTTCTTAACCACATTCGAACTGAATCGCTGGACTCCCAAAGATCCAATGGATGACCTAACAAATTTAGAACTAGAAGATTTGCCACATTTTTAACCTCAAGATGATTTCTTTTGTCAGAATAAATTATATTCATCACAGAAAGTCCTCTTCCAAAGAACTTACAGCAATGGTATTAATTATATTTTTAGGTATTAAATATCAGATTATTTTCGGATAATCCAACAACCAATTCATGCAAACAAATAGGATGCCACCACTGCTTACACCTACAATATGATAACATATATCTAGCTAAATACCTTTTCTAATACAATCCCTTACAGCTACAATATGATAACATATATCTAGCTAAATACCTTTTCTAATACAATCCCTTACAGCTACAATATGATAACATATATCTAGCTAAATACCTTTTCTAATACAATCCCTTACAGCTACAATATGATAACATATATCTAGCTAAATACCTTTTCTAATACAATCCCTTACAGCTACAATATGATAACATATATCTAGCTAAATACCTTTTCTAATACAATCCCTTACACCTACAATATGATAACATATATCTAGCTAAATACCTTTTCTAATACAATCCCTTACAGCTACAATATGATAACATATATCTAGCTAAATACCTTTTCTAATACAATCCCTTACAGCTACAATATGATAACATATATCTAGCTAAATACCTTTTCTAATACAATCCCTTACACCTACAATATGATAACATATACCTTTTCTAATACAATCCCTTACACCTACAATACAATAACATATATTTTTAGCTAAATACCTGTTCTAATACAATCCCTTACACCTACAATACGATAACATATATTTCTAGCTAAGTACCTGTTCTAATACAATCCCTTACACCTACAATACGATAACATATATTTCTAGCTAAGTACCTTTTCTAATACAATCCCTTACACCTACAATATGACAACATATATCTAGCTAAATACCTTTTGTAATACAATCCCTTACACCTACAGTATGATCGCAGATATTTTTTAACCAAATGCCCTTTCCAAAGAGAATCCTTTACATTTTGACTTCCATTTCTATTCAGTTTTGTCTTTTCTTTTTTGTTTATAACTGAAAGGTTAGTCATTATTTTCCTTTAAATAATTTAATCTTCTTGAAACTATTTTAAAAACTCTTGTAAATAGTAGTTTAGTAAAACAATTGTTATCCATAAATTCATACTATTTTCTATAGAGATTGCTTTTGTTTACTACCAACTAATATTTCATGGTTAATTCTATTATTTTCTTTAGGATGTTAGTGGAGCTGAAAGATGTGGACATCAATGCACGTGATAACTGGGATAGTACACCTCTGTAAGTTAATATTTTTTATTACAATTTTAAATATGATTTTCTATATGTTTACAACAGTCATTGGCAAATGGTGGGCCACTAGGCGCCAATTCACTTTCTGAATGATATGTCTAATTTCATGAGGAAAATAACATTTATTAAAATGTTTTGTTCTCATTTGTTTACAGGTTGTGAGATTTAAATTATGATTTAAATCAAATGATTCTTTTTTAAATCACTGATTTAAATCAATTTTACAAAAAATCTTTATTTAAAGCAAAAAATTTCATGAATAAAGAAAAGTGTTAAACATATTGAATTAAATATTTATTAATCAACTGAATAATTTTTTTTGTTACTATAAAATAAAATTTTAACCATTTAACAAATTTTAAAATTCAACATAAGCAATCTTTGGATTCATGTATTTAAATAGAAAGTCTAGTTTTGCTGTTTTATCTGTACCAAGACGGTTTCTCAGTTTCAAATACAACAGTCCATAAGATGAGAAAACTCATTCATCACCAGAAGATGAGGCCACTTCTGACAGGAGTTGTTTAATCACAGAAAGTATATCACTGTTGAATACACTTGCATGTGAACCCCACCATTCAATAGCAAAGACAGTCTTGTTTATGTAGTCTGCAAATTTAAATGCCTGGAAGGGAGGAGACCTCACTTGTAACTTCATTATAATGATTATAGGTACCTCCACAAAAGAAAAAGCACCTAAGTTTTTTTTAGTGACATAAACTCCTATATTTTATGACCAATAAGTGAAGCAGAAACATGAGACATTCACAAATAAATCCCACTAAATTCATTAGTTATGAAAAACTTTTTTACAATTCTGTACAAACATGGCTTCAAATTAAATAAGTGATTTCTGGAACCTTATTAAATAGAACAAGACATGTAATGTGCTTCTCTACAACATCTGTGCAGTTGAATGCCAAATGACTTGGAGATAGGTTAGTGTTTGGGTTGCTAATTACATTCCTACGCAATACTCAGATAGGATTCATGAGCTGAGTACTGGCTGTCAAATAGCAATAAAAACGGCTTGTCAACAACTAGATCTGCAACGACAGTGAAGTACATTTGGTAAAAGGTAGCAATGCAATACCACAACAAAAGTAAGTCTTGTCTCCCCTCTCTTTGTTCACTGTTTTGAAATTACTGCTATCACACACAGTCAGCAGTCATACACGTTTCATTAGTGTGTGTTTCACACACACACACACACACACACACACACATTAGCATACCATACAATTTGATTTCTTCACTTGCAGCAAAAACACTTTGAAACTTTGCAGACTCACTTACGACAAATCATTTCGAACAATTGAACTATTGGTCTCTTCATGGCCACAGCAAAGAACATTGATTTTTAATATGTAAAAACATCTGACTGTATAATTGTTACTATCATATTTAGCTTGGCCTCCTTCCTTTTCTGCAAAGATCATTTCTTTGCTTTGTATAAAAAATTGCGTTGTATTTGTGGACACAACACTCAGATTTTATTTTTTCTCCTAAAATCCAAGTAGTCTGACCCCAAAGTGTGTGTTTGTTTTTTGTTTTTTTTTTTTTTTTAAGCATTTCACCCCAAGCAAGGCGGGAAGCCACTAGGATGCAAGGGGTTACAGAAAATTTAGAGCAAGATCAAATAGGAGTGATAGAAGAAAGGATGAGGGTAGTGGATAGATCAAGGCAACTGGAGATGTCGATTGACATTACGCTTGAATAGCTGGAGATTATAGCTAACAGGAAAATGGAAGGGAGTTCCACAGGCGAGAGGTGCGAGACATGAAGCTATTAGAGTAGAAGAGACAGCTACATTTAAGAGTTTCAACAGTGAAGAGGTGAAAGTGGGATGCCAGCCTTGTAAGGCGCTGGGAGTCATGACGTCTGGGAACCAGCGAATGCAGCTCTTCGGAGCAATTTCCATGAAAGTATTTGTAGAACAGACATAGGGAGGTGACGGCGCGTCTGTGAGAAAGTGACTGTAGACGAGACGCCAGGGCAGGGCCAACTTCATTGCATATCTGCCTCTGGAGCCTATCAAGAACCCCGAGGCAAACAGAAGGGGCACCAGACTATATATGGCAGCAATACTCCATGCAAGGGCAAATTGTTGATTTGTAGATCTGGAGGATTGACTCCGGGGAGAAAAACTTCCTGGCGTGGCTCAGGGAGCCAACTTTCCTTGCAGTGGACGAGGCAATTGACTCAATGTATTTATTCCATCTCAGGTCAGCAGTCAACGTGAGACCGAGAAGCCGCAGAGAGTTGCTCTCGAAGTTGAGCGTCAGACATTCTAATGGAGGGAAGGGAAGGATCTCTGTGGTGATTAATAGAGAGCAGTTTTGTCTTAGAAGCGTTGAAGTTGACCAGCCAAATCATGCCCCAGTTCACAATTGATTGAAGGTCCTTTTCGAGATGCACAGCCAGGCGAGTTTTGTCAGCGAGACTAGATTTGTTTTTGAGGCAGGAATAAATTGTGGTGTCATCCGTGTAGATGCCAACTTGGGAAGTTATTGCGTCAGGAAGGTCATTTATGTAGATAAAGAATAGAGTGGGGCCTAGGATGGAGCCTTGAGGAACACCTGCGTTCGTGGGATAGGAACTGGAGGAGAATCCATTTAGAACGACCTTCAATTTATGGTTTGACAGGAATGATTGTATTAGGTTATATAATCAACCCGTAATGCCATAACCCTGGAGCTTGCGAAGAAGGCAGGCATGCCAAACCCTATCAAATGCTTTGGAGATGTCTAGTGCCATGGCTCGGGCTTCCCCGTTATTTTGAAGAGCTCGGTAGACTGTTTCAGTGATGGCCGTAAGCACATCGGCTGTAGATCGGGCAAAGCGGAAACCATATGGCTTGTCTGAGAGCAGATTATGGGATGTGAGGTGGTTAACCACCCCGGTATTGATTAGGACTTCGAAGACTTTGCCGAACAGGGGAAGGAGACTGATAGGATGGTAGTTGGAAGGGTCAGAGGGGTCGCTGGAGTTCTTGAAAACAGGAACGTAAAATGTATTGTTGGTAATTTTTTTTAAAGTCATTGCTGGTAATTTTATTATAAAAATGTACTGTTGATTTATTTTTTTTTTTTTTTTTTGGCTGGTATTTGCCTATAGCTGTGACCCTAACAGATGCTACCACACCAGATTAGGGTAGACCTGGGAATAACAGCAGTTAAGAGGTAGTTCCATGAACCTTAGAACCTCCAGTCTCCCAATAGGAAGCCTAACTGCTGGATGGAGTTTATCATTATACCCAGAACAGGGAAGAGACAAATGAAATGTCTAGGGCACATAATGAGAAAAGAGGGCTTGGAAAATTTGATACTCACAGGACATATTGAAAGCAAAAGAGAAGAAAACAGTATATAATGTACCTAAATAAGCTTGTGTAAATAGTAGAACAGGGATTAGGAGAAATATTGTAAACATCCAACGCAACCCTCAACCAAGCTTTCCACCATCTGACCATTGTATTCCAATTCTTGATCTCCTTGGCGTGTACTGAAAGCTGGGAAAGTACATACTGCATTGAGGAAAGATAATTTCCTCAACATCTTATTAATGTGTAACAATAAAAAATTAGACTTTAAAATATATTATAAGCCCATTAACAAAAATCATCTAAATTAATTTCTATTTCCACTATAATCAAAAAATTAAATCAGGATTAATCATAGGATTCTACCTCAGTGTCCTTGGGATATGTAGCATAGAATACCTAAGTAAAGAAGAGAAATAAATTGAGAAAACATTTAGGCTTCTTCGCTACCCACATCATTTCATCCTCAATGCTAGAAAATGAGTTTACAAAATCCACAAATCCCCAAAACTAGACACCCCCATTAGCAACAACAACATAAAATTCATAATCCTATCTTCCAACAATATTTCTATTAAACTTGAAAATAAAGTTGTTATCCCTAAAACTAGGATCTTTATCATTATGTCCAAGACCATTTGAGATATATTTAGGAAGAAAAAAAATTCAACACCAATTCAAATGCTGGTACTTTTCAACTAATTTGTTTACAATATAAAAGAGTTTATATCAGAAAGACATCATGTAATCTAAAAGCCCGTATCTACAAACACAAAAGGGGATTTACATTGAGATAACCATTCAAACTTTCTCAATACACAGGAACAAAACTGGTCATAACTTTGATTTTACTAATGCCACCCTAATTAAAAAAAGAATATAAACAGAGATGGAGAAGTACTTCAGGAGCCGACTGATAACAATATTATCAACTATAAACACACATCAAAAATATCATACATCACCAACCTTTATTGAATCCATTCTTAAAGAATCTAGTGTTTATCAAAAACAAATGGTATATATGTAAAAACTTTCCCAAAGTAACATACAAAAAATCAACAAGCATAATGTCTGCTAGACACACACACACACTATCATTCCATATAGACAAACCAACAATATTTATACTTACATGAAACCTGATTGGCTAGTGAAAATCAAACAATACAGAAGTAAAAAGACCAGAATTTGTTTCTTCTTTTTATCCATATCTCATTCTCTGATGAAACTTTAATAAAAATGAAATATGTTAGATTGATAAACAGTTGGTATTTGTTCTTTATCTTGTCATATATATATATATAGAGAGAGAGAGAGAGAAAGAATAGACTTTCTTATTGTTTTCAATATATGAAAGTACAGCGGCTCAGTTCTTAGAACCAAACAACCAGTACTATCTACACATATGATTTTATTATAGTGGTGAAGGCTTGTGTAGAATCAACCACACTTTTTGGAAGAGCCGAATACAGAGAACTGGTACACAGTGTGTCACAATGTCCCCAAATGTCCCGCCTCAGGTTTTGAATTCAGAGTTGTCCTTCTCATAAACTTGTTGCTACTCAAAGCCTTAGGACCTAGTCTGTCCTGCTATTTACTCATAGCTAAAAGATGGATCTTTACTCTTTCCCAAGGGTATTTGCGTGCAAGTGAATGTAATGGAATTCAAATTCAGCTCTCTGATTCCTAAATCCGAGCTGCTATCCAAAATACCTCCCAATATATATATATATATATATATATATATATATATATATATATATATATATATATATAAGTCAACACCCTGTTTCATGCTTTAATGTAATCTCCAAGCCTGAAACAAACTGTCACTACTTGGTGTTGACATTAGTGTCCAATTTACATATTTAAAATGCTCTATCTGAATATTGAGCACTTTTACCCCTATAAATATAACCTACCTTAAAATTGTGAGTGTGTGTATATAAGTAGAGAAAGATTATCCACATATACTTATTATACTTATTATAATAGATATAGTAGCCTGATGAAAGAAATTCAGTAGACAATATTATTTATTGTATATTATTCAGCCTTTAGATCAAATAGAAGCATGATAAGAAAAGAAATTGAAAATCTCTTTAATGTCTACAAGAACACCAAAAATCAGTTAAAATACATTTTTAAAATAAATTCATACATTCAAGGTTTGAATAAAAATTCACACATCCACAATATATAGTTTTCACAAAACGACATCTACAAACCCACCACAGCCCTAATGGGGGCAAACAACTAACCCAAAATTACTAGATGTGAAAATTCCAATTTTTTTAGTATTTTTCTCTGATTTCTATTTGGTCTGAAGGCCCCAATAATATACAATAATAAATTTTTATTATCATAATTGTTATTATTATTATCTCAATTTTCTTTCATCAGCCAAATCTGTGTATGCATATATATATATATATATATATATATATATATATCTCCAGGTAAAATGAAAACAAATGAAGTATAATTCTACTGTATGTAACATTTAATTTAAACGATGGCTCAATACAGAGTAGATCTAAATATTATTTATTTTAGGATATTAAAACGTTAAAAATTACTACATAAATGCATTTATGCTTCAACACCATAAATGTGTTTCCTCAGTTGATGCTAAAAACTACTGGCTAGTGAAAGATTCATTTCAAAAGCATTTTTTGAAATTATTCTTATTGTAACCTAAAATAAATAAATATATAAGATAAATATTCAATATATATATATATATAGATAAATATACAATATATATATATATAGATAAATATACAATATATATATTGTATATTTGTATATGCAATGGATAAATTTTCACCATTTTATATTTTTATTTTTATGCCTGTGCATTATTTGTTTTTGATTTTGTCAACTTCACAGTAAAGTAGGGTCACTTGGGCACTGTCTGTGAGAAAAAGAGCACTATGGCGCAATTTGATCTGTCAGAAATTTGGAAATGGCATGTTGTACTGCTTGGCATTCATGCCAGAAGCTCCAATACAAACATTTCAGTATGTTTACATGTCAATCTGCAAACAGTTCAAGAATTTGGAAAGTTTTGGATGAGTCTTCTGGTGATTATGAAAGGTACAGCAGCTTGTAAAACTCACTCTGCTCATTCTGATAAGAAAAGAACTCCCAAATTTGTTTGTGAGTGCCTCAAACTCATCACCTATGCCTTCATCAAGTGCCGTGAGGAGATAATGCTGCCCTGGGAAGATCCTATTTCTAGCAACAGGACTCTGCACCATGCCACACAAGCAGGAGAATCCAGTCATGGCTGTCAAACAACTTCTGCAACCACATCACCCTTATATCTGGCCACCTAACTCCCCAAACTTCAACCCCCTTGATTATTATGTGTGGTGGTGCAGTTGAACGAGAGACCAACAAAACTCTTTGCAACACCAAAGATGAACTGAAGGCAAGGATTATGACAGTATTCACCAACTTAAACAAGGAGACTGTCCAGAAGATTTGCAGGAGATTCTGAAGTCGTCTGGAGGCCATGGTTGTAGTCAATGGTGATTTTAATGAATAAATTTAATCTTTAGTATTTCAAGAATATTTTTGTGAAATTTTGGTAACTATATCTGTTAAAATGTTATTTTCATTTTTGCATAATTTAGACAACTTATTTTTGTAGGCAAACTTTTTCGTAATTGCTCGGTTCACTTGTCAGGAGGTTTCAGTGATTAACTTTATGCTAAGTTTGACGTCATTAATTTATGCACTAGTTGGGAAGCTACTATTATTGGTGTTAGGTTGATTATATTTTATTTTTTTGTTCATGTCTCAAATATCATGATAATTTCTCTTTATTCTTTTATTATCTTCTTACACTCTTCTTATTCCTTTTTCTTCTTTTTCTCTTTGAATGTTAAAGAGAATGTAACAATATTTAGGATATATAATTATATAACGCTTGTGTATGTATGTTATTTTTAATTTATTTTATTTAAACGTTATTTTTTATGGATACTCATATTTGAGTAGAATCTCTGTTTTTTTAACTAAACAGTATTTTTATCCAACTGCATCTACAGACTTGAATATTTGAGAAATCTTGTCAGAAAATTATGTCTTCTAACAAAATTTCTTCAATATTCAGGCCAGTACATGCAGTTGGATAAAAAAAATACTGTTTAATTGAAAAAACAGAGCTTAACTTGAAATTTGGCTGGTTTGTTTAGTTTAACAATATTTTTTTTAATCATTTCACTCTAAGCAAGGCAATAAAGTCACTAAGATGCAAGGAGTTACTGAGTGTTAAAGAATATTTTTTAAAAAAATACACTATTAAGGAAAGAGTTGATTGTTTTTGTTTAGTGGCATATCAACCTCTACAGGTTATTTAATGCTGGAATCTAAATATCTTGTACACAATTTTACTTATTTATTTATTTATTGAGATGATAATGTTTTTAGTGATATAAGTCTTACTAATTAAGGTGAGAAGATTGGGATTCATACCTTTTCCAAGAGTGTTTGCATGTAAATGGATATAAGGAACCCAACTGGAATTGGAACTTGGCTCTCTGATTAATAATTCTAAGCCATTATTCATTACACCACTAGTGCATCCAAACTTACCCTACCTGCTATTCCCAAGTGCTTACCCATCTAGGTACTGATCAGGTTTAACATTGCTTAACTTTGGCAATCATATTGGAACCAGTGTTTCAACATGATGTGGTCATAAGCCATTTAGGAGAGAGAACAATAAAAGGACTAGAATTAAGAAGACAGTAGATAATGATTGACATTGCATTTAAATTTTTGAAGATGATAATTGACTGGGAAGCAAGAAGTCGGAAGAAAGTTTCACAAGCGAGAAGTGCGATTGAAGAAACTGTTAGCAAAGAACTTACATCTAGCCATTTCAAATGTAAAATGATGCAACATTGCCACAGATCTAGTACTGCACTTAAATTCATAAAGTCTAGGTACTATAGCAGGAAGTTGTAACAATTACCGTGAAAGAATTTATAGAAAAAGCATGGGGACACTACATTACAGCAATGGAAAAGTTATTGAAACTGAGATGCTAGGTTAAGAATCTCTGAATATATAGCAGGATATGGTAGCAGTATTCAAAACCTGGGCAAATGAGGTTAGATTCTGGCAAGAAAAGTTGTCTAGCATGACAAAGCAAACCAACTTTCCTAGCAGCAGACCTAGCAATGGATTCACTATACTCTTTCCACTTCATATTCACTGAAAATGTTAGTCTGAGAAGGTACAATGAATCATACTCCTGGAGGTTAGCATCAGCCATGCTGATGGAAGGTAAAAATGTTTAACATTTTATTTGATGTTGTGCTGTGCAAGTTGCTTACTTTTAAAAACCCAGATTAATTTTTCTTTCCTTTCGTGTCAGAAATTTATTTTAACTATTAGCTGTATACAAAAGTTCCAGGCTTTCATTTTTAAAAATTAAACTAAATACAGATTTTTGCCGGTAATTTTTACACATACCCCACTTTTGTTTTTATTACAATTTTTCAGCTGATACACAGTGGGCTCACAAGCAAACATTTGGCATTTTTTGGAATATTTTCCAAGTGATATGTGTTATAGTCCAGAAGTAGTCTCAGAATTTCAGAAACTTTAACTCGAAATATTTGTCAAGTTATCATTTTTTGAAGTTTATCAAAACTTTTACACATTTAATCATTTATTTTTTGATGCGTAATTCTGAATAGTTGCTTTTTTGTCTCTTTTTGTTAAGAAAATCATTGGAATTCTGTTGAAATGAATGTTTTAAGTGACACTCTCTGTCAAAAATAACCTATATCAAGTAGATTTTGGGACATTACAACACAAAATTCACTCAACGCAATGTTTTGCAATATTTTATCTGTTTTTTGCCCCTGACACCCAACTTTGAATAACACTAACAAAAAAATTCAGAGACAATTATTTTTTTTACCTTTTTGGTGTAAGTTCCCAAATATTAAAACAATTTAAATCTTCAAAATTGTTTTGGAGGAGATATTGTATCATTATTATTTTTTTTTTTAATTGAATTTATCCCAAGCAAGGCAGTAAAGCCACTAAGACGCAAGGGATTACTGGGTGTAACTCTTAGAAAACAGAAACATTATTAAGGAGCAAAAACAATAGAAAAGTAGATAATTATTGACATTAAAAAGTCAAAGTTGGCTGGAAAGCATGGAGCAAGAAGGGAGTTCCACAAATGAGAAGAACAAGTGTTAGCATAGAACTTAGTTACATATAGCCTATTCAACTGTAAATTGATGAGACCTTGTTGACAAATCTAGTATTACACTTAAATTAATAAAGTCTAGTACTATAGCGAAAAACTTGTCTGAAGAATCATCATGAAAGTATTTATAGAAAATGCACATGGAAGCAACTTTATGTTGGTGGGAAAGAGACTGAAGCTGAGATGCCAGGTCAGGACCAGTAATATTACTGATTCTTCTTTGAAATTTATCAAAAATCTTGAAAAATGTAGCAGGAACACTGGACCATATGTGGCAGCATGGGCGAACGGTAGACTTGTAGGAATGTAAGATAGATTCTGGAGAGAAAAATTGTCTCATCTTTCCACTCAGCTCAGAATGTTAAACCGAGAAGTAACAAATCATTCTTCTGGAGGTAAGTATCAGCCATGCTGATGAAAGACAGAAAAAGGTTTCTCAGATGATTAATAGAGAGCAAATTTGTTTTAGAGGTTTTAACAAGCCATACTTTGCCCCAGTAAGTCATTTTTTTAAATCAGCCACCAATTTGACTTTATCAAACTGATCAGATTTACTACTGTGAATGAAGTAAATGGTTGTGTCATTAGCATAGATACCAAGTTGAGAGCGTTGATGTCATCAGGAAGCTTGTTAATGAAAATTAAAAAACAAAGTAGGACCAAGGATAGAGCCCTGGGGGATACCTGCTTTATACAAGAGGATCTAGATGAGTGGCCATTAAGGATAACTTTCATCTCACAATTTGATAAGAAAGACTGAATCAGTTCAAAAATGCAACCAGAGACAACATAACTTTACAACTTGTGAAGAAGACCTGTATGCCAAACCCTGTTAAATTCTTTCGAGATTTTTGAAGCAACAGCCTGCACTTCACCATTCTTTATCTAAAACTTCTAACACTTTCTGCAATAATCGTTAATACATCAGCAGTTGAGCTAGACAAAGGAAAGCCATATTGCTTATCTGAAAGAAGGCTCTGCTTTGTGAAATGCTGAACTAATTCAACATTAATTAGGGCCTCTAGTAGTTTTCCAAAAGGAAGTAGAAGGCTAATAGGATGATAGTTTGAAGGGTTGGACAGTTTACTTAAGTTCATAAAGACTGGAAAAACAGATGAGGATTTCCGACAAGCAATAAAGCAAGAAGCAGTGAGGCATTTATTATGCAGGTTAGAGAGAACAGGAGTCAGTTTGGGAGTGTGTTTCTTAAGGACTATTACAGGTATACTGTCAGTTCCACATACTTTGTGGGGATCCAGATTAGAGATGATAGCAGAAATCAAGGAAGAGGTTATATGCATACCACTCGACAGAGACTCAGTTCTAAGTAGAAAGTTAGGCAAGGGTTCTCTGGATTAGTCAAGAGTAGAGAATTTATGGATGAAACATTCTGCTTCATTAGCAGATGTTAGCACCTCAAATTGATTGAAGATATGAAGAATAGAAAACTCACTCTTATTTAATATACTATAACAGCTGCCAGTAATCACAAGAGCCAAAGTTGTTAGATGCAATATGGTGTTTTGTTCTCTCAGTAAACAAAGACTGAACCCCTTTAAGGACATTACATTTATACATGCAGCCATGAATGTCTGTTGTGATCAGAACTGCCATGCTGGTATAGCTGGCAATATTGATTCCTGTGGGCTATAGCAGTCAAACATGCTGATATGAACTATGAAGAATGAGGTTTCATCTAGTATTTCCTAGAATATTTCTTAGAAGGAATAAAAGCATTTAATCTGCCTTGACCCAAGAAGAAACCTCACTGGCTGAAAATCATTATCTAAATCAGGCATGGGCAAACTTTTCTGAACAGTGGGTCGCATGAGATATGGCTCATCATAAAGTGGGCCACACTAATAAAAAATAATTCAAAGTAATTTTTCATTGAAAGTAAAGTGGCCATTTTCATTACAGAATATTGTATGCATTAGCATCTGTCTTAGAAATAAGGAAAAGATTGATATTTTTTATTTGGAAAAAAAAGATTTTTTTCTACAATTTTAAAAATTGAAGATTTCATATATTATCACTGATGACAACAGTGATTCACACATGTTGGTGGGTGTGATTTGTTTCTAATTTATTCATTTGAAAATATAAAAAAGCTTTTTAAAAGAAAAAAAAAAATTTCTCCAGAAAAATATTTCTTCTCCATTTCTAAAACAAACTATTTTTACACGTATGATTTTGCTTAATGAGAATTGCCCATGGTTTAAAATGCTGAGAACGTTACCTTCAAGAAGAAGTTACAAAATTCAAGAAACATCATACTTATAATTGTTATACATGTAGTTTAGTTGATTGGGCCCACAATGCAACAGGTGTTAATAATTAAGAGTGGTTACTCAAATATTTAATAGTTATCTCCCTTTGACATCTGCCCCTCTCAACCTCTTTACATGAGAGAGAATGAAAGAAAACACAAAATTTTAATAAACATTATTTTCCTCATTGAATTAGGTGTGCCATTCAGAAGGCCAAACTGGCCACATGTGGACCACAGGTTGCAGTTTGCCCATAATTTATATAGACTTCTATTCATGTTTTTGAGGCTGCTGAATACATTTATGGTACTGAAAATAACCACAAAAAGTCTAAATGGGCTAAATGCTAAATTTAAGCACTTCTCAAGAATTTTAGCTTTTCAACAGACCAGAGTTTCTAGACTGAAAACCTCCATTTTTAAAAAGTTAGAAATGTGAAAATTTCATCTTAATAATTCAGGGCTCTCAAAAACTACAGATTTCTTCTTGGCTCTATTGTGAGAGCCCACTGTATGATGTACTCTTTGGCCTTCCTTGAAAATGTTACATTTTGTTACATTTTTCAGTTTTCTACATAATTTATTATTTCACTAGAAGGAAATACTCCTTATTTCACTCTGGCAGAGATCTCCTTATTTCATAGGGAAAGGAGGTGTAAAACCCCTTATATTACCTGGACTTGTATTTACATACTCCATTCCCTCATTGTTTGTTAGGGACGCATCTGGGACTTGTATTTACATACTCCATTCCCTCATTGTGTGTTAGGGACGCATCTGGGACCTGTATTTACATACTCCATTCCCTCATTGTTTGTTAGGGACGCATCTGGGACCTGTATTTACATACTCCATTCCCTCATTGTGTGTTAGGGACGCATCTGGGACCTGTATTTACATACTCCATTCCCTCATTGTTTGTTAGGGACGCATCTGGGACCTGTATTTACATACTCCATTCCCTCATTGTTTGTTAGGGACGCATCTGGGACCTGTATTTACATACTCCATTCCCTCATTGTTTGTTAGGGACGCATCTGGGACCTGTATTTACATACTCCATTCCCTCATTGTTTGTTAGGGACGCATCTGGGACCTGTATTTACATACTCCATTCCCTCATTGTTTGTTAGGGACGCATCTGGGACCTGTATTTACATACTCCATTCCCTCATTGTTTGTTAGGGACGCATCTGGGACCTGTATTTACATACTCCATTCCCTCATTGTTTGTTAGGGACGCATCTGGGACCTGTATTTACATACTCCATTCCCTCATTGTTTGTTAGGGACGCATCTGGGACCTGTATTTACATACTCCATTCCCTCATTGTTTGTTAGGGACGCATCTGGGACCTGTATTTACATACCCCATTCCCTCATTGTTTGTTAGGGACGCATCTGGGACCTGTATTTACATACCCCATTCCCTCATTGTTTGTTAGGGACGCATCTGGGACCTGTATTTACATACCCCATTCCCTCATTGTTTGTTAGGGACGCATCTGGGACCTGTATTTACATACCCCATTCCCTCATTGTTTGTTAGGGACGCATCTGGGACCTGTATTTACATACCCCATTCCCTCATTGTTTGTTAGGGACGCATCTGGGACCTGTATTTACATACCCCATTCCCTCATTGTTTGTTAGGGACGCATCTGGGACCTGTATTTACATACCCCATTCCCTCATTGTTTGTTAGGGACGCATCTGGGACCTGTATTTACATACCCCATTCCCTCATTGTTTGTTAGGGACGCATCTGGGACCTGTATTTACATATCCCATTCCCTCATTGTTTGTTAGGGACGCATCTGGGACCTGTATTTACATACTCCATTCCCTCATTGTTTATTAGGGACGCATCTGCAAACTGATATACCAGATTGATGATATTTTATATGAAACTGAATTTGTCATCCATAGATTGGAGAATTAAAAATAATGAAATAATTTAGAAATCTACACAACTTGGAACTAAAAGAGGCTCATACTCTTTCCTTGTTTATTGAACAGGAGTAGAGGTTTCTCCCTTGTTTTCTGTTTATGATGTGATTTACTGGTTACATTCTTCTATCATTCTAATGATATAAATGTCTTAAGTTTTTAGTGATCTGACTGATCAGTAGCTGTGACTTTTCATTTTGAGGGTACCAGGTTGGCAGTTTTCTGGTTGCGGTATCCCAACTGGTAGTAAGGAACCTGAACTCTTTGGGGAGGTTATGAATTTAAGCACAGTACTAAATCCGTATCTAGGTCTCATCATTTTACAGCATAAATGGCTAGATGTAACTAGAAGTTTGATGCTAACACTTTCTTCTCTTGAATTTCTCACTTCCTGTTCTTTTTTTGTTCTCTCTCCTTAATAACGTTTTTCTTTTTCTCATATTCTTTGAAACTCAGTAACAACTCACATCTTAGTGACTTTATTGCCTTGCTTTGGAGTGAAATGATAAAAAAAAAACAGAATAAAACTACTTTTGGTATTTAAAGTGGAGATTATAGAAAAAGTACACTAAGAGGGGGAAAAACCCTCGAAAGATGTAAATGATAATGCTCGATTAAATGTCTATTGTAGATGGTAAGACCATCGAGAAAGAGTTGTGTGTACCTTGGAATGAAGATTGCAAGAAATAGTGCCTGACTTCTGGAGATCAAAGGAAAGCTTTTGTAAAAATTTAAAGCATTATGAGAAGTCCCAAGTCAACAATCAAACTCTCAATACCACCACTGTAAAGACACTTGCATTGGTCAAGTGAATCATGCTTGGCATCACCTAATGCAACAGAAAGAGCAACACCTGGATTTAACAGGAGACTAGAACCTGAAGGATATAATTGAGACTGTCAAGAAGGGCAAACCTAGATGGGCTGGCCAGGTATCTTGTCTCAGGAACAACAGGTAGACTATTAGTGTGGCAGAGTGGACACTAAGGCAGTAGAAAAGAACAAGGTGATGACCAAAGGCAAGATGCCATAACAGTCTGACCTAATACCTCTGG
The DNA here is from genome assembly GCA_963932145.1 of Acanthosepion lycidas. Classification (NCBI taxonomy): domain Eukaryota; kingdom Metazoa; phylum Mollusca; class Cephalopoda; order Sepiida; family Sepiidae; genus Acanthosepion; species Acanthosepion lycidas. The sequence goes on along the minus strand of OZ010611.1, from coordinate 17,653,479 downwards.
CTCACATGGCCTAGTATGGCCAGACATAGGAAGTGGTGGAGTTTAATCAGGGTGGGATTCCTCCAACAGGAGTGAGAAAGATTTGGATTTGAATGTTGAAATCATTTTATTTCCAATTCTTGCTGATTATTTAATGTTTGTAGTAATATTAATGCATCAAAGTCTTATCACCCTGGGTATGATGATAAATTATATCCTGCAACAAGGCCTATGCATCAGGAGGTTTTGAGGAGTGTGGAACCACCTCTTAATTGGTGTTGCTCCTAGGTCCATCCTAACCTGGGGTAGTAGCACCTGTTATGGGCAAATAGTTAACCCTCCCAAACTCTGGTCAAATCCCTATGAAAATGGAAAAAATACATTTTCATAGTAAGATTACCAGCAATACATTTTCATAAATGAAATTACTAATGTTCCCAAGAAAATTAATTACAGCATTAAATGATCCATAAGGTGTTGATATGCCACTAAACAAACAAACAAAATCTGTTTGAATTTTTTAGATGAAGCATTATTGTTATTATTAAATTTTGACTATTTTTTCATCTTATTTTTGTTGCTTTTTATCGCAACATTCAGGTTGTTTTATTTCCAATCCATGATACTTATTTAATAGTCATGGAAATGCATTATAAATAGACTTCGTATTCCAAATTGCTTACATGAACCTTTGTCATTTTGACTAGTTTTCTTTTTCATCTTATTTTTGTTGCTTCTTATTGAAATGCTCAGTTTGTTTTATTTCCACTTCATGCCATATGAGAATTAATCATGTGTGATTAAATTTTTTTTAGATCTTATTAAAGATAAGTTTTGAACTAAATGAATTAGTACAGTTACTGTACTGAGTATACTAACCAGTAATAACAAATGTATGATTCACCCAACTGTAGCATATGAATTCAGTTACCTACCAGTGAAAAAATACAACCTATAGTGGAATTCAACAAATGTATAAATACACAATACAAGCATAGAGCGTAATCCATTCCTATAATTTAAAGAAAACTTATAGCATCGCTAAAACTTGCAGATTTTCTCAATATGGCAGTTAGAACAATGAAATTTAATTTTTCTTTTTCCTCATTTTTATTTCATTCTTTTTCTTATTTACTTTTCAGTTACTATGCTTGTCTGTGTGGCCACAAAGAAATTGTGAAATTTCTTTTGGAAAGAGGTTAGTTTTGATATTTCTCTTTTTTTAACAATTTTATTCAGTTGCATTCTAGTTAATGAGATATTCCAGATAATTGAGCCACTCTATACTACAAAAGGATCAATAAAATTATTTTTTTTATTGATTTTTATTGATATATAGGACAGCTTCATATCCTAGAAATTGTTTGCTACATAGAATATAATAAGAATATACAATTATCTTTATTGAGCAAAAAAGTCTTCCATTTGCTAAAGAGATTATCACTTCTATTTACACAGCTGCTTGTAATCCTCATGCCTTTATTTGTTTTAAGATCACTTCTCGCATCACGTTATTAAATTACCTATGATTGAGACAATGAAAGACTATCAAGAATATTAAGAGTACTCTTTGGAAAGTTATGAATCCACCTCTTCTCCCTTCAGCTATGGGTTAATCAGTAGGACTTGTATCACTAAACCTAAAAATATTTTCTGGCTTTAAATAATTTGCAATGGGTTGATAAGCTGTAAAAAATTAATAAACATGGTCAATTACAGAGGGGTTCCTTCAAAAAGAGTTAGGTCTTGGATTTGGATTAGGAGAGTAAGGAAAACTTCTCTTGAACTCCTTTTTTTTCTTCTTTTTTTTTTTACTTCTTTTTTCTGATTAAATATGATGTTTTTATATTAAGCGTTTGGTAATGAGAGGATTAAAATGGGGATTAGATTTTGAACAATGTTCTGTTGAAAGATGGGTCATTCTCCTCTGCCTTCATAGCATTCACATCCGGCTAGCATGAAGAATGAATTGGAAAGAGATCTAATTGTGATGTAGTATAACAATTCCTTTTGCAGTTCAAAGAAATCTGCAAATTTGTTTTCATTGTAAATGAAATTATTGCCTTCATTGTCATTATGATTCATAATCATAAGAAAAATAGTAAATTTAAGCTCTTCATTTACTTCCCCATTTCAAACTCCTTGCCAGGGTCAAAAATGGTTGTCATGGCATTGAAATTCAATCATGAAAAATCCTAAATAACATTTTGAAGCATGCTACCACTAAAGGATGGGTTGCTATATTGTTAATAGGATATAACCCTCTAAAACAAATTGATATCGTCCTGGGTATGATGTTAAACTGCATCCACGTCCTGGGTATGACGTTAAACTGCATCCAACAGCAAGGCCTCTGATCAGGAGGTTTTGAGGAGCGTGGAACCACCTCTTAATTGCTGGTGTTCCCAGGTCCACCTTGACCCGGGTTGGTAGCACCTGTTAGGGTCCCAGCTATGGGAAAATAGTGAACTTCTAGTTTTTCCAGATCTTACCCACGTCCTGGGTATGACGTTAAACTACATCCGCATCCTGTGTATGGCGATAAACTACATCCAACAGCAAGGCCACAGATAATGTTTTCGGAAAAATAATGTTGCCAGCTATATGTTTTTGAAACAATAATGTTGCCAGCTGTGCATTTTTGAAACCATAGTGTTGCAAGCTATACGTTTTTGAACGTCCTGGGTATGACGATAAACTACATCCAACAGCAAGGCCTCAGATAATATTTTCGGAACAATAATGTTGCCAGCTATACTTTTTTTGAAACAATAATGTTGCCAGCTATGCGTTTTTAAAACAATAATGTTGCCAGCTATACGTTTTTGAAACCATAATGTTGCCAGCTATACGTTTTTGAAACCATAATGTTGCCAGCTATACGTTTTTTTGTTAAAAATAATGTTGCCAGCTGTACGTTTTTGAAAAAATAATGTTGCCAGCTATATGTTGTTTTTTTTTTTTTTAAACCATAATGTTGCCAGCTATACATTTTTGAAAAAATAATGTTGCCAGCTATATGTTGTTTTTTTTTTTTTAAACCATAATGTTGCCAGCTATACATTTTTGAAACCATAATGTTGCCAGCTATACGTTTTTGAAACCATAATGTTGCCAGCTATACGTTTTTGACTTTTAAAGTCACTCAAAATCATTTTCGGCATAAAGTGACCACTAAGTTTGAGATGCCGTTAAACAAAACAATTAATCAATCAATCAATCAAGAACATGAAGAAATTATTTGCAAAAACTGAACCAAAAATTATATTGGATTTTCTAAAAAGAATTGGTCTCTTATCAAAGATGTAGACTGATGTATAAACAACATATCTTACCTTTTACCATTTTGCAAATAAAATGTCCTTATCAAATGGAAATTCTTGACTTAAACAAAAATACCTAGGATTATTTTGCAGTGTACAAGCAAATAAGCTCTATGTTGCTAAAAATGTTCCATACAAAATAGGCATTTTAAATTCATATATTTGGCATATATATATAAACTGGATTTGGCATTAAATAACCCACAGTGGTTGATATACCATAAAACCCAAACAAACAAACAAATTGATATTAGTGGATTTAGTTGTAAATAAATACATATTTGGCCAGCCAAATCTTGCCAGTCAATGTGGAAAGGATTAAGTGTATTAGTTGGAATAGAAAAAGATGCCTTTCAAAATCTTGGCATTTCAAACAAAGAAAAGAGGGCTGAACAAATATCAAAAGACAGTTGAAATTTCTAGCATATATTAGGAAGAGTTAGAAAATTCAACACTCACAAGACAGATTGAAGTCAATTTGAAGAGAAGATATAACAAATAACCTACCTAACAAGCTTGTGTAAATGAATGAATTGTTTTCTATGAATTATCGACCATGTGAAAGTCGGCAATGACAGCAAAAAGGTTGGCAACCCCTGCTTTATGTCATTGATCTCAAAATAATAGTAATAAATGATCTACATGCAAAATTTCATCCTTTTGTTATCTAATGAATCTTGCTTCCATAACAGAATGTTTTTTTTTGTTGTTTTAAAATTTTTACTCTCTTAATAGTATGCACTTTATTTCCCACTCCCCACCTTTGGCTCCTTCTTTTAGGTGCACGATGTGAGGCCAATACCTTTGATGGTGAAAGATGTCTGTATGGTGCTCTGAACAATGACATCAGAAATATGCTGAAGTCTTTTCATGTCATTTCATCAAAGATCTTAAGAAGGGACATTTATGAAGAATTCTTGAGAAGGTAAATTTAATGTCTATTATTAAAAAATCTCATTAAAATCATCTTCTTTTGCATTCGAATTTATTGATAGCAAAGTTTTATGTGGTTTTTAATTTTATTTTTTGGGGTTTTTTTGCAAAAAAGAGAATCACAGTTTTTGACAATTTTTTAATTTCATCAACATTTCTAATCATACAAAATGAACACTCTGACAAGCCAATCAACACTTAATCCATCAAAGCCATTTTTGTGTGGAACAGGTCCAGAATACAACTTCATATGAAAATTACCAGCAAGCTCCTTTCTTTTCACATGAGATGGCACCGTTTGTATTTTAATCCACCTTTACCTGCATTGTTTATCTATAAGATGAATTTTTTATCAGTATTTTAAAATATTCTATCTTGTATATCAATATCAACACTTTTTATGCATTATGAACCTTATTTCATACACAATCAGTTTTTCCTAATTTTGCTATTGCTTTTTTCATACACACATCAGTAATAAAATTGAATGTAAAGATTAAGTAGGGTGCAGCAAATCAGCCACTCCAGTTACAAGTATAACAATTCACACATTCTTTTAATAGGAGTGGCTGCTTTAATGTGTCCTACTGAATATTTGGACTGTTCACTGGTTTGTGCTTAATGTATTTGAGATAATAATATATAAATTTTTATATCAAAAACAGATTTGGGGGAAAATGGATGACAAAGTGGAAAAAAGTTTTTGTGTGACATTTTGTCCTTTAGGACTTCATCAAACTAAATTTATTATGTTGGTCTGACACATACATACAAATGAGGGATGCTGGGAATTAAAAACTTTTTAAATATTATTTTATATTTTTTATTTATTTATTTATTTTTTTTGTAACTTTATTTACAAGCACAGGATTATTTTTATCCTTTTGAATGTTGAACAAATTTCACTACAAAATAAGTATGGATTTATTTCACATCACTTTCTCTATTTGGAAGCACGGTTAGTTGCTCAGATTGAGGAATCAGAGAGCCGAGTTTGAATTCCAGTTGAGTTCATTACATTCAGTTATGTGCTAATACCCTTAGGAAAGGTATGAATCCATCTCTTCACCACTCAGTTATGGACAAAATAGCAAGACAGACTGTTTCCTATAGCCTTGGTTAGAAACCAGTCTAGGAGAAAGAAACTTTGAATTCAAACTACCTACTGCCTTGTAGGTCCTGATTCTTTGGACAAAGGCTAGAAGAAGGTAACCGCAAGAACAAATCCACATCTGAAAGGAGGGACAGGGTAACCTCAACATCCCCGGTACAAAAGAAAACCAGAAAGCCATTCTCTATTTGCTTGTCACTAGAAAGTTTTGGCGTATTTAATAAATCCTACTCAAGATATCATCAGTTACATAAGCCACAAGTAATAAAATTACTGTATTTCTTGTTGTTTCTGGCACAGTCTTTTTCCCAAAAGGTCTCCAAAATTCACTCTTTATCTTCTACGCCAATGGTTAGTTTGTCTCTGTTTAGTTATATATATTTCCTTTTTTATTTTTCGGTCATCAAGGGGCCAGTGTATCAACTTGGCTCTCTGATTCCTCAGTCTATATGTGTGTTGCGGAGGAATAGAAGGTTTGAATTATCAGAAGGTTTAAAATTGTGTGTGTTCAATAATCTTCCATCCATAACAATTAATACAAGACAGAGAAATAATGATTCATAAACATCTTGTTTCAAAACATAACAATTGAATTTATTAGTGTTTGATATACATGCATGAATACTGAGTGAAAAGGTCAGACAGAGTTGTGTCTCTTAGATTAGGTAAATATTTGTATTCGAGCTCATAAAGTGAAAGTAATTATTAAACTGTAGTTTAGAAGAATAAAGTTTCTTTAGCATGTTTCGAATTGTGTATTGTACAAGTTGGTAAAAGTTCAGAAGAGATTTCAGAGTTTGTACTTGCGTGAATGTTGGTAATGGTCTTTAACATCTGACTGCATTAGTTAAGATGGGAGTTCTTGAAGATTACATCTTGGCAAATGAGACGTGAGAGAGATGAAAAGAAACTACAAGGGAGTTTACACATGTTGGGTTTATATATCTGCCTGTATCACGTGACTGGCTCAGAATTGATTTGGTGCCTAAATTGACTCTGCATGTGAGAGCGATCTGATTGGTTGAAACTGACCAATCAGCAAGTTGGATGTACTGTGAATGACCAATGGTTTCTCGTTGATATTTTGTATGAAAGTAGGATGTTACTTACCAGATAGGAAGAGTGCATTTCGTAAAAAGAGGTAAGGCTTGTTTGTTGTGGAAGATTTCACATGTGTATCAACACTGGCCCCTTGATGACCCAAAAATAAAAAAGGAAATATATATAACTTATTATGAGGATTTGAAATAATCATAAGTAATTCATTGAGTCTGCATTGCAGAAAGCACTGGCCAGCTGTTTCGTCCTATATTTGGGACTCATCAGATATAGGACAAAACGGTTGTCCAGTGCTTTCTGCATTCATTGAGGATTCTTCTAGACTTGATGAATTACTTAATTATGATTATTTCAAATCCTCCTAATTATTTCTATCACTTGTATATCCTTGCTTGAACTGGCTTCTAATGCTCTTGATTGGAGATAGAAGACGTGACTCATGTGGGCACAGTCTGTTGGGTTAGGGAAACTCAGATGAGTTACACCATGGAATTTGTGTAGAGCAGCGCTATATTAAGTTTAATTAGTTACCTCCTCATCACCAAGGACCATTGGTACAATTGGTATGATACTTGCATTGTATCATAACAGTCTGTGTTCAATTCTTGGAGTATTGGATGCACACTGCTGATGAGCCCCAAATATCGGACGAAACAGCTCTCCAGTGCTTTCTGCATTCTGTTGAGGTTTCTTCTAGACTCTATGAATTAATTAATTTTATATATATATATATATATATATATATATATATATATATATATAGGGCGCGATGGATAAATTGTCATCTAAATTACACAAAAATGAAAAATAATACTGTCATCTACTTTTTACAGATATATTTACCAAAATTATGCAAAAATGAAATCGACATTGGCTTTGATCACAGCCTACAGACAACTTCAGAATCTCCTGCGACTCTTCTGGACAGTCTCCTTGTTTAATTTGATGAATAGTTCCATATTCCTTGCCTTCCGTTCATTTTTGGTGTTAGAAGGAGTTTTGTTGGTTTTTTTGCTCAACTACACCCACACATAATAATCAATGGGGGTTGCAGTCTGAGGAGTTATGTGTCCCAATGTAAGGAGTGATGTGGTTGCAAAAATTGTCTGACAGGCTTGACTGGCTTCTCCTGTTTGTGTAGCATGGTGCAGAATCCTGTTGCCAGATAGAGGTTCTTCCAGCAGCCACCTTCTTGACCAAGGACAGCACTACCTCCTCAAGTCACTTGATGTAGGCCTCCATGTTGAGTCTGAGGCCCTCACCAACAAATTTGGGAATTCTTTTCTTATTGGAATGATCAAAGTGAGTTTTCTGAGCTGTTACCCCTTCATAAATCTATTAGCTTCATTTAACTCTTTCCAAATCCTCTACACTGTCCTCAGATTGACACCCAAACATTTTGAAATGGTATATATTGGAAACTACCTGCACGAATGCCTAGCAGTACAGCCATTTTCAAGTTTCTGGTGGAGTGAATTACATCATGGAACTCTTTTTCTCACATACAGTGCCCAACTGACCCAACTATACTGTACAGTTGACAAAAACAAGCAACACACATTCACGTAACTAAAAATATAATATGGTGACAATTTACCCATCATACCCTACATACATACGTACATACATTCATATATATATATATATATATAAATAAACGTGAACATTGAAGTCAACATTCAGAGGCAACTTTTATATTTATATACAGTCTATCTCTGACATTGAGCACTTTATCCTATAAATATAGCACACCTTAAAACTATATTTCTTCATCCATACGTACATATATATTAGTGAAAACTGAGGTTAACAGTCTGTTTCATGGTAGATTGTTTTCATTCTACTGTTTATGTCTGGGTATATCTCATGCTGGTCTTAAATTAGTAGCCCTGTTTCTTCTAAATCTGAATCTGTATTACTGACCTGAGGGACTGAAATCACAATTACTTCTGTGACTAAGTGGGTTAAAATGTTGGTTCATGAATTAGTGGCATAGTAATTGTGATATGGATATATCGGCTTGATTAATTGCCCCTTTTAGTCCTACTCAGTGTTTGTCCTGTTCCTGCTAATTCTGAATATATTTGTATCATTTGGTCCAGGGTGTGAACTGACAATTGTCATCAATTTAACTTAGAATTATAAATCAATATTTTATATTTGTATATCATGATTGATTTATATTTTTTTATGGTTTTTCAAGCATTTGCAGGTTATTTAAAGCCAGAAAATATTTTTAGATTGTAAGAATTATTTCAGAGATAATAATGATTTACTGATACAATTCGTACTAATTAACCCATAGCTGAGGAGAGAAGAGGTAAATTCATACCTTTCTTAAGGGTAATTGTACATAAGTAAATATAATGAACCTGAATTGAATTGGAACTTGGCTTCTTAATTTCTAATTCAGAGCTCTTATAATGCTCATAGTTTCTGGTTAATAATATTGTAATGAAAGCACTGGGACAAAAAAGATTAATGAAGAAAAGGTTTAATCATGAAGGACATACTTACAATACAATAATAGTGAATACTATAGTGTGATAATGCATATGACAACACTATGCATTGCAACTTACTTTGCGACCCTTGTTCCTTTGAGCAGACATCCTACTCATAGTGAATGGATATGTTTATGTTCAACAAGTAGTGCAGAGAAGATTGGTCATATTTCTACACAACCGTTATCCATTATATCACCTGCACAGCCAAGCTTACAGCACCTGATATTCTCAAGCAGTCATCCATTTAGGTTCTGACCAGGCTCAGTGTTGCTTAACTCTCGTGATCATACAAGAACCAGTGTTTCAGTGTGATATGGCTATAGATAGAAAAAAAACTGATATATATGCTAGGGGTCGGCAACCTGTCGGCACGCCAAGCACAGCCACAAATGATATCACAAAGTTTGAACCAATAACTACTACAACACAAAGAAGATATTTAGCTGTTTCAATTTTAATATATACTAAGAATATCTATACTATATATTACACTATAAAATATATTGTAGAACAGGTATATTAACCTTGACTTGTATAAAAATATGTATGCTGTTGGCACACTGAACAATTTTAAAACCCCCAAGTCGGCACATAGTTAGCAAAAAGTTGCTTGCTCCTGATATACACTACAGTTCAAAAGTTTGAAGCCACCCCCAGAATTAGCATGGGATGAACTTGATAGAAGAGTGAAAAAAATGAAAAAGAGCTTTTAAAGTCATTGAAAAAAGAATGGAATTAGTTATCAAACTCATACTTTGAAAAACTTTTGCAGCAAATGCCAAAAATTTGTGCTGCAGTTATCAAGGCTAAAGGAGGATATTTGAATGAGAGCAAAATTTAATCATAAAATGTTTTCTTTTCTTTTTGTCATAATAAAATTTCTAATAAAGAATCATCATGTCTCACTTTTTTTCTTTCTTTTTTTTTTTTTTTTTTTTTAAACTATCTATAATAATTTTCTCTTATTTAAAGTACAAGACAACTACTTTTGGGGCCAATTTAAAAAATTACCAGGGGTGTTCTCAAACTTTTGAACTGTAGTGTAAGTATAGATAATTTTTTTTTTCCTAAATATTCTTTATCAAGAATATATGTTGGTTTTTATTAATGCTTGAAAACATATGTTTTTATTTGGAGACAAGTATCTGATTTTTTTTTTTTTTTTTTTTTTTTTTTTAATTTTTGTCAGTTTTTATCATGTGAGTTTTAGTAAAACATCAGCACTTATGACTTTTTACAATTGTTGAAGCTTGGCTCCTACAGAGACAGGCTTCCCAAATTTTGTGGCCTGTTGTCATTGTCTCTTAGAATTTTTCATCCACAAAGTAGTACTCTACTATTAATGTCAGAACACTTTGGCATACAGGAGCTGATATTCTTATTATTGACTTGATTTGCTTGTTAATTACACTTAACCATTGCATTCTCTCTCTTCAACTTCCTCCTTTTATCTCTTTGCTTATTTGAAGCTTACACTGTTACAATTCTTTTGCTATCAAGGCTTTATTGGTTATCGTTGTAGTCTTTTTTTTTTGTTCAACAAATAGACTGTGTGTTGTCAAGGTTGAAGTTAGGAAAGAAGTGAGACTGTTACTTATTTGCAAATGAACAACAGTCAATGCTTAAAATAATGGGTGTTATTTTAAGGTAAAAGAAACTGGACTGAAAAATCAATATGTAACAGAAACAACTTATCAAAAACATTCAGGCAAAAATGAATTTTATTGTCAACCATAATTATTAATTTTTACTTGATTTTTATCATGACTTTATGGCAGTGAATAGACAGAACAGGATCAAAAATAAGGTGTTTCATGAAACATTGTCAGTGATTAATAATTTTTGAATAGAATTGAACTTTGTTTATTAGCTAAAGCAGTGCCAAACATTATTAATTTTTGACTTGCATTTCCTTTCATCTTCATTTTTTATTAGATGAAGCATTGTCAGCCATTATTATTAATTTTACTTTTATCTTCATTTTTAGCTGTTTTTTATTGCAATTTATGTTGTCAATCTACAACATTGTGTAGACAGCATAAGGTCAGAAATGAATAACAAGTCAATGTTGACATTCAGATCATGTCCTCTTTTGTCTCACAGAAACATTAACAGTTTGAACTTGGGAGATTTGCAAATCAAAAATAACCTATAACTCATGATTTCATTGCACAATTTCTCTCAGAACTATATTTATTTCGTTTACCCTAATGTTATTAGTAGCAGTAGTATTATTTTTATTAAATAAAGCATGTTCAATCATTATTAATTGTGACTATTATTACTTTCAGTTTAATTTTTAATTGTTTTTAGCCCAATTCTTTGGCAATAAAAATCAAGTAAAAATTCTATTGTCAAAAATGAACAATCTTTGCTTTATCTAATAGAAAGAAAATACTTGTCAAAAAGTAACACTTCATCTCAAACGATAAAAAATAGTCAAAAATTAATAATAATGGCTGACAATGCTTTATCTAAAAAAAAAAAAAATGATGATGAAAGTAAATATGAGTAAAAATTATTAGCAATTTGTTTCTAGACAATATTCAGTTATTGCATTTTGTTTTTTGACATTGTTAGGTCTTTGGAAATACCTGACAGTTTTAGAAAAGAGAAAATCCAAAACCTGTACTGATTATCTGCAAATAGAAATTAAACCAAAATATTTTTAAATCTAAATCTCACTAAAGTACTTTTTTCATTTTGATATAATACAATTTAAACTTTAGTGCATGAAACAAAGGACATTTTAAAAATTCATTCTGAGCCTCTAACCCTTACACAACCTGTAGAATTCTAATGATAAAGGATTTAACAAAATATCAATTCCATTTATGTCATTTTTTTGACAGCATGGGTAAACTAATTTTTGCATTTGTGGAGATGAGCAATTGTCAGTGTATTTTAAATGTCATCTTTAATTGTTATAGCTGTTATTATAAACACAGTATTTCAACTGATGACTCTCTGACCATCTTGTTGATTAGCTCTGGCTGATAATGGATATATATTTATCAGCTGATTATTGCTTGAAAATAGTTTGAATAAATCCTTTATCTGAAAAATGGTATGAACCCCTTGTGATAAGACCAAATGTTCAATGCATTTGATATTTTGGATTTAAAAGGCTTCACCTGATTCCTATTGGTATGGTGGCATATTGGATAATAATAGTCAGCACATAAAAGAGTTTTCCTTTCAGTCCAAAATAATGGACGTCTATAATGTTAGTAATGTTTGATAAGACAATGAGACTAAACTTTTCACAATCACTTCTAGACTATCGATTTAACTTTGGCTGAGTTGATAGCATATGTTGTTTCAGGTATTTCTTCAATTGTTGAATTTTCTTCTTTCAATAATATGAGAGATTCTTTCTCTCTCCTCATAATTCAGGCATTTATATAACTTCATATTATTCTCTTGTGTGTGTGTATATATGTGTGTATATCATAAGTTGAACTGGAGTCACTTCCTTGTTTATGTCAGTATACAAACCAACATCCTTTGAGACGTCACTCTGCAGTCTTTGAAGTCACCTTCTAAATCAACCTTCATGGTTCCTAGGTTTTCTGATGCTCTGAGGTGACACTGAGTACAAAACTTACTTTGGAATCTCAGGGTGAACCAAGTACATATTGGGGTCACCACAAATCAACTTTTCTTAGATCAGAGTTCTTGGTGGACATTAAATTCAATTCAGTCCTCCGATATTTCATAGCACAAATAAAATACTACAAGTCTAATGTTGGCCAGAAGGTACTTATCTGAAAGGTCTTTTTTTTTTTTAGTTACCATATATACTCGTGTATCATGTGACCTTTGAAGATCTCATTTTGAAGCTAATTTGACTACAGTAAATGGATATATATTAGGTTGGTGCAAAAATAATGACGTAATAATGTCTTTTTTTGACACATTTTTTAACGTCAAAAAACGACATTATTACGTCATTATTTTTGCACCAACCTGATAGTTTGGTCAACAGCATATCCATGGCCAGCGGTACATACACTAGTTTTATATCTTATGTATGATATGACCCCCTTAAAATTAGCTTCAAAAGTCACATGATATGCATATATGGTAATTTCATAATAAATAAATAAAATTCTAAAAAATACATATGGAAAAACAGGGTAAAAATTCTTGTGGAAAAGAATATTTATATTTTAGTAATTACAGTGAATGAACATGTACTGTACATAGTACTGATGGTAGATACCAATGTTATGACTGAATATTTTATCTATTTACTTAATTTTAAGTAAATGGTTGATATTTTTAAATACCTTACTGCACACTTTTTTTTTTTTTCTTTCTTTCTCCTAGATTATTAGAGGATGTGACATTCTCAGATGTTGTGTTTATTGTCCATGGCGAATGTTTTCATGCACATCGGGCAGTTTTGTCTACACGCTCTTCATACTTTGCTGAACTGCTTAATAGCAAATGGAAGAATCGCAGAGAAATTAATCTCAACCACAAATTAGTAAGACTTTTTTGCAATTTAATTACTTTAGCTGGGACAATTTTAATGAGAAAGAGAAAAGAAATATAATTATGAATATAATATCTTAGGTCTTTCAGATGAAGTAAAATATTGTAAATTCATTTTTGTTTAGTGTTTTTTATAATTTCATTTATTTTATAATTTATGAAAAATATAACGGGAGTGCCGAAAAGTTCTTTGCCTAGCTCTTTTCCTCAAATGAGTATTTCAATGATTAAATGTCAGAATTTTATTTATGAAGGGTTAAAGAAACTTAAAAACCAATGTTGAATTTCTAAGTGAATATGTTGAACAGCAAGTACATTTTCCTTTCTTGGTTTGGCTGAGAACTTTTCATTATTGCCTTGTCTTTGCATACACACACACACATATATATATATATTTATATATATATATATATATATATAATGTTAAAAAGACGTGTTTCATCCACTGAGGGACATTATCAAGGTAAATACCATCCCTCAGAAGATGAAATGCGTCAGCTAAGTTCTTTTTTGTCTTTTTTCATATTTTCAAATTTTGATGCATACACATACTAAAACAAAATCCAGTTAGGCATGAAACAGACTGTTGCCTCTAAGTGTTGACTTCTATGTTCACTTTTATATTTACACATGCTCCATCTCTGATACTGAGCACTTTATCCCATAAATATAGCACACCTTAAGACTATATTTCTTCATATATATATATATATATATATATATATAAAAGTTTTATTGAATAAGACAAGAAAATCTATA
>OZ010611.1:17607690-17627690 GCA_963932145.1 Acanthosepion lycidas | reverse complement strand
TCAAAGCTTAATCTAACAGTTTGCTGTTACACCCTGTGTGCGTGTGTGCATGCTTGTATATATATATATATATATATATATATATATATATATATATATATATAATTTTTTTTCTTTTTTTTTTAACAATTTAATTTAAGAAAAGAATATAAGAATTTTAATCTTTCACTTTTCTTTCAGATATCACCCTGGGCTTTTAAAGCACTTTTGCAGCATCTTTACACAGGTACTCAATATATTTCATTGAATGTTTTTTATTATAACTGTATTGCAAAAATCTTTTAGTTGTTCCTATCTACAGACACCTTACTTAAATCCATAATTGAGTTCATGGTGTTTTTTTAGTTGAATGTTGGTTTTTATATTCAAGATGGATGAACACTTGGTGAACAATATTTTGGAAGTTTTATTTTTCTTTCTATACAAAGTTGTATCCTTCTTATGCAACAGATTAGTTTGCAGTACATTAGAATGAAGAGATTGAGTGAGAGTGAGAGCCCCTTCCTTCTTTGTAGCAGGAGTCATCTTGATTAGTTCTTTGGTGGTTAGAGAAGTGGACCAACCTTTTCCACTTTCTGATAAAAGGATAAAGAAGACTGATGTCAAAGTTCTCTTTTTATTCAATTTATGTTGAGGTTGGTAAGTGATAGAGGCATGTAATGAATGCTTGTGGGATTGTCCTTAGTTTTTGTACTGGATCTTTGATGCTTTGTTTCGCTTATCCAAGTCTCTGGTTTCAGAAATGAAGTTAACTGACTGACCTGTCCTTAAGAATTGCTGGTGTTAATGACATGTTAACATCATAAGTAGATGATGCTTTTCAAGGGATTTAAGATTAAGAAATATATTTTTATTTTATTTATTAAAACTTAGCCTACTATTACAAATTTAGGAAAACTTACATAACAATTTCACTTGTATTTTGTAGATTCAGATTTTTTAGCACATTTTAAATCAACTTTCCAATCTCCTGAATATAGTATTCGAGTGATTTTGGTAAAATTGTAGAGAAAACTTATATTTTGTAGATTAGTCAGTTAAATATACAATAATAAAGATTAGAGAAATTGAAAATCTGAGGAAGGCTTGAAACTTTACAGACCTCAGCTGGAGTCTAAAGATACTGAAAAAGGTGCTGAAGATTTCAGGGTACTGTTTGTCCCTTGATCCTCTTTAATGGCCATCAGACATCGATTGTGAACATGCAATTACATGAATTAATAATAATATTAATTTTCAAAGCCATTTTGGTAATTAATGTTATAGTTTATTAATACTTCTATCTGAATTTTTGGGATGAGGAATTATCATTATTTACTTTTGTACTATTGTCTTTGTCTTTATTATCAATGTTTCAGCTGTTTTGATCTAGGTTACATTCAGAGAATTTTGAACTGAACACTTTATTTAATTTATTGGGTAGATTGTTCTCATTCTGTTGTCCATGTCTAGGGGCAGCTCATCTTGTTTTTATTTAGTATTGCTCAATTATTACTTTCACTGTTTCCACAGCCTTAGTTTGTGCTACCCAGCCCATAGATTGAACTCACCATATCACCAAATTCACAAACCAACACTTTAATCCACTAGGCTATTGTTCCTTTCCTCCCTTATTTGTATCCATTTGTAATGTGTGTAAGTGTGTCCTCAATGAGGCAAAGTCACTATTCAATGATAGATTGAGGTATCATGTGGCCTCTCACCAGTTGGGTTCTAGAGATTACTAGTGGCTCTGTGAGAGTATACTGAATAAAAGCAAATCCTGAATCCCTTCAATCAGTTTGGAGAATTGTTATTTACAACTGATAATCAGTTTGGAGAATTATTATTTAATACTGATAATCAGTTTGGAGAATTGTTATTTAATACTGATAATCGATTTGGAGAATTGTTATTTAATACTGATAATCAGTTTGGAGAATTGTTATTTATTACTGATAAAGCAGAATGCTTTCCTCAAAAATTATCTTCCAACTTGGTTGGTTGATTTTCTTCAGCAACATATCAACACTTCTATGTGTTATTTAATGTTGAAATCTAAATATTTTGAACACAATTATATGCCTTCAACTACAGATAAAATGTACTGCTGGTCATTTTACTTTAAAATTGTATTGTTGGTAATTTTTGCTATAAATATATATTGTTGGTAATTTTACTATTAATATGTATTGGTAATTACTTTTATATAAAAATGTCTTTTCATACTTTCATAGTGTTTTGTTTTTGTTTGGGAGTTCACTATTTGCCTATAGCTGGGACCCTAGCAGGTGCTACCACTCTCAGTTAGGGTGGACTTGGAAACAACAGTAATTAAAAGGTGGTTGCATGCTCCTCCTCAAAACCTCCAATTTCCCAATCAATGGCTTTGCTGTAGGATGTAGTTTATCATCATACCCAGGACTTTCAACTTAACCCTCAACTCTTCAGGAGTCTTTTTGCCTGATTTCCATATTAGCACGGAATCTCTACTTCTTAGGCTCATGTTTTCCATTGACATTAAGTAGAGTGATTATAT
The DNA here is from genome assembly GCA_963932145.1 of Acanthosepion lycidas. Classification (NCBI taxonomy): domain Eukaryota; kingdom Metazoa; phylum Mollusca; class Cephalopoda; order Sepiida; family Sepiidae; genus Acanthosepion; species Acanthosepion lycidas. The sequence goes on along the minus strand of OZ010611.1, from coordinate 17,625,172 downwards.
TGAATCAATTGCAAGGTCTACTGCTGGGAAAGTTGGCTCACTGTGTCATGCCAGACAATTTTTTCCTGTCAGAATCCATCTTGCACATTTATAAATCTACCATTCATCTGTGCAGTGAATATTGCTGCCATATCTGGTCTCCTGCTCCAGCTGTATATCTTGAGTTTCTTGACAAAATCCAGAGAAAGGTCTGTAATGTTATCAGTCCTGACCTGTCATTTCAGCTCTAGTCACTTTCCCACCACTGTAGTGTGGTTTCCCCTCTGTCTTTTAAATATTTTCATGGCAATTGTTCTGATGAGCTTTCCTCCTTGGTACCTCAACTACATGAATGTGTACTACTAGATTGGCAATTAGGTCTCACCATTTTACTGTTGAACTAGCCAGATGTAACTGTAAGTTCAATTCTGATAGTTTCTATTCTCATACTTCTTGCTTTTAGAACTCTATTCCTGTTTCTTGATTCCCTGCCAACTACAATGTCCAAAAATTTAAATATCACTAAAGTCTTCTTATTCTCTTTCACTTCCTGTAACCCCCTTGTGTCTTAGTGGCATTATTGCCATATTCTGTCTTCTTGAATCCTCTTCCTTTATTGTCCTTTTCCTCACTTCTCCTCACTAAAGTTTTCTTGTTCTCTTTCACTCCCAGTAACCCCTTGCATCTTAGTGGCATTATCGCAATATTCTGTCTTCCTGAAACCTGTTTTTTTATTGTCCTTTCTCCTCATTAAAGTCTTCTCATTCTCTTTCACTCACAGTTACCTCTTGTGTCTTAGTGGCATTGTCACCATCTTCTGTCTTCCTGAAACCTGTTCTTTTATTGTCTTTTCTCCTCACTAAAGTCTTCTCATTCTCTTTCCCTCCCAGTAACCCCTTGCATCTTAGTGATATTATTGTCTTGTTTGGAGGGGAAATAATTTAAAAAAAAAAAAAAAAAAGAGGAAAAGTTTGTTGATTGTTATATGTTTTGTTTTATAGCCCATTCTGAGATCAATATAGAGCACATAGAGGACTATATGCGACTTGCCCGTCAGTGTAAATTACATAACCTGATGCAGACAATTGAAAAGAGTTTGGAAAAGCTTTATAATTATGGTAAGTCTAAACCTTGTCTTTAGCCCATCTTTATCAGAGAGAGCAAACTTGGACATTCATGTTTGCAAAATCACAGGAGTGTCTAAAGGACCATATTTCCCATAAATCCATTTTTATTTTAACTACCATCACTCTTCAGCAATGTATATCTTTTTAAAAAGCAATGATTATAATTGTAATAAAACCTAAACATGATGAGAGTGAATTTATACATTTTCTTTGTCATTGAAAATTGACAACAAGAGTATTAAATAGTATTTATTTATTAGATTCCTTATTTAAAAGAATTTTATATTTACAACATTCTAAAAACTAATACAATTAGAACTAATGCAATGCAATATTTATCATTTACCAATTTATAAAAAATAAATATGAAAACAATTTTTCAATCACAAATTTATAAACATTTACTAAATTATTAAAATATGTGAACCAACTATAAGGAAATCCTTATTAATTACCATTTTATAAATTTTGAACTGATTGGTAATTAGTTGATGTTTTGCCAAACGTTCCAATAAATAATATGATAAATAAATAACATAAATAAACAATCTAATAAATAGTGTTTATTATTTTTGTTGTCAATTCTCAAAAATAAAGAAAATGTATAATTTTGCTTTCATATGTTCAGGTTTTAATACAATTTTCTAATCATTGCTTTTTTAAAACAATAAACATTGCCGAGGAGTGAAGGAAGTTGGAATAAAAAAAGTGTCAATAAAAAAACAGTCCTTTTGACTGTCCATTTTTTTTTTTTTTTTTTTTTTTTTTTTTGCAGGCACAAATGTCCATGTTTACCAACCCAAGATTTAATTCCAGATAATACCTTATTTTTAATCTTCTAATTTTCTCAGCTCAATGAATTTTCATATTAAAAAATGTCCAAAAATAAATGGAAATTTGTATCCTTGGCTTTTATTTAAAAATTTCCATGCTAACATTTAAAGTGAGGTTCAAGGGAGATAAAATGCATATAGGTAAGTTTTCACACGGTTTTTGAATATATTTTTTCAATTATTATTAATTCTTGAAGTATCAGTTTATTAATAACAATAAAGAACCGATCCCCCACTTTATGTCCACTAGGAGCTTCTATTCATACAAGCTTAACCATGCTGTCAAAAATGACAGCCTATTTTCTTCGCATTTATTAAAATGTGACACCTTAGACTTTAAATCTAATCATTTGGTCTGGTGCTTCTGCTATGTATTTAGAGATTCTTGATAAAAATACAAAAAGAATCTGCAGTGTTGTTGGTCCTGACCTGGCATCTCAGCTTTAGTCACTTTTCCACCACTGTAACATAGCTTCCCTATACTTTTTCTATATTTTCATGATAATTGTTCTGATAAACTTTCCTCGTTGGTACTTAGACTTTATGAATTTAAGTGCAGCACTAGATTGGCGGCAGTTTCATCATTTTACAGTTGAAATAGCTAGATACAACGGTAAGTTCTATGCTAGCAGTTTTTCTCTTGCATTTCTCATTTGTGGAACTCTCTCCTGGCCTCTTGCTTTCCAGACAATGTTGATCTTCAAAAATTTAAGTGCAATGTCAATCATTATCTTCTGTCTTCTTAATTCCTCTTTTATTTTTTATTTTTTTGTTCTCTCTTCTTAATATTTTTTCTCATATCCTCCCACACTCTGTAACTCCTTGCATCTTAGTGACTTTATTGCCTTGCAATTGCATTTTTGGGGTTGAAATGATTAAAAAAAAAAATTTTTTCCAATTATTAATATATAGTCATTTGAGATGGGGTGTGGTGACAGTTGATTACTTAATAATGATAGAAAACAGATTTCCCATTTTATAAGGAGTAAATTATTTACAGAAGTTTATATTTATAGAAATTTAATCATGTTACTAAAAATGACCTTACGATTATTAAGTTTTCAGAAGAAATCTTTAAATACATTTTTCCAATTATTAACGTTGACCCATTTGCTTGTCTGTATACCAATAATCTCTGATTGCATTTTTCTTTTTGACTGGGATCATTTCTCTACCTCATTCATTTAACAAGTCTGCTGCTTCATGATGCCAGTGCAAGGGAGATAACATTTAATTATCTCCCTTGCTAACTACATTAAACGTTACAGACAAAACGTATGCTCATCCACTGGGCGTATTATAGTAAGATAATCATAACTTTCAAACCAGGACTTGATCTGTTAATTTTGACTGGTGTACAGTTTGTAGGGTGATAACTCAAAATATGCTCTATCAAAATAAATTATATATTTCTGTCTAAATTTCTGGGATAAAGAGTTATTTACATGTGGACTATTTTCTCAGCAACAACAAAGATGAGGACAATAATCTGTATGTAAATAAATAAATTATACACACACACACACACACACACACACACACACACACTGCAGCTCAATAGTTTGAAGTCACCTCCAGAATTAGCATGTGATGAACTTGATAAAAGAGTAAAATAAAAATAAAAAAGAACTTTTAAAATAATTGAAAAAAGAATGAAATCATTTATTAAATTTATACTTTGAGAAACTTTGCAATGAATGCCAAAAGTGTGTGCTGCAGTAATCAAGGCTAAAGGAGGATATTTTGATGAGAGCAAAAATTTAATCATACATTTTATTATTAAATTTTTGTTTTCTTTTTGTTTTCTTTTTGCCATAAAAACTTTCTAATAAAAAAAATCACGTCTTATTTTTTTCTTCTTTTCTTTTTTAACTATGGATAATAATTTTCTCTTATTTATAGTACAAAACAACTACTTTTGGGGCCAATTTAAAAAAATTACCAGGGTGGTCTCAAATTTTGAATGATAGAGTGTGTGTGTGTGTGTGTGTGTGTATATATATATATATATATATATATATGTGGTATTTAGTGGAATGTGCTCAATATCCGTGATAGAGCTAACATATGCAGTTGCATGGAGAGTTGTTTGTGACCTTAGGTTTCACACTTTTGGCAATCTTCAGCCAAACTGGTTTATTTTTTTTCAAAAGTGGATCTATTTATACTTTATTTGTGTTTGATGGTGGGTGGACGAAAATTTTCTTATGTGTTTGTTTGGGGTGATATATAGACATACAGGCATATACATGCTAGCTCATACATAGACACCCAAATTCATAATCTTGGTTTCTGTGCAATTACACTCAAGCAGATGTATGTATGCAATTTTCATTCTGTCTATTTCGGTGTCAAGATTGTAGTGTTTCATAAATGTAGCAATGTTCTCTTAGTAGGGGAGTGGTGGGGGCAACTTTGACGTTTTTTAGGTCGGCTGTTTGTGTCAGCAGACATGCTCACATGCACTCACACATACACACATATATAGACACACATTGAAACTCATTGATTTGGGTCTACTACCGCTACATGGGTTAAGTTGGGTTCTGTCTGTAAACATGGTGATATATATTTCTTGAAAATTATTTGCTTACTTTTGTCCTACTAGACTTTGAGTTGTAACAGTTTGTGTCCTCCATATGTTTTGACAGACCTTTCTACCATCTGATGAATATTCATGAACCTTATCTAATTTAAAAATCTTGATAAAGCAATGACATCTTGACCTTGTATATAAACGTGTGTGACAAAATAAATCCTTACATTTGCCTTGATAAAGTCTCTAATGCAACAAAACACATTGGTTAAGAATAGTTTTTCCCCTTGGTTTTTTATTCATATATATATTGTTGTAATGGAATGTCCCACTCTCCCTATCATCTATTGTGGACTGACTATATCAATAGATATATATATATATAGTGTGCACAGGATATACCTGGTGGACTTGCTTCAGAAATTACTAGCCTACTATCCGATTCCTTGTTTTTCAGTAGTGTATTCTCTTTTATAATAAACCTCTCTTTCCTTCATCTACACCCGTTCCTTTCACTCAAGTACCATCTTTGTCTGTTTGTAATCTCTTTAAGGATACAACATATATATATATATATATAGCAGTATATATATGGGCAGTAGTTTTTCATTTATACAAGTTTGGTTAAAGACCAATAAAAGTCCTTTCTTAAAGATATTTTAATTAATTGGCCAGCATGAGACTGTAACCAACAGTGCTAACAGACCATATTACCTGTAATAAGACAAAAAATTATGGGTTATTAGAACAAAGATTCAAATTTTGATGTCATGAGCCAATATAATGAAACAGGACGCATTACTTTTGGAGGAAACTTCTTAAATGTGATTTAATAAATTTTCATCACTACTTAAAATGACTGGTCCATTCATTAAAAAAGTGTGTGGTATGTAAATAATTTTTGTACATTAGACTTTCCTTAGACAGATGTTGAAATCAAAAATATTGATTTTGTTATCATTTTAGAAGGAATGTACTATTCATAATGTTGGTAAAATTGATCCCAAAATTATTTTGTTGATATTGATTGTTGGCTTTATTTTTTTTTTCAGCACGTACAAAACCAGGCATCATGATTACAACTGTCAACGTGGAATCAGAATTTGAATCAGAAATTCTTCAAACTGAATTGTTACAGCTAGCCAATATGGCACAACCTCCAGAGTTAAGTTCTTGGGTAAAAGGATTTCTTCTTTTTATTTTTAAATGAATGTTGTATCTTTATATCTGACATTAATAGACTTTGAAAAAATATGATATAAAAAAATGTCTGACTAATGGTAGACAAATGACAAGTTCAGAATGATATATTCAGAAAAAGTAACGGCTTTAATGGAGTCAATCTTATATATAAAAAAAGACCAATGCTGACTGCCAGTTACATCAAAATGTTAAAGATACAAAGCTATTGAATGTGACACAAAGTAGAAGTTTAGGGTAACAACAATACTGTGTAAGCCCCATTAAAACTTCCTCTTTTACAGACATCTAAGGCACTGGGTAATAAACCCAGCTCCCTCGTGAAGGGGAGGTACTGCCTGGGGAGAAGACTCCTTAGGGCTTGGGCTTAAAAATTTTTGAATCTCCCCAACCTAGAAAGGGCCAAGAAACAATTTTATTTTTTGGCGCACCCATGTCACTACCAAATGTGACACAAGGTCAAGGTTTAGAGTGGATTTACCAGCAATACAGTGAAAGAATTGTCTGAGCCCACTCAGAACTTCCCCTTTTAGACACGCCTCAGGTGCCGGGCTATAAACCCAGACCCAGACCGCTCTTGAAGGAGAGGTACTGACAGGATGGAGGGGGAGCATCTTGGGCTTAAAATTATTTGAACTTCCCTGACCCCTAAAAAGGTCAAACGGAAGATACAATGATGCCCCATATTTAAATCAAATTTTGACATCAACTGCATCTAAATTTTAAACTTAAACTATCTTGTTCTACTTATTGACTGAGTTTGTGTCTGTACTACTTGACCAAGAGATTGAACATACAAATTAACCTGCCATTAAATTCATTAGCCAACACTTGAACCTATGCTATTGTCCTGAAGCTAGAACTTAGAACCTTAAACCTAACGCACACACACACACATTTTCAAGACTGCCTGATAATTCTTTATTTCAGTACAAGTAAAATGATAGTAACATCTGTTAAAAATACAAGAATAAAATTTTCATACATAAAATAATTGTTTATTCACTTGTGAACTCTGTGGAATTAATATTTACCACACTGAGGGTATATGGTTTGGGGATCTTTCTTTGCACTTTCATTCTTCTTTAAAGGATGCAAGGAATTCTACTGTCCCCTTGTAAGTCAAGTATTTATATAACTTCTTGTTATCTGATTTTGTTAAGACTGGTTCCCAAACGTTTTTCTCTGGGTTGCATTTTTGGAATGAAAATTTGCTTGCACCTCACCAAATTTTGTGATAAAAAGTACATTTAAAAATGAAAAATTGACTAATAGTGCATTAAATAAAATATATAACACAAACAACTTATAATATGATTAAAGTACACAAAATTAACGAAAAGTATGAGCTTGTTTTTGTTGTGTAATCTCAGGAAGGGAAATCCTGGTGTAAAGGCACAAGGAGCCCTACAGCAAAAAAGGTCCAGAGAGAGGGTTAAAGGGAGATAATCGCGGATTTGAAGTCAGAATACTATCATTGATAACTCTCTCCTCCAATTTGCGGACCCTAGTTACTATATTACTTGATATAATGCAAAAATATCACAATGATGAAATCGGTCAATAATTATTTATAACTGGGACTCATGTACGCAATTACAAATAATAATATTTTAAATTTTGAAATCATATTTTTGGCATGTGAATTTTTTAAAACTTGATTAAAACTTTGATTGTCTCTCAAACAATCTGCCTCACCTGCTACCTTCATCTGCTACACCTATGAGGCACATGTACTGTTTGGGAACTACTGAAACACAAGTTCAATTGGGTTCATTCCTTGATTTATATTGGTGCACCCATTAACATCCTTCTAGGTCTGGTTCTGCACATGGTGATTTTGAAGGCTTCTTCTATGTCATTTCACAAGGCACCTTAGTATTTTGACTTTTGAGCTGACACTAAGTACAAAACTTGCTTTGGTGTCTCTTACATCAAAGGTTCCTGATGGACATTAAATTTGGCTCTAACCTCTGCTATTTCCTGGTCTGAATCGCATACTGTATAAATATAAATTCATCATCTCTTTTTAATATTCCTTTGTTCTTTATAGTTGATTTTTTTCTCTTTCTTTTTCTTTAGCCAATTGGTGAGTTGCCATTTGAGCCAGAATATGGGACACTCTTTGCTGATGTTGGCTTCATTGTTGATAGTCATCGATTTCTTTGTCACAAAGTAAATAACATTGTTTTCACTTTATTCTGGTATCGACATGCATTAAGAATAACTATTTGCCACTTTACACCTTTATTCTAAAAATGTCAAACAAGACCATCAGATTTCAGAGGAACATTTTAAGATTTCAAAAGTGAGGGTTAAAGTTCCCTTCTATCATTTTTTTTTTTTTTTGAACTGATGATACATAAGACAAAAAAGGAATTATTATTTTACAAGATTTATTGGTATAAAATTAGATCTTTCTTTATCTGATTCATTGAATATAATTAAAATAAAAAATCTTGTATTTAAAATGGTGCTTATAATGATATTAATACTTAACTTTTAAAAAGGTAGCCACATTTAATGCTATCAACCCTGAAGAGATTTCAATTGTTAAATCTCTGGAGTCCTGATCAAATTGTTGAAACATCTTAATATTAAATGCTAGTACAATTAAATTGACACATCTCAAAGACCATTGACAAGTATTTACAAGTTGATTGATTTCTCTTTTAAATCATAATTTAGCCTCCTTGATATAAAGGAGGTTAAATTTGGTATCATTTTTGCCATTCAACAACTGATTCTTTATCTGATATATAGAGTTGTGAATTAATGATAGTTTAAAAAAATAATGCCATGTCCCATCATAATATATGTGATCATGGCTCTCCACAGATTCCTTTTTTTTTTTTTATTATCTATGAATTTCCATTTTATTAAAAATATTTTTAAATGCCATGTACTTTCAGGGCATAGGTGATTATGGTTCTCCACATATTCCCTTACTTTATGAATTGCTATGAGTTCTTGGGAAAGATAGTGGAATGGTTTCTCTTTTGCCTTTTTCTCAGTTTTTCTTCTCTTAGAGTGGTTGCTATCCAAATCAAGAGAGCCCTGTTTACTCCTACTATTTAACCCTAAGCTGAAGGGATTATTATGGATTCATAACTTTCCCAAGGTTGTATAAAAGTAAACATAACAAAGTAGAATTTGAATTCTGCTTTCCAATTCCACTTTCCACGATGATAATTATTATATTACCCAAACATCCCATAATAAGTGAGATTAAGTGTAAAAAAAAAAAAAGGCAAAGTTTAATCTATGTACCCACAAAAAAAACAGTGTATCAAAAGGACAGTGTTTTCTTGACACTGTTATTGCTGAATACTTCCTCGACAATGTTTGCTGTTTTAAAAAGCTATGTTTACAATTTTTATAACAAAGATATTACATACCATTTAGTTGTTAGATTGTTTATTTACAAGATCAGTTTTATATTTACAACAGTATAAAAATGTCTTAAACAACTACAATGCAATATCTATTTACCATTTTATAAAAAAATAAATATGAAAAACATTGGCTAATTGCCAATCAATTTGAATGTTAACATACTTTTTTTTGTATTAACATATAGATAGTGGGAGAGGCTTACTGTGTAGTGGTGTATGAGTGTAAGAAAAGGCAAGAAGTGAAGTTCATGGGATTATGCAGGAAAAATAACGTTTAACCCTAGTGTTCAAGAGGTCAAAATTGTATTGATTGAGCAAACATTCTGCTAGGAGTTTCTCCTTGGGAAGAAGCTGTCCAAATGGAACTTACTTCTTACTATTGGAATACAAAAGGAATGGGGGATGATGTACAATTGTGTACACAGTATGACAGTCGTGAATGGCAGGACTAAGGAATGTAGCTCTTCAGAACACATACCATGGAAATAGTAATAGAACAGTGAAAGACTCAAGATGTTTCATCTGTGGTAAAGGGATTTAAGGGTGGAAAATAATTTATCATATTTTTATAATCTTGCTTATTTTTAGTGGATACTCATATTTAAGTAGACACTCTGTTTATTTATTTTCCTCTACCATTCTTAAATATTCAAGAAATCCTATTAGAGAAAAATATGAGCACTCCTGCTTGACTCGAATCTGTGTTCCCCTAGGGGAAACCATCATTAGATCTGATGTGCTTTGATCTCTCGGCTACAGAGTGTATCAATGAACAAATAAAGTTGAATAGTGCCTTTAAACAGATTTTTCTCCAACTCTCAAAATAAACATATCTGCTCAGTTTCCTATCCTAATGTTAACAAATCAACTTTATAAAGAAAAGGTCGGGTGGGGATTGATTTTTATCTATTAATCCAACAGATTTTTATTACTTAAATGATATTTTTAGTGGATACTCATATTTGAGTAGACGTTCTGTTTATTTATTAAACAGTAAATTTATTTATTTCTGTCTACCGACTAATCTTGTAAGTAAACAATCTAATTGCTAAAGGTAAATAGTGTATATTAATATATTTGTTGTGATTAAAATTTTCTAAACATAGCTTTTTAAAACAATAAACATGACAGAGTCAAGGAAGGATACAGTCATAGTCGTGTCAGGCGAAAAACCGTGCTTTTGACGTGTTTGTTACATTTACATCTGATCATGGTAATAAAGCATTTATGAGAGTTTAACAATGTAGATTTACTGGACATCAAATCCTCAATTTTGAGAAAAATCTTTGCCTGCTTCAAAGCCTCAAAGGAGTCTTGTACCACCTTACAAAATTTCTCTTGGAGGCCCTGGACGTAGGTTAAACATCCCCCCTAATTCCAAAGACTTACTTAAAAACTCTTAGCACTCTCAAAATGCAACCAAAAATATCATTTCTGTCTGCAATTGTATTAGGTTGATGCAAAAATAATGACGTAATAATGTCGTTTTTTGACGTTACGTCAAAAAACGACATTATTACGTCATTATTTTTGCACCAACCTAATAGATAATCAAGGGAAGTAACTTTTGTCTGTTTTTTGTTTTTTTACAGTGTTTTTTCTATGCCAGAACCGACTATTTCCGAGCGCTTTTATCCGATCACTTTGATGAAAGTGATAAAACCGAGGAAATTCCTTTGATAACACTACACGGATTGTCTGCAGTCGTTTTCCAACAGATCGTGTATTACATCTATACAGATAGTTGTGAGGTATTTTTTAACATATAGAATAAATTTTTTCATATTTGTCACAGAGAAATTGAATGTTCTTAGACTTAAATATTATAAAACTAGTCATTTTTACGCATAGAATTATGGAAAAGAATTTTCAACGAATTACTTGATTCTTTTTTTTTTTTTTTTTTTTTTTCTTCCTTCCTCTCCTTTTTGACTGGATTCACTTTTGAAGAAAAAGTTGAACTTTCACCTAAAAGAGACTGCACATTAAATGAAAACAAAATATTTTGAGTTTAATCAGTAAAAACTGTTGCATTGCATGGTACTATATTTGATGGCATAAATAAACTTCTCACCTTTTTTTTTTTTTTTTTCCTGAAATGGCTCAGATATATCTTCCAGTTCTTATATATGAAACATAAGTGGCTTAATACAGTAAATCTCAGCCATTTGAGAACTACAAGATATAACATTTAAATTCATTTTTACTGTTTAATATGCAAGTATTTTATACACATATTAGCAACTAAATAATTAATGGATTTTAGTTTTTAGCTGACATATTTTTATGACCTTAAATGTTATTCATAGTGGATAAATTATTAAACTTATTAAAGAAAAAGTGCCTTGTACATAAGTTTTCTCTACTGTGTAGACCAATAGACAAATGCTGTTTGAAATAAACTGAACATCTACTCAAATATGGGTATCCATTAAAAATAATGTTTGAAGTAATAAAAAAAATGTTGGATTAAAAAATAAAATCCATTGATTCTTTAGAAATTTGTTTTGTTTATGTTTTGGATTTGAAACTGAGCAGATATACCATTTAAAGAAAATCTGAAGAAGTGAGTATGCTATAAAGATGAATAGAACATCAAACAGAACAGATGTCAGAAAGCACATTATTTTTTAATAAATTTTCTCAAATAAGCAGACAATAGATACTGTTTAAAATAAACAGTGCCTACTCAAATATAGGTATCCACTAAAAATAACATTTGAAATAATAAAAATATTAACAATTATATATATGTGCACAATAATATTTTTTTATATATGTAGCTTTCTTTTTTAAGTCTGTTAATTTGTATTAGTTTCAATAATTATAAATTACACCTCCATACCAGATACTTTTAAGTTCTTGACTGATGATTTGTTACTGTGTGCTGTGCTGAAAATTGAGACAAGTCACAAATTAGTTTTCTTTAGGTCAACATTTAGTTTTATGTTTGGAACTTTTTTTCCAGAACTCAATTGTAGACTTGATTTATGGCTCATCTTTAGACCAGATTCTGTTGTAATTCCAACATGTTTATATTTCAATTACAAAACTGCAGTTTAGCCACTTGTTATACGAATAATGTTTACCTGCATACTAGAGTCAAGCTGTCCTTAAATCAAACCTAATTTCATAATATTGTCACATTAAATCTAAATGAGGTTGTAATATGTTGTTAAATACAGTAAGTAGACCAGAGTGAACTATTTTCTGATTTACTTAAAAACAAATATTTTTAATCTGAAATAAAAGCCAAGAATAATAATTTTCAAACAACCACTTTTTATTTACACTAGTTACATTGTTCAGACAGTTGTCCTCAGCTTTATTGCCGTATTCACGACGTTTCAGCCATCATACACTCTGGCTTTCTTTAGGTGATATACATTGGAATTTCGAAATGACTCCATGGGGGTAGATTTTTGGTTCAAAATTCCAGCATATCTAACCTGAAGAATTCTGGAGTATACAAATGCCGAAATGTTCTGAATATGGCAAAAAGATGAGGACAAGAGTTTAAACAATGTAAATAGTTACACTACCAGAAATATAGACAAATTACTTTTTAGTATTTATCCATTTTTGTCAGATTTTATCTATTACTCAAAATCCTCTTTTAAAAGAATTTTTTTCAAAAACTTTTCAGGCAAGATAGTACTGATCTTGAAAACAGTTTTAACTAAAAAATACTAATAAATTTATTTTTAAATCTATAACATTTTTATATCATTTACTGTTGATCTAATATCCTCATCTTTTAAAACCCAAACATGCGAAAATGGATTAATCCATTTTCTTTATTCTTGAAAATTGACAAAAAAGATATTAAACTGTATTTATTAGACTGAATAAAAAACATGTTCTCATACTAATTTATAAAATGGCAAATGATAAATATTGTAGTTGGTTTATATATTTTGATAATTTTGGAATTAAAAAAAATATTAATTTCACATTATTTTACACATTGCACATCATTTCTCAAGTTACATTTGCTTTTAAGCCTAAAGATTAATTTAAAATTTCATCAATAATGCTTTTTGCTTAATTAAATAATTTGAAGAAAAATGCATATTTTTGCATTTTACCCCAACTCAGCAATTCCAATGTTAAATCAAAATTTTTTCTCCTCAGTACATATCAGCATATATTATCCATGTTAAAAAATATAAATATTTTAAAACTACATTAATACAATATGTTGACATTATTAAAAATGTTATAGTTTTATCTATTACTAATTGTTCTATATTTGTGTGAGTTTGTATGCTTGCCACAGGCTGTATTTGTAGATTGCAGTCTTAGGTTAACCAAAGTCATTGCCACATTTGGTTTAATCCTGTAGTTGTTAATATTAGCTAACACAGAGAGGAAATTATACTATTAATTTCTTTTGCACTTCTCACCTGTGGAACTCTCTTTGGGCTTCTTACTTTCCAGTTAACTTTGATCTTCAAAAATTTGTTTTAATAATAAAAAAAAACTTGTTTTCATAGTTATTTATAAAATGGAAATTAATAAATATTGCTTTGTAGTTGGTTTACATATTTTGATAATTTTGGAATTTTTGTAAATTTTTGAATAGATTCATTTCTTTTCAAATTAATTTCTTCAAAAAATGGTAAATAAATCTTGCATTGTAACTGGTTTACATATTCTAATAATTTTGTAATTTTTTTAGAATTTTTTCAATAAAACAATTTCTTTTCAAATTTTTCTTTATAAAAGGAAAATAATAGATATTGCATTGTACTTGGTTCATGTATTTTTATAATTATATAAATAAATATTGCTGAGGGAACCAAAAGTGTGTACATTAATAGCAGTGTCAAGGGAATAACCATCCTTTTGAGACAAATTTTTTTGTGGGCACGAAGATTAATTGCCAATATTTTCTTTTTCTAATTTTTAAATTCAGCTCACTTGTATGAACGTGTATGAGGTTCTTTGTTCTGCTGACCTTTATTTACTTCCTGGCTTGAAGAGACAATGCGCCGCTTTTGTTGCCAAAAACCTGGAAGTCAACCAAGTTATCAATGTTCTGAGGACCGCTCGTCTCTTCAATTTGTACCGCTTACAAGACCAATGTGCTGAATTCATTGCTGCTAATCTATACAAAGTAAGCATAAATGTTTTTTTTTTTAAGATTATTGATCATTTTCATTTAAGTCATAGATACATTATATAAAATGCTGTATTTCCCACCATATAAACCTGTCTCTATAAATTGGCAATAGATGATTACAAAGGATGTGCCAGTCAAGTTCATGGCACATGCTTTCACACAAATAGGTAGATTTCTATCTTTTCTTCCCCTCCAAGCCTATATGTTAAATAGTAGGGTATACTAGGCTCTCTAACAGTGATTGACAACCAGTCTAGAAGGACAATTCTGAATTCAAAACCCAGACACTAACATTGTTAGAATCAGAGGGCAGATAACAGTTATGAATGATCCAAATGGAAAGTGATTATCTAGAATGTTCTTGACACTAATGAGCATTAGAAAGAAGGAAACTTGAGAATGAATGAACTTGATGAACTTTTTTGCCTTTCATCAGCATGGCTGATGCTAACCTCCAAGAAAGTGACTTTTGCATGCTTTTGTTATGTCAACGAATACTCAATTTACATTATTCAAACTATTGTCCTCATCTTTATTTATTACAATGTTTTGTCAGTTGGTTGGAATGTTAAACAGAACCCTTTATTTCGCTCACTGGGGTAGACTGTTCACACAATGGATATCAGTTATCTCTTGTTAATTCAACTCTCCAAGTTCTCCACTGCCTTAACCAGGTATTGAACTCACACTGTTTGGGTCCTGTCACTGGATCTAACTAACTGTGCCATTCATACAAGGACATCTATGTATAGATTTCTGGGTATTATAAACCTAATGTCTTCAGCAACCATTTTTTAACAGTTCTCATATTGCAATTTTACTGTTATCCTTGCATGTTTTTACCAGAGCTCATATTGCAATTTTTGTTGTTGTTATCACTTTTCTCTGGCACTCCTTATTACTGATTCCCATATTGTATTTATTTCTATGCTTGGTCGGCTCAGGAGATTTTTGCGGCCTAGCATATGTGCTGATTCCTTAAGTTTACGAATTTTCCAATGGTGTTCTTTGTCTATGATCTCAACCTTATCCCACAGAGAGTGGTGATCCCTCTTTTCTCTCCATATGTGGTCAGCCACACCTGATTTTTCCCCTTCCCCTCGTGTTACAGATTTCTGGTGTTCTTGAAGCCTTACCTTAAGGGGGCAGCCTGTCTCCACTTTATATTTCGTTCCACAGCTGCATGGGATAGCGTACAGACGGTCTTTAGTAATGTTCTCCTCTATGAGGGGATCTTACTCGGGAGAGATATCTGCAAAGTGTCAGAAATTCATACCCAGATGTCCCCAAAGACACATGGCACAGTGGATAAAGGCATTAGTTAGATCCAGTGACAGGACCCAAAGAGTTCTGAGTTCAATACCTGGTTAAGGTGGTAGAGAACTTTGAGAGAGGAATTAACAGGAGATAACTGATAATTGACATCCATCAAACATGGCACGTGGAACTAGAACAGTCTACCCCAGTGAGCGAAATAAAGGGTTCAGTTCGAAATTCTAACCACCTGAAGAAGGCCGGAGCGTACAATGGCCAAAACATTGTGATAAATATTTATTCCTATATAGCACAGGCTAATGTTTTTCCACTGACTTGAAATGGAAAGATTATATTGAATCCATTGCTAGGTCTGCTGCTAGAAAAGTTGGTTCACTGTGTCGTGCTAGACAATTTTTCTTACTAGAATCTATCTTACATATTTATTAGGTTGGTGCAAAAATAATGACGTAATAATGTTGTTTTTTGACGTTAAAAAATACGTCAAAAAACGACATTATTACGTCATCTCAGCAACAGCACTCAGCAACAGCACTCAGAAAACAGTCTGCCTACCTTATGTGAAGGGGTTATCAGAGAAAATACAAAGGATCTGCGGTCCATATAACATCAGGACAACCTTCAAAAGCTTGACAACACTTCGCAGATATCTCTCTCGAGTGAGACCCCCCCCTCCATAGAGGAGAACATGACTAAAGACTGTGTGTACGCTATCCCGTGCAGCTGCAGAAAGGAATATAAAGGAGAGACAGGCCGCCCCCTCAAGGTAAGGCTTCAAGAACACCAGAAAGCTGTAACGCGAGGGGAGGTAGAAAAATCAGGCGTGGCTGACCACATATGGAGAGAACGGAGATCACCGTCCCTTGTGGGATCATGTTGAGATCATAGACAGGGAACACCATTGGAAAATTCGTAAACTTAAGGAATCAGCACATATGCTAGGCCGCAAAAATCTCCTGAGCCGACCAAGCATAGAAATAAATACAATATGGGAACCAGTAATAAGGAGTGCCGGAGAAAAGCAATGATAACAAAGTTGCAATATGAGCTCTGGTAAAAACATGCAATGATAACAGCAAAATTGCAATATGAACACTGGTAAAACTTGTTGCTGAAAACATTAGGTTTATAATACCCAGAAATTCATACCCAGATGTCCTCAAGGACACATGGCACAGTTGGATAAAGGCGTTGGTTAGATCCAGTGACAGACCCAAAGAGTGTGAGTTCAATACCCGGTTAAGGCAGTGGACAACTTTCAGAGGGAAAATTAGCAGGAGATAACTGATAACTGACATCCAAAATAAATCAAAATAAAGGGTTCAGTTCGAAATTGAAGAAGGCCGGATTGTACAACAGGCGAAACGTTGTGATAAATATGGCGACAAAGATGAGGACAATAGTCCGAATAATGTAAATACTGTACATAATACCTCATATCAGAAATATAGACAGAAATATAAACAAAGAAAATGCACCATTTTTTGTGGGCATGAATGTTAAAGATTGCCAAATTTTTAATGGCTAATCACATGTTTTAGGTTGAGCAAATATATTTTCATCTTTTAATCAACTCTTTATTGTACAATTACATATAAAACTGTACATATCTCTCTTTTTATGATCTTAATACTTATGAAAGTTTTCAAGCACTACTGGTTGGACTATCCTCTATCTTCCTTTTTACAACATCATAGTTAACTGACAGCCATATATTTGTGGGCTTTATTTCAAGGAACAAATTGTCATTCTTAAAATCCTATCAGCCCATTTTTGTGACAGTGGATATTAATAAGTAGAAACCTGGAATTAATCCTGGATTTATACAAACCTGGAATTAATATTAGATTTTATTTTAATTTCTATAATTAACATCGGATTTTACAGTGGGCATTTATGGGTTAAAACAATATATTGTAAAGTCATGAATCATCTTTAGATATATATATATATGAAATTAATTTTGGTTTAAAGATCAGTACAAATGGAAGTACTTTTGAAAACATCTAATA